>CM046814.1:17251137-17407544 GCA_025617385.1 Murraya koenigii
ATATTCTTCATGACATGCCGATTCCGGCCTATGATTAATACGCTTGGCAAATCACTTTGAAACAGGGCACGAGACTTACGGCGCGTTCTTCGTGAGCTTAACCACTCGGGGCTGCGATTGGCCACGCTTGGCATGGTCACGCTGGAAGCAGGCTTTGGGGTCCCGGCCTTAGCGTGCCGTGAGTCTTAGTACACTCCCGACTGCAGTTGGCCGCGCTTGGCGGCCGTCAGCTGGGCTTGGGATTTAGGACTTAAGATCACATGGCATTCTCGTGAGAACGCCCCCCCACTTTCTGAGGCTGATTAGCTTGGCTTGGCAAGTCACTTTGGAAGCAGGATTTTGGGCATCCACCTTTTGTAAGCGTTCTTCATCGGTACGCTCCCGACTGGGTTGGCCAGCTTCGCTGGGCTTGTTAGGACTTCGTCGCCGGTTCTTCGTTTAGCGCTGACCACGCCTAAAACTTTGGTTTGGGAATTTGGCCTTAGCGTTCATCGTGCAGCTTCGCATGCTCGCACGCAATTGACCGCGCTTGGCGCGAGTCACGCTAAGATTTGGCTTTGGGAGTTCGGCCTTGGCGTTCTTCGTTCTTACGCTCCGACTGTGATTGGTCAAGCTTGCGCCAGTCACTTCGAGGCTTAGGCTTTAGGACTTACGGCCTTAGCGTTCTACGTGAGCTTCTTACGCTCGGGCTGCGGTTGGCCCGCAACGCTATGCACGTCACGCACTAGGCTGCAGCAACTACGGCACTCGAGCGTTCTTCATTTGGCACGATCCGCTCTAAAGCTTTGGATTTGGGAATTTCGGCCATAGCGTTCATCGTGAAACTTCTTACGCTCGAACCTGCGATTAGCCACGCTTGCGCGCGTCCCTCATAAGGCTTAGACTTTTGGACTTCCAGCCTGTAGCGTTCTTCGCCAACGCAGATTCGCTCTAAAGCTTTGGCTTTGGGACTTCGGCGTTAAGCGTTCTTCGCGAAGCTTATTACATTCGACTGCGATTTACCACAGCTTGGCGAGTCACCTGAAGGCTTAGGCTTTGCGACTTCGGCCTTAGCGTTCTTCGTGAGCCTTACGCTTCGAGACTGCGATTAGCCACGCTTAGTGCTTCATCGCCTGAGGTTGGGCTTTGGGAATTACGCCGCTAGCGTTCTTCAGCTGAAGCTTTACGCTTTCGGTGCGATTAGCCACGCTCAGCGCGAATCCACTTCAAGGATTAGGCTTTGGGGTCTCGGCCGCAGCGTTCTTCGTGAGCCTTACGCTGAGGCTGCAATTGGCCGCGCTTGGCGGCGCAGTCACTTTAAGGCTTAGGATTTGGGACTTCGAGTCATAGCGTTCTCCGTGAGCTTCTTACGCTCGCGGGCTGCGATTAACCACGCTTGGCAGCGCGAGTCCAGCTTAAGGCTTAGGATTTTGGGCTTCACGCTTGGCGTTCTTCGTGAGCCTTACGCTCCGGCTGCGATTGGCCGCGGCGCGGATCCGCTTAAGGCTTAGGCTTTGGGACTTCGAGTCCTTGGCGTTCTTCGTGAGCTTCTTACGCTCGGGCTGCGATTGTCCCGCTTGGCAGCTGTCGCTCTAAGAGCTTAGGCTTTGGGACTTAGGCACTAGCGTTCTTCATGAAGCTTCTTACGATCGACTGCCGATTGACAGCGCTTAGCACCGTCCAGCCTACGGCAGGCTTTGAGACTTACGGCCTTAGTGTTCTTCGTGAGCTTCTTACGCTCGGGACTGCGATTGGTCAAGCTTGCGCCGTCGCTCTGAGGCTTAGGCTTTAGGACTTCAGGCATAGCGTTCACGTGAGCTTTACATTCGGACTGCGATTAGCCACGCGCAGCGCAGTCCGCCTAAGGCTTAGGCTTTGAGACTTCATCCTTAGCGTTCTTGACTTGCAGCGCGATCACTTCAAAAGCTTTGGCTTTGGAACTTTCGACATAGCGTTCTTCGCGAGCTTCTTACGATCGACTGCAATTGACCACGCTTGCGCGTCAGCCTAAGGCTTTGGTTTGTGCGCTCAGGCCTTAGCGTTCTTGAGAGCTTCTTTTGTTCGACTGCGATTGGCCAGCGCTTGGCAAATCCACGCTAAAGCAGGCTTTGAGACTACGGCCTTAGCGTTCTACGTGAGCTTAAATACTGCTCGGGCTGCAATTGGCCACGCTTGCGCAGCAGTCGCTGAAGGCTTAGGCTCACGGTAGCCGGCCTTAGCGTTCTTCACCGCCTGATCCGCTAAAGCTTTGGCTTTGGGACTTCCGACCATAGCGTTCTTCGCGGAAGCTTATTCGGCTGCGCAGTTGACCACGCTTAGCGCGAGTCACGCCTGAGGCTTAGGCTTTGAGACTTTGGCCTTGGCGTTAGCATGCTGTAACGCTGCGATGAGACTTGACGCTTAGCCGCGCTTGGCGGTGATCGCGCTAGGCTCATGAGCTTTGGGGTGTGGCATGGCGTTGTCGCACTTTAAGGGCTTAGGCTTTAGGACTTAGGCACTTAGTGTTCTCGTGAAGCCTTACGCTTCGGGACTGCGATTAGCCGCGCTTAGCGCCGAGTCCGCTTGAAGGCTTAGGCTCACGAGTATACGGCATAGCGTTCTTCACTAGCGCGATCAGCGCTAAAACTTTGGCTTTGGGACTTAGGCACTAGCGTTCTTCGTGAAGCTTCTTACATTGAGCTGCGATTGACCACGCTTAGCGCGAGTCAGCCTAAGGCTTAGGCTTTGGGGTCGGCCTTAAGCGTTCTTGAGACTTCTTACGCTCGGGCTGCGATTGGCGCACGCTTGGCGAATCACGCTGAGATTTGGCTTTAGAGAGTCGGCTTAGCGTTCTTCGCGAAGCCTTACGCTCGCGGCTGCGATTGGTCACGCTTGGCGCGAATCCGAGCTAACGCTTGGGATTTAGGACTTGAGTCATGGCGTTATCCATGAGCTTCTTCTACTCGGTGCTACGGGTTGGCCGCTGCTGCCGATCACTTTAAGGCTTAGGCTTTGGGACTTCGGCCTTAAGCGGTCTTAATGCGCTTACCTCGCTGACTGCGATTGCAGCGTTGGCACCGTCTACGCTTAAGGCTTAGGCTTTTGGGCTTCAGAGCCTTAGCGTCGCTTCGTGAAGCTCTTACGCTCCGGCTGCGATTAGTGCACGCTTAGCGCGAATCCGCCTAAGGCTTAGGCTTTGGGACTTTGGCCTAAGCGGTCTTAATCGCTTCTTACGCTTGGCACTGCGATTGGCCACGCTTAGCGCCGAATCCGCTCTAAGGCTTAGGCTTTAAGACTTCGGCCTTAGTGTTCTTCGTGAAGCTTCTTACGCTCGGGACTGCAATTAGCCACGCTTGCGCGAATCACTTTAAGGCTTAGGCTGCGGTACTTACGGCCTTAGCGTTCTTCACTCGCCGCGATCCGCTTTAAAGCTTTGGCTTTGGGACTTCGACATAGCGTTCTTCGTGAAGCTTCTTACATTCGGCTGCGATTGACCACGCTTGGCGCAGTCCGCTCTAAGGCTTAGGCTTTGAGACTTCGGCCTTAGCGTTCTTCGTGAAGCTTCTTACGCTCGGGCTGCGATTTGCCAGCGCTTAGCGCGTCACGCCTAAGGCTTAGGCTTTGGGATTCGGCCTTAGCGTTCTTCGTGAACTTCTTACGATCGGGGCTGCGATTGGCCACGCTTGCGCAGTCACTTTAAGGATTTGGCTTTGGGAATTCGGCCTTAGAGTTCTTCGTGAAGCTTCTTACGCTCCGACTGCGATTGGTCACGCTTGGCGCAGTCCGACTAACGCTTAGGATTTGGGACTTGATCCTTGGCGTTATCCATGAGCTCTTACGCTCCGGACTGCGATTGGCCACGCTTGCGCGAGTCAGCCTAAGGCTTAGGCTTTGGGACTTACGGCCTAGCGGTCTTAATCGCGCTTACCTGCTTCGGACTGCGATTGGCAACGTTGGCACCATCTCGCCTAAGGCTTAGGCTTTTGGGCTTCCGACCTTAGCGTCCTTCATGAGCTTCTTACGCTCAGACTGCGATTAGCCGCGCTTGGCGCAATCGCCTAAGGCTTAGGCTTTGGGACTTCGGCCTTAGTGTTCTTCGCGAAGCTTCTTACGCTCGGGCCTACTGATTGGTCACGCTTGCGCGCAGTCTCGCCTAAGGCTTAGGCTCACGGTACTACGGCCTTAGCGTTCTTCGACTTAGCGCGATCCGTCTAAAGCTTTGGCTTTGGGACTTGACGCATAGCGTTCTTCGTGAAGCCTTACATTCGACTGCGATTGACCACGCTTGCGCGAGTCACTCTAAGGCTTAGGCTTTGAGACTTCGGCCTTAGCGTTCTTCGTGAACTTCTTACGCTCGGGCTGCGATTAGCCACGCTTAGCGCTATCACTCTAAGGCTTAGGCTTTGGGATTCGGCCTTAGCGTTCTTCGCTGAAACTCTTACGCTTCGGGCTGCGATTAGCCACGCTTGCGCGAATCACTTTAAGATTTGGCTTTGGGAATTACGGCCTTAGCGTTCTTCGTGAGCCTTACGCTCCGACTGCGATTGGTCACGCTTAGCGCGCGTCCGAGCTAACGGCTTAGGATTTGGGACTTGAGTCATGGCGTTATCCATGAAGCTCTTACGCTCCGGATTGCGATTGGCCGCGCGGCAGCGTCCGCTCTAAGGCTTAGGCTTTGGGACTTCGGCGCTAGCGGTCTTAATCGCTGCTTACCTGCTACGGCTGCGATTGCAGCGTTGGCACCATCTGCGCCTAAGGCTTAGGCTTTTGGGCTTCAGGCCTTAGCATCCTTCGCGAGCTCTTACGCTCGGGCTGCGATTAGCCACGCTTGCGCAGATCAGCCTTAAGATTTGGCTTTGGGATTCGGCCTTAGAGTTCTTCGTGAAGCCTTACGCTCCGGCTGCGATTGGTCACGCTTGGCGCGCGTCCGACTAGCGCTTAGGATTTGGGACTTGATCCTTGGCGTTATCCGTGAGCTTCTTACGCTCCGGACTGCGATTGGCCACGCTTGGCGCGTCCGCTCTAAGGCTTAGGCTTTGGGACTTCGGCCTAGCGGTCTTAATGCGCTTCTACGCTACTGACTGCGATTGGCCACGTTGGCACCATCTACGCCTAAGGCTTAGGCTTTTAGGCTTAGGCCTTGGCGTCCTTCGCGAGCTTCTTACGCTCCGACTGCGATTGGCCACGCTTAGCGCAGATCAGCCTAAGGCTTAGGCTTTAGGACTTCGGCCTTAGTGTTCTTCGTGAGCCTTACGCTTTCGGGCCTACTGATTGGTCACGCTTAGCGCCGTCTCGCCAGAAGGCTTAGGCTCTGGTACTACGGCCTTAGCGTTCTTCAGCAGCGCGATCCGGTCTAAAGCTTTGGCTTTGGGACTTCGGCATAGCGTTCTTCGTGAGCCTTACGCTCGGGCTGCAGTTAGCCACGCTTGCGCGAATCACTCTAAGTTTGGCTTTTGGAATTCGGCCTTAGCGTTCTTCGCGGAGCTTCTTACGCTCCGACTGCGATTGGTCGCGCTTGGCACGCGTCCGACTAGCGCTTAGGATTTGGGACTTGAGTCATGGCGTTATCCGTGAGCTTCTTACGCTCCGGTCTGCGATTAGCCGCGGCTTAGCAGCGTCCGCCTAAGGCTTAGGCTTTGGGACTTCGGCGCTTAGCGGTCTTAATCGCTTACCTGCTACGGACTGCAATTGGCAACGTTGGCACCATCTCGCCTAAGGCTTAGGCTTTTGGGCTTCAGAGCCTTAGCATCGCTTCGCGAAGCCTTACGCTCGGGGCTGCGATTAGCCACGCTTAGCGCGAATCACTCTAAGGATTTGGCTTTGGGAATTACGGCCTTAGAGTTCTTCGTGAGCTTCTTACGCTCCGACTGCGATTGGTCACGCTTGCGCCGTCCGGCTAGCGGCTTAGGATTTGGGACTTGATCCTTGGCGTTATCCGTGAGCTTCTTACGCTCCGGTTGCGATTAGCCACGCTTGCGCGCAGTCAGCCTAAGGCTTAGGCTTTGGGACTTCGGCGCTAGCGGTCGTAATGCGCTTAACCTGCTTCGGCTGCGATTGGCCACGTTGGCACCATCTCGCCTAAGGCTTAGGCTTTTAGGCTTCGGGCCTGGCGTCGCTTCGTGAGCTTCTTACGCTCCGACTGCGATTGGCCGCGCTAGCGCGATCCGCCTGAAGGCTTAGGCTTTGGGACTTAGGCCTTAGTGTTCTTCGTGAGCTTCTTACGCTCGGGACTCTGATTGGTCACGCTTGGCGCCGTCTGCGCCTAAGGCTTAGGCTCCGGTACTACGGCCTTAGCGTTCTTCGACAGCGCGATCCGGTCTAAAGCTTTGGCTTTGGGACTTAGGCATAAGCGTTCTTCGTGAAGCCTTACATTCGACTGCGATTGACCACGCTTGGCGCAGTCCGCTCTAAGGCTTAGGCTTTGAGACTTCGGCCTTAGCGTTCTTCGTGAAGCTTCTTACGCTCGGGCTGCGATTAGCCACGCTTGCAGCTGTCACTTTAAGGCTTAGGCTTTGGTAATTCGGCCTTAAGCGTTCTTCGTGAGCTTCTTACGCTCGGGCTTGCAATTGGTCGAGCTTGCCGCGATCCGCCTTAAGGCTTAGGCTTTGGGACTTCCGGCCTCGGTGTTCTTCGTGAAGCCTTACGCTCGGGCTGCGATTTGCCACGCTTGCGCGAATCCGCTCTAAGGCTTAGGCTGCGGTACTTCGGCGTTAGCGTTCTTCAGCAGCGCGATCCGCTCTAAAGCTTTGGCTTTGGGACTTCGACATAGCGTTCTTCGTGAGCTTCTTACATTCGACTGCGATTGACCACGCTTGCGCAGTCACTTTAAGGCTTAGGCTTTGAGACTTCGGCCTTAGCGTTCTTCGTGAAGCTTCTTACGCTCGGGCTGCAGATTAGCCACGCTTAGCGCGATCCACTTTAAGGCTTAGGCTTTGGGGTATGGCCTAGCGTTTTCGTGAACTCTTACGCTTCGAGCTGCGATTAGCCGCGCTTAGCGCGATCCACTTTAAGGCTTAGGCTTTGGGAATTGTGGCCTAGCGTTCTTCGTGAACTTCTTACGCTCGGGCTTGCAATTGGTCAAGCTTTGCACGTCCGCTTTAAGGCTTAGGCTTTAGGACTTCAGGCCTTAGTGTTCTTCGTGAAGCCTTACGCTTCGGGCTGCGATTAGCCGCGCTTGCGCAAATCACTTTAAGGCTTAGGCTCTGGTACTTCGGCCTTAGCGTTCTTCACCAGCGCGATCCGCTCTAAAGCTTTGGCTTTGGGACTTCGACCATAGCGTTCTTCGTGAAGCTTCTACATTCGGCTGCGATTGACCACGCTTGCGCGAGTCCGCCTAAGGCTTAGGCTTTGGGAATTCGGCCTTAGCGTTCTTCGTGAGCTTCTTACGCTCGGGACTGCGATTAGCCACGCTTGCGCGAATCACTCTAAGGATTTGGCTTTAGGAATTACGGCCTTAGCGTTCTTCGCGAGCCTTACGCTCGCGGCTGCGATTGGTCACGCTTAGCGCGAGTCCGTAGCGCTTAGGATTTAGGACTTGAGTCATGGCGTTATCCGTGAGCTTCTTACTCGGTACTACGGGTTGGCCACGCTTAACGCGAATCCGCTTAAGGCTTAGGCTTTGGGACTTCGGCCTTAGCGGTCTTAATGCAGCTTACGCTTTCGGACTGCGATTGCTAGCGTTGGCACCGTCTCGCCTAAGGCTTAGGCTTTTGGGCTTCGAGCCTTGGCGTCCTTCGCGAGCTTCTTACGCTCCGGCTGCGATTGGCCACGCTTGCGCCGATCCGCCTAAGGCTTAGGCTTTGGGACTTTGGCCTTAGCGGTCTTAATCGCTTCTTACGCTTGGCTGCAATTGGCCACGCTTAGCCGATCTCGCCTAAGGCTTAGGCTTTAAGACTTCGGCCTTAGTGTTCTTCGTGAGCTTCTTACGCTCGGGCTGCGATTAGCCACGCTTGGCACGAATCCGCTCTAAGGCTTAGACTACGGTACTTACGGCCTTAGCGTTCTTCACTCGCGCGATCCGCTCTAAAGCTTTGGCTTTGGGACTTAGACATAGCGTTCTTCGCGAGCTTCTTACATTCGACTGCGATTGACCACGCTTAGCGCGAGTCCGCTTTAAGGCTTAGGCTTTGGGAGTTCGGCCTTAGCGTTCTTCGTGAGCTTCTTACGCTCCGACTGCGATTGGTCACGCTTGGCGCGTCCGACTAACGCTTAGGATTTGGGACTTGATCCTTGGCGTTATCGCTGAGCCTTACGCTCCGGTTGAAATTGGCAACTCTTGCGCGCAGTCCGCTCTAAGGCTTAGGCTTTGGGACTTCGGCCTTAGCGGTCTTAATGCGGCTTACCTGCTCTGACTGCGATTGGCCGCGTTGGCACCATCTCGCCTAAGGCTTAGGCTTTTGGGCTTCAGGCCTTGGCGTCCTTCGCGAGCCTTACGCTCCGGCCTTGATTAGCCGCGCTTAGCCGAATCCGCCTAAGGCTTAGGCTTTAGGACTTCAGGCCTTAGTGTTCTTCATGAGCCTTACGCTCGGGCTGCGATTAGCCACGCTTGGCACCTCCGCCTAAGGCTTAGGCTCTGGTACTACGGCCTTAGCGTTCTTCACTAGCGCGATCCACTTAAAGCTTTGGCTTTGGGACTTCGACATAGCGTTCTTCGTGAGCTTACATTCGGCTGCGATTGACCACGCTTGCTGCATCACTCTAAGGCTTAGGCTTTGAGACTTCGGCCTTAGCGTTCTTCGCTGAAGCTTCTTACGCTCGGGCTGCAATTAGCCACGCTTGGCGCGAATCACGCTTAAGGCTTAGGCTTTGGGAATTACGGCCTTAGCGTTCTTCGTGAAGCTTCTTACGCTCGGGCTGCGATTAGCCGCGGCTTAGCGCGAATCACTGAAAGTTTGGCTTTGGGGTCGGCCTTAGCGTTCTTCGTGAAGCCTTACCTGCTCCGGCCGGTGATTGGTCGCGGCTTAGCGCGAGTCCGAGCTAGCGGCTTAGGATTTGGGACTTGAGTCCTTGGCGTTATCCTCGAGCTTCTTACGCTCCGGTTGCGATTGGCCGCGCTTGCGCAGTCACGCCTAAGGCTTAGGCTTTGGGACTTCGGCCTAGCGTTCTTCGTGAGCTTCTTACGCTCCGGCATTCGATTGGCCGCGCTTAGCGCGTCCGCCTTAAGGCTTAGGTTTTGGACTTAGGCCTTAGCGTTCTTCGTGAACTTCTTACGCTCGGGCTGCGATTAGCCGCGCAGCGCATACTGCCTAAGGCTTAGGCTTTTGGGCTTCAGACTTTAGCGTCCTTCGTGAGCTTCTTTTGCTCCGGCTGCGATTGGCCACGCTTAGCGCGAGTCACTCTAAGGCTTAGGCTTTGGGACTTTTGGCCTAGCGGTCTTAATCGCTTACGCTTGGCAGCTGCGATTGGCGAGCTTAGCGCCGATCCGCTCTAAGGCTTAGGCTTTAGGACTTAGGCCTTAGCGCTCTTCGTGAGCTTCTTACGCTGGGGCTGCGATTGGCTGCAGCTTGGCACCATCCGCTCTAAGGCTTAGGCTTTTGGACTTAGGCCTTAGCGTTTTCATGAGCTTCTTCTTCTCGGCATGCGATTGACCACGCTAAGCGCCGTCTCGCCTAAGGCTTAGGCTTTTGCGCCGGCCTTAGCGTTCTTCGAAGCTTCATTGTTCGACTGCGATTGGCCACGCTTAGCGCAGATCCCACTAAGGCTTTGGCTTTGGGACTTACGGCCTTAGCGTTCTTCGCTGAAGCTTCTTACGCTCCGGCATTGATTAGCCGCGCTTGGCGCGAATCACTCTAAGGCTTAAGGTTTTGGACTTAGGCCTTAGCGTTCTTCGCGAAGCCTTACGCTCGGGCTGCGATTAGTCCGCGGCAGCGCATACGCCTAAGGCTTAGGCTTTGGGACTTCGGCCTTAGCGTTCTTCAGCTAGCGCGAATCACTTCAAGAGCTTAGGCTTTGGGACTTCGGCGCTAGCGTTCTTCGTAAGTTTCTTACATTCGGCTGCGATTGGCCGCGCTTGCGCAGATCACGCCTAAGGATTAGGCTTTGTGGTCCGGCCTTAGCATTCTTCGCGAGCTTCTTACATTCGAGGCCTACGATTGGCCACGCTTTGCCTTTATCCGACCTAAAGCTAAGGCTTTGAGACTTCGGCCTTAGCGGTCTTTATCGCTCTTACGCTTTCGGCTGCAATTGGCCACGCTTTGCCGAATCCGCTTTAAGGCTTTGGCTTTGGGACTTAGGCCTTAGCGTCCTTCGTGAGCTTCTTCTTCTCGGCATGCAATTGACCACGCTAGACGCCGTCTCGCCTAAGGCTTAGGCTTTTACGCCCGACCTTAGCGTTCTTGAAGCTTATTGTTCGACTGCGATTGGCCGCGCTAGCGCGAATCCACTAAGGCTTTGGCTTTGGGACTTCGGCATAAGCGTTCTTCGTGAAACTTCTTACGCTCCGGCATTCGATTAGCCACGCTTAGCGCGATCACGCCTAAGGCTTAAGGTTTTGGACTTCGGTAGTGGCGTTCTTCGTGAACTCTTACGCTCGGGCTGCGATTAGCCACGCTTAGCGCCGCCTGCCTAAAGCTTAGGCTTTGGGACTTCGGCCTTAGCGTTCTTCGACTTAGCGCCGATCACTCTAAGGCTTAGGCTTTGGGACTTCGGCCTTAGCGTTCTTCGTAAGTTTCTTACGTTCGGCTGCGATTGGCCGCAGCTTGCGCAGATCACTCTAAGGATTAGGCTTTGTGGTCCGGCCTTAGCATTCTTCGTGAGCCTTACATTCGGGCCTCTGATTGGCCACGCTTTGCCTTTATCCGACCTAAAGCTAAGGCTTTGAGACTTCGGCCTTAGCGGTCTTTATCGCTACTTACGCTTTCGACTGCGATTGGCCACGCTTTGCGCAAATCCACTTTAAGGCTTTGGCTTTGGGACTTAGGCCTTAGCGTCCTTCGCAGACTTCTTACGCTCCGGGCTGCAATTAGCAGCAGCGCGAGTCCGCTCTAAGGCTTAGGCTTTGGGACTTCGGCCTCAGCGGTGCTTAATGCGCTTACCTGCTACTGACTGCGATTGGCCGCGTTGGCACCATCTCGCCTAAGGCTTAGGCTTTTGGGCTTCAGGCCTTAGCGTCGCTTCGCGAAGCTTACTTGCTTCCGACTGCGATTGGCCATGCTTGCGCCGAATCACGCCTAAGGCTTTGGCTTTGGGACTTAGGCCTTAGCGTCCTTCGTGAGCATCTTTTGCTCCGGTGCTATGATTAGCGGCAGCTGCGCGAATCCGCTTAAGAGCTTAGGCTTTGGGACTTCGGACTTAGCGGTGCTTAATCGCGCTTACATTACGGCTGCGATTGACCACGTTGGCACCGTCTCGCCTAAGGCTTAGGCTTTTGGGCTTCAGGCCATGGCGTCGCTTCGCGAAGCTTCTTACGCTCCGGCTGCGATTAGCCGCGCTTAGCGCAGATCCGCCTAATGCTTAGGCTTTGGGACTTCGACGCTTAGTGTTCTTCGCGAAGCTCTTACGCTCGGGCTGCGATTAGCCACGCTTGCGCGCGATCACTTTAAGGCTTAGGCTCTAGTACTACGGCGTTAGCGTTCTTCGCAACGCGATCCGCTTTAAAGCTTTGGCTTTGGGACTTCGACATAAGCGTTCTTCGTGAGCTTAATGCATTCGGCTGCGATTGACCACGCTTGGCGCGATCCACCTAAGGCTTAGGCTTTGAGACTTCGGCCTTAGCGTTCTTCGTGAAACTTCTTACGCTCGGGACTGCGATTGTACGCTTAGCGCGAATCCACTTAAGGCTTAGGCTTTGGGAGTGTGGCCTTAGCGTTTTCGTGAAGCCTTACGCTCGGGCTTGCAATTGGTCAAGCTTGCCGCAGTCACGCCTAAGGCTTAGGCTTTAGGACTTCGGCCTCGGTGTTCTTCGTGAGCTTCTTACGCTCGGGCTGCGATTGACCACGCTTGCGCGAGTCCGCCTTAAGATTTGGCTTTGGGAATTACGGCCTTGGCGTTCTTCGTTCTTACGCTCCGGCTGCAATTGGTCAAGCATGCGCGAGTCACTTTGAGGCTTAGGCTTTAGGACTTCGGCCTTAGCGTTCTACATGAGCTTCTTACGCTCGGGCTGCGATTAGCCACGCTTGCGCGAATCACGCCTAAGGCATAGGCTCACGGTACTCCGGCCTTAGCGTTCTTCATTTAGCGCGATCCAGCTCTAAAGCTTTGGATTTGGGAATTTCGGCCTTAGCGTTCATCGCGAAGCTTCTTACGCTCGAGCACTGCGATTAGCCACGCTTGCACGCGAATCCCTCACAAGGCTTAGACTTTTGGACTTCGGCCTTAGCGTTCTTCACCTAGCGCAGTTCGCTCTAAAGCTTTGGCTTTTGGACTTACGGCCTTAGCGTCGCTTCGTGAAGCTTACCTGCTCCGACTGCGATTAGCCACGCTTGGCACCGTCACGCCTAAGGCTTTGGCTTTGAGACTTAGGCCTTAGCGTTCTTCGTGAGCTTCCTCTACTCGTGCACGGAATTAGCACGCTTAGCGCGAATCCGCTTAAGGATTAGGCTTTGGGGTCTGGCCTTAGCGTTCTTCGTTCTTCTGCTCACGCTTAAAGCTTAGGCTTTGGGACTTCGGACTTAAGCGGTCTTGATCAGCCTTACATTCTGACTGCGATTGGCCGCGTTGGCACCGTCTACGCCTAAGGCTTAGGCTTTTGGGCTTCAGAGCCTTGGCGTCCTTCGTGAAGCTTCTTACGCTCCGGCTGCGATTGGCCACGCTTGCCGCGATCCGCTCTAAGGCTTAGGCTTTAGGACTTCAGGCCTCGGTGTTCTTCGTGAGCTTCTTACGCTCGGGACTGCGATTGACCACGCTTGGCACGTCCGCTCTAAGGATTTGGCTTTGGGAATTCGGCCTTAGCGTTCTTCGTTCTTACGCTCCGACTGCAATTGGTCAAGCTTAGCGCCGTCACTTTGAGGCTTAGGCTTTAGGACTTAGGCCATGGCGTTCTACGTGAGCTTCTTACGCTCGGACTGCGATTAGCCACGCTTGGCGCGAATCACGCCTAAGGCGTAGGCTCCGGTACTACGGCCTTAGCGTTCTTCATTTAGCGCGATCCACTTTAAAGCTTTGGATTTGGGAATTTCGGCCTTAGCGTTCATCGTGAAGCCTTACGCTTTCGGGACTGCAATTAGCCACGCTTAGCGCGAATCCCTCTAAGGCTTAGACTTTTGGACTTACGGCCTTAGCGTTCTTCGCCAGCGCGATCCGCTCTAAAGCTTTGGCTTTGGGATTTCCGACCTTAGCGTTCTTCGTGAGCTTACGCTCGAGCCTCTGATTAGCCGCGCTGCGCAGCCACTTCAAGAGCTTAGGCTTTGGGACTTCGGCCTTAGCGTTCTTCGTAAGCTTCTTACATTCGACTGCGATTGGCCACGCTTGCGCGAGTCCGCCTAAGGATTAGGCTTTGGGGTCCGGCCTTAGCATTCTTCATTGACAACTTACGCTCCGGACTGCGATTGGCAGCGCTAGCGCGAATCAGCTCTAATGCTTAGGCTTTTGGACTTCGACCTTAGCGTTCTTCGTGAAGCTCTTACATTCGACCTGCGATTGGACACGCTTGCGCGAGTCCGCCTAAGGCTTAGGCTTTGAGACTTCAGGCCTTAGCGTTCTTCAGCTGAGCTTCCTCTACTCGTGCACGGAATTGGCCACGCTTGCGCCGATCACTTTAAGGATTAGGCTTTGGGGTCGGCCTTAGCATTTTTCATGAGCTTCCTACTCGGGCTGCGATTGGCCACGCTTGCGCAAATCACGCCTGAGGCTTAGGCTTTGGGACTTGGACCTAGCGATCTTTATCGCTTCTTACGCTTTCGGCACTGCGATTAGCTTCGGCTTGCGCAAACCCGCTAAGGCTTTGGCTTTAGGACTTAGGCCTTAGCGTTCTTCGTGAGCTTAACCTGCTCGGGCTGTAATTAGCCACTCTCGGCGCAGTCCGCTCTAAGGATTAGGCTTTAGGGTCCGGCCTTAGCGTTCTTCGTGAGCCTTACATTCGGACTGCGATTGGCCACGCTTGCGCCGATCACGCCTAAGGCTTAGGCTTTGAGACTTCGGCCTTAGCGGTCCTCGTGCGCTTCTTACGCTTTCGGCTGCGATTGGCCAAGCTTGCGCCGTGCCGCCTAAGGCTTAGGCTTTAGGACTTCAGATCCTTAGCGTTCTTTATGGGCTTCATACTGCTCGGGCTGCGATTGCAGCGCTTAGCGCGAATCCGCCTAAGGCTTAGGGTTTTGGACTTCGGCCTTGGCGTCGCTTCGTGAAACTTCTTACGCTCCGGCTGCGATTAGCCACGCTTGGGCAAGTCGACTAAGGCTTAGGCTTTGGGACTTCTTTCATAGCGGTCTTCGTGCGCTTCTTACGCTTTCGAGTGCTTTATTGGCCAAGCTTAGCGCCGAATCACGCCTAAGGCTTAGGCTTTAGGACTTCGGCCTTAGAGTTCTTCGCTGAGCCTTACCGCTCGAGACTGCGATTAGCCACGCTTAGCGCGATCCGCTCTAAGGCTTAGACTTTTGGACTTCGACCTTAGCGTTCTTAGCGGAGCTTCTTACGCTCCGGCATGCGATTAGCCACGCTTGCGCGCAGTCCGCCTAAGAGCTTAGGCTTTTGGACTTCAGGCCTTAGAGTTCTTCGTGAAGCCTTACATTCGACTGCGATTGGCCACGCTTGCGCAGATCCACTCTAAGGCTTAGGCTTTGACGCACGGCCTTAGCGTTCTTCGTGAAACTTCTTACATTCGGGGCACGGAATTGGCCACGCTTGCGCAGATCCGCTTTAAGGATTAGGCTTTGGGAGTCGCCGCTAGCATTTTCATGAGCTTACTTACTCGGGACTGCGATTGGCCGCGCTTGGCCGAATCCGCTCTATAAGCTTAGGCTTTTGGACTTCCGGCCTTGGCGTTCTTCGTGAGCTTCTTACGCTCCGGCATGCGATTTGCCACGCTTAGCGCGAATCCGCTCTAAGGCTTAGACTTTTGGACTTCGACCTTAGCGTTCTTCGCTGAGCCTTACGCTCGGGCATGTATTTAGCCACTCTCGGCGCAGTCCGCCTAAGGATTAGGCTTTAGGGTCAGCCTTAGCGTTCTTCGCTGAGCTTCTTACATTCGGACACTGCGATTGGCCACGGCTTGCGCGAGTCCACCTAAGGCTTAGGCTTTGACGCACGGCCTTAGCATTTTCCGTGAGCTTCTTCTGCTCGGGCTGCGATTGGCCACGCTTGCGCAGATCACGCCTATAACTGCAGGCTTTTGGACTTCAGGCCTTGGCGTTCTTCGTGAGCTTCTTACGCTCCGGCATGCAATTTGCCACGGCTTGCGCGATCCGCCTAAGGCTTAGGCTTTTGGACTTCAGACCTTAAGCGTTCTTCGCGAGCTTCTTGCATTCGGCTGCGATTGGTCACGCTTGGCGCAGTCCGCCTAAGGCTTAGGCTTTGAGACTTCGGCCTTATCGTTCTTCATGAGCTCATCACTGCTCGGGCACTGGAATTAGCCAAGCTTAGCGCCAGTCCACTTCAGGATTAGGCTTGGGGAATTCTAGCCTAGCATTTTCATGAGCTTCTTACTCGGGGCTGCGATTGGCCACGCTTGCGCGAATCACTGCTTAAGGCTTGACTTTGGGACTTCGGCCTTAGCGGTCTTTATCGCTTCTTACGCTCGACTGCGATTGGCTACGCTTGGCGCGATCACGCTAAAGCTTTGGCTTTAGGACTTGAACCTTAGCGTTTTCATGAACTTCTTACTCGGGCTGCTTGTGGCCGCGCTTGCGCAGATCACTCTAAGGCTTAGGCTTTTGGACTTCGGCCTTAGCGTTCTTCGTGAGCTCCATACCTGCTCGAGGCTTGGAATTAGCCACGCTTGGCGCAGTCCACTTTAAGGCTTAGGCTTTTGGACTTAGGCCTTAGCGTCGCTCGTGAAACTTCTTACGCTCCGGCACTGTAATTAGCCACGCTTAGCGCCAGATCGACTAAGGCTTAGGCTTTGGGACTTCTTGCCATAGCGGTCTTCGTGCGCTCTTACGCTTTCGGCCTCCGATTGGCCAAACTTAGCGCAAATCACTCTAAGGCTTAGGCTTTAGGACTTCGGCCATAGAGTTCTTCGTGAAGCCTTACGCTCGGGGCTGCGATTAGTCACGCTTGCGCGAATCCGCTTTAAAGCTTAGACTTTTGGACTTCGACCTTAGCGTTCTTCGTGAGCCTTACGCTGCGGGATGCGATTAGCCACGCTTGACGCAGTCGCTCTAAGGCTTAGGCTTTTAGACTTAGGACTTAGCGTTCTTCGCGAAGCTCTTACATTCGACTGCGATTGGCCACGCTTGCGCCGATCACGCCTAAGGATTAGGCTTTGACACCGGCCTTAGCGTTCTTCGTGAGCTTCTTACATTCGGGGCCTAGAATTGGCCGCGCTTAGCGCAAGTCCGCTCTAAGGAATAGGCTTTGGGAATTCGGCCTTAGCATTTTTGATGAGCTTACCTACTCGGGCTGCGATTGGCCACGCTTGCGCCGAATCCGCTTCAAAGCTTAGGCTTTTGGACTTCAGACATAGCGTTCTTCGTGAAGCTCTTACGCTCCGGCATGCGATTTGCCGCGCAGCGCGAGTCCGCCTAAGGATTAGGCTTTTGACTTCCGACCTTAGCGTTCTTCGCGAGCTTCTTACATTCGGCTGCGATTGGTCACGCTTAGCGCCGATCCGCCTAAGGTTTAGGCTTTGAGACTTCGGCCTTAGCGTTCTTCGCGAGCTCCTTACGCTCGGGGCACGGAATTAGCCACGCTTGCGCGAATCCGCTAAGGATTAGGCTTTGGGAATTCTAGCCTTAGCATTTTCATGAGCTTCCTACTCGGGCACTGCGATTGGCCGCGCTTGGCGAATCCGCCTAAAGCGTAGGCTTTTGGACTTCAGGCCTTAAGCGTTCTTCGTGAGCTTCTTACGCTCCGGCATGCGATTTGCCACGCTTAGCGCGAATCCGCCTAAGGCTTAGGCTTTTGGACTTCAGGCCTTAGCGTTCTTCGTGAAGCTTCTTACATTCGGCTGCGATTGGTCACGCTTGGCGCGAATCCAGCCTAAGGCTTAGGCTTTGAGACTTACGGCCTAGCGTTCTTGAAACTCCTTACGCTCGGGCATGGAATTAGCCACGCTTGCGCGCGTCCGCTCTAAGATTAGGCTTTGGGAATTCTAGCCTTAGCATTTTCGTGAGCTTCTCTACTCGGGCTGCGATTGGCAGCGCTTGCGCAAATCTGCTTAAGGCTTGGCTTTGGGACTTGGACGCCGCGGTCTTTATCGCTGCTTACGCTTTCGACTGCAATTGGTTACGGCTTAGCGCGATCACTTTAAAGCTTTGGCTTTAGGACTTGAACACTAGCGTTTTCATGAACCTTACTTCTCGGGCTGCTTATTAGCACGCTTAGCGCCGATCCACCTTAAGGCTTAGGCTTTTGGACTTAGGCGCCTAGCGTTCCTCGTGAAGCTCCTGCCTGCTCGGGCACGGAATTAGCCACGCTTGCGCAAATCACTTTAAGGCTTAGGCTTTTGGACTTCGACGCTTAGCGTCCTTCGTGAAGCTTCTTACGCTCCGGCACTGTAATTAGCCACGCTTGCGCCGAATCGACTAAGGCTTAGGCTTTGGGACTTCTTGCATAGCGGTCTTCATGCGCTTCTTACGCTCGACTGCGATTGGCGAGGCTTGCGCAAATCACTTTAAGGCTTAGGCTTTAGGACTTCGGCCTTAGAGTTCTTCATGAGCTTCTTACGCTCGGGCTGCGATTAGCCGCGCTTGGCATCGTCCGCTTTAAGGCTTAGACTTTTGGACTTCGACCTTAAGCGTTCTTCGTGAAGCCTTACGCTTCCGGCATGCGATTAGCCACGCTTGCGCAAGTCCAGCCTAAAGGCTTAGGTTTTGGACTTAGGCCTTTGAGTTCTTCGTGAGCTTCTTACGTTCGACTGCGATTGGCCGCGCATGCGCAGATCCGCTTAAGGCTTAGGCTTTGACACCCGGCCTTAAGCGTTCTTCGTGAAGCTTCTTACATTCGGGCTGGAATTGGCCGCGCTTGCGCAGATCCGCTCTAAGGATTAGGCTTTGGGGTCCGCCACTAGCATTTTTCATGAGCTTACCTACTCGGGCTGCGATTGGCCACGCTTGGCACGATCCACTCTATAGCTTAGGCTTTTGGACTTCCGGCCTTGGCGTTCTTCGTGAAGCCTTACGCTCCGGCATGCGATTTGCCACGCTTGCGCAAGTCACTCTAAGGCTTAGACTTTTGGACTTCGACCTTAGCGTTCTTCGCGAGCCTTACGCTCGGGCTGTAATTAGCCACTCTGCGCGCAAATCCGCTCTAAGGATTAGGCTTTAGGAATTCGGCCTTAGCGTTCTTCGTGAGCTTCTTACATTCGGACCTGCGATTGGCCACGCTTAGCGCGTCACACCTAAGGCTTAGGCTTTGACGCCGGCGCTTAGCATTTTCATGAGCTTCTTACTCGGGGCTGCGATTGGCCACGCTTGCGCAAGTCCACTTTATAAGCTTAGGCTTTTGGACTTCCGGCGTTGGCGTTCTTCGCTGAAGCTCTTACCGCTCCGGCATGCGATTTGCCACGCTTAGCGCAGTCCGCCTAAGGCTTAGGCTTTTGGACTTCAGACCTTAGCGTTCTTCGTGAGCCTTACATTCGACTGCGATTGGTCACGCTTGGCGCGATCACGCTAAGGCTTGGACTTTGAGACTTCGGCCTTAGCGTTCTTCGTGAGCTCCTACCTGCTCGGGCACTGGAATTAGCCACGCTTAGCGCGAGTCCGCTCTAAGGATTAGGCTTTGGGAATTCTAGCCTTAGCATTTTCATGAGCTTAACCTACTCGGGACTGCGATTGGCCACGCTTGGCGCGAATCTGCCTAAAGCTCGACTTTGGGACTTACGGCCTTAGCGGTCTTTATCGCCTTACCGCTCGGACTGCGATTGGCTCGCGGCAGCGCGAATCCGCTCTAAAGCTTTGGCTTTAGGACTTGAACCTAGCGTTTTCATGAGCTTCTTACTCGAGCTGCTTATTGGCCAAGCTTAGCGCAGATCACGCTAAGGCTTAGGCTTTTGGACTTAGGCCTTAGCGTTCTTCGTGAGCTCCCTACGCTCGGGCTTGGAATTAGCCACGCTTGCGCAAGTCCGCCTAAGGCTTAGGCTTTTGGACTTACGGCCTTAGCGTTCTTCGTGAGCTCTTACGCTCCGGGATGCGATTAGCCACGCTTGCGCGAATCACTCTAAGGCTTAGGCTTTTGGACTTAGGCCTAGCGGTCTTCGTGAAGCCTTACATTCGGCTGCGATTGGCCACGCTTAGCCGATCCGCCCTAAGGATTAGGCTTTGACACTTCGGCCTTAGCGTTCTTCGTGAGCTTTACATTCGGGGCTAGGATTGGCCACGCTTGGCGAATCACGCTAAGGAATAGGCTTTGGGAATTCTTGCCTTAGCATTTTCATGAGCTTACCTCTCGGGCTGCGATTGGCCACGCTTGCGCAGATCACGTCTAAGGCTTAGGCTTTTGGACTTAGGCCTTGGCGTTCTTCATGAGCTTCTTACATTCGGCTGCGATTGGCGCAGCTTGCCAGATCCGCCTAAGGATTAGGCTTTGACACTTCGGCCTTAGCGTTCTTCGCGAGCTTCTTACATTCGGGCCTAGAATTGGCCACGCTTAGCGCAGATCCGCCTAAGGAATAGGCTTTGGGATTCGGCCTTAGCATTTTCATGAGCTTACTACTCGGGCTGCGATTGGCCGCGCTTGCGCAGATCCGCCTAAAGCTTAGGCTTTTGGACTTAGGCCTTAGCGTTCTTCGTGAGCTTCTACGCTCCGGCATGCGATTTGCCACGCTTGCGCGGATCACGCCTAAGGCTTAGGCTTTTGGACTTCGGCCTTAGCGTTCTTCGTGAAGCCTTACATTCGATCTGCGATTTGTCACGCTTGGCGCCGTCCGCAGAAGGTTTAGGCCTTGACACTTACGGCCTTAGCGTTCTTCGTGAGCTCCTACGCTCGGGCACGGAATTAGCCACGCTTGCGCGAATCACGCCTGAGGATTAGGCTTTGGGAATTCTATCCTTAGCATTTTTCATGAGCCTTCCTCTCGGGCTGCGATTGGCCACGCTTGCGCAAATCACGCCTAAAGCTTAGGCTTTTGGACTTCGACCTTAGCGTTCTTCGTGAGCTTCTTACGCTCGCGCATGCGATTTGCCACGCTTGGCGCAGTCCGCCTAAGGCTTAGGCTTTTGGACTTCAGGCCTTAGCGTTCTTCGTGAAGCTTCTTACATTCGACTGCGATTGGTCACGCTTAGCGCGAGTCCGCCTAAGGCTTAGGCTTTGAGACTTCGACCTTAGCGTTCTTCGCTGAGCTCCTACCTGCTCGGGCATGGAATTGGCCACGCTTAGCGCGAGTCCGCCTAAGGATTAGGCTTTGGGAATTCTAGCCTTAGCATTTTTCATGAAGCTTCTCTACTCGGGCTGCGATTGGCCACGCTTGCGCAGATCTGCTTAAGGCTTGGCTTTGGGACTTGGCCTTAGCGGTCTTTATCGCTTCTTACGCTCGGCTGCGTTTGGCTACGCTTAGCGCCGAATCCGCTCTAAAGCTTTGGCTTTAGGACTTGAACACTAGCGTTTTCATGAGCTTCTTACTACTCGGGCTGCTATTGGCCACGCTTGCGCAAATCACGCCTAAGGCTTAGGCTTTTGGACTTAGGCCTTAGCGTTCTTCATGAGCTCCTACTGCTCGGGCACTGGAATTAGCCGCAGCTTGCGCGAGTCCGCTCTAAGGCTTAGGCTTTTGGACTTCAGGCCTTAGCGTCGCTTCGTGAGCTTCTTACGCTCCGGACTGTAATTGGCGCACGCTTGCGCAAGTCGACTAAGGCTTAGGCTTTGGGACTTCTTGCCTTAGCGATCTTCATGCGCTTCTTACGCTCGGCTGCGATTGGCCAAGCTTAGCGCCGAATCGCTCTAAGGCTTAGGCTTTAGGACTTAGGCCTTAGAGTTCTTCGGTGAGCCTTACGCTTTCGGGCTGCGATTAGCCACGCTTAGCGCGAATCCGCTTTAAGGCTTAGACTTTTGGACTTCGACCTTAGCGTTCTTCGCGAGCCTTACGCTCCGGCATGCGATTAGCCACGCTTGCGCGATCACGCCTAAGGCTTAGGCTTTTGGACTTCGGCCTTAGCGTTCTTCGTGAACTTCTTACATTCGACCTCTGATTGGCCACGCTTGCGCGCAATCCGCCTAAGGATTAGGCTTTGACACTACGGCCTTAGCGTTCTTCGCTGAGCCTTACATTCGGGGCTAGAATAGGCCACGCTTGTGCCAGTCCACTAAGGAATAGGCTTTGGGAGTTCGGCCTTAGCATTTTTCATGAGCTTCTTACTCGGGGCTGCGATTGGCCGCGCTTGCGCGAATCCGCTCTAAAGCTTAGGCTTTTGGACTTCGACCTTAGCGTTCTTCGTGAAGCTCTTACGCTCCGGCATGCGATTTGCCACGCTTAGCGCGAATCACTCTAAGGCTTAGGCTTTTGGACTTCGAGCCTTAGCGTTCTTCGCGAAACCTTACATTCGACTGCGATTGGTCACGCTTGGCGCGATCGCTCTAAGGCTTAGGCTTTGAGACTTCGGCCTTAGCGTTCTTCGTGAGCTCCTTACGCTTCGGGCACGGAATTAGCCACGCTTGGCGCAGTCACTCTAGAGATTAGGCTTTGGGAATTCTAGCCTTAGCATTTTCATGAGCTTCCTACTCGGGCTGCGATTGGCGAGCTTGGCGCAGATCACGCTTAAGGCTTGACTTTGGGACTTCGGCCTTAGCGGTCTTTATGCGCTTACACTTTCGGCTGCGATTGGCTGCGGCTAGTGCGAGTCCGCTTAAAGCTTTGGCTTTAGGACTTCGACCTTAGCGTTTTCATGAGCTTCTTCTCGACCTACCGATTGGCCACGCTTGCGCGAGTCACCTAAGGCTTAGGCTTTTGGACTTCAGTCATAGCGTTCTTCATGAGCTCACCTACGCTCGGGCACGGAATTAGCCACGCTTAGCGCGATCACTTTAAGGATTAGGCTTGGGAATTCTAGCCTTAGCATTTTTCATGAGCTTCTTCTCCTCGGGCTCGGAATTGGCCACGCTTGGCAGATCCGCTTAAGGATTAGGCTTGGAATTCTAGCCTTAGCATTTTCATGAGCTTCTTCTCCTCGGGCTGCGATTGGCCACGCTTGCGCAAATCCTGCTTAAAGGCTTAGGCTTTGGGACTTCGGCCTTAGCGGTCTTTATCGCTGCTTACCTGCTCGGCCTCCGATTAGCTACGCTTGCAGCGCGATCCCACTAAAGCTTTGGCTTTGGGACTTACGACATAGCGTTTTCATGAGCTTCTTACTCTCGGACTGCTTATTGGCCGCGCTTGCGCCGAATCCGCCTAAGGCTTAGGCTTTGAGACTTCGGCCATAGCGTTCTTCGCGAGCTTACTTGCTCGGGCTTGGAATTAGCCACGCTTAGCGCGAGTCCACTTCAAGGATTAGGCTTTGGGGTCTGGCCTTGAGCGTTCTTCGTGAAACCTTACATTCGGGACGTGCAATTGGCCACGCTTGCGCCGTCTTGCCTAAAGCTTAGGCTTTGAGACTTCGGCCTTAGTTGTCTTTATCGCTCTTACGCTTTCGACTGCGATTGGCCACGCTTGCGCAGATCTACCTAAGGCTTTGGCTTTGGCTTTGGGACTTCGGCATAGCGTTCTTCACGAGCTTCTTACGCTCGAGACTGCAAATAGCCACGCTTGGCGCCGATCCCACTAAGGCTTAGGCTTTTGCACTTAGGCCTGGCGTCGCTTCGTGAAGCTTAACCTGCGATTGGCCACGCTTGACGCGAGTCACTTTAAGGATTAGGCTTTTGGACTTCCGACGCTTAGGCGTTCTTCGTGAGCTTCTTTACTCGACTGCGATTGGCCACGCTTAGTGCAAATCCGCTCTAAGGCTTAGGCTTTGGGACTTTAGCATAGCGGTCTTCGTGCGCCTACTGCTTTCGACTGCGATTAGCCGCAGCCGCGCGAGTCCGACCTAAAGCTTAGGCTTTGGGACTTAGATCATAGCGTTCTTCGTGAGCTTCTTACGCTCCGGCATGCGATTGGCCACGCTTGGCGCGATCACCGCCTAAGGGTTAGGCTTTAGGACTTAGGCCTTAGCGATCTTCGTGAGCCTTACCGCTCGGGCACGTGATTAGCCACGCTTGCGCCGATCCACTTGAGCTTAGGCTTTTGGACTTAGGCCTTAGCGTTCTTCGCTGAACTCTTACGCTCCGGCATGCGATTGGCCAAGCTTAGCGCAGTCCGCCTAAGGCTTAGGCTTTTGGACTTCGACGCTTAGCGTTCTTCGCTGAGCCTTACATTCGGCTGCGATTGGCCACGCTTAGCACGTCCGCTTAAAGCTTAGTCTTTGAGACTTCGGCGCTTAGCGTTATTCATGAAACCTTACGCTCGGGCACTGGAATTGGCGAACTTGGCACCGTCCGCTTAAGGATTAGGCTTTGGGGTCCGGCCTTATCGTTTTCATGAGCCTTACCTCGAGGCTGCGATTGGCCACGCTAGCGCCGATCACGCCTAAGGATTAGGCTTTGGGACTTCGGCCTTAGCGGTCTTTATGAGCTTCTTACGCTCGGCTGCGATTAGCCACGCTTGCGCGAAGTCACTTTAAGGCTTTGGCTTTAGGACTTAGGCCTTAGCGTTCTTCGTGAAGCTCTTACGCTCGGTCCTGCGATTGGCCACGCTTAGCGCGATCGCCTTAATGCTTACGCTTTGGGAATTACGGCCTTAGCGTTATTCAGCTTGCGCAAATCCGCTCTAAAGCTTTGGCTTTGGGACTTAGACACTAAGCGTTCTTCGTGAGCTTCTTACATTCGACTGCGATTGGCCACGCTTAGCGCAGTCCGCCTAAGGATTAGGCTTTTGGACTTCCGGACTTAGCGTTCTTCGTGAGCTTCTTTTACTCCGACTGCGATTGGCCACGCTTGCGCCAGTCACGCCTAAGGCTTAGGCTTTGGGACTTTTGGCCTAGCGATCTTCAGTGCGCCTCTGCTTTCGACTGCGATTGGCCACGCTTCGCGCAGTCGACCTAAGGCTTAGGCTTTAGGACTTCAGATCATAGCGTTCTTCGTGAGCTTCTCTGCTGCGGCATGCGATTGGCCACGCTTAGCGCAGTCCGTCTAAGGCTTAGGGTTTTGGACTTAGGCCTTAGCGTTCTTCATGACCTTCACGCTTTCGGGACTGCGAATTGCCATGCTTGCGCGAGTCACTCTAAGGCTTAGGCTTTGGGACTTGGCGTTAAGCGTTCTTTATGAGCCTTACGCTTTCGAGACTGCGATTAGCCACGCTTGCGCGAGTCACGCCTAAGGCTTAGGCTTTGGGACTTCTTGCCTTAGAGTTCTTTATGAGCCTTACGCTTCGGACTGCGATTAGCCACGCTTGCGCGAATCACGCTTAAACGCTTAGGCTTTGGGACTTCGGCCTTAGCGTTATTCATGAAGCTTCTTACGCTCCGGCTGCGATTGGCCACGCTTAGCGCCGAATCCGCTCTAAGGCTTAGGCTTTGGGACTTCGGCCATAGCGGTCTTCGTGCGCTCTTACGCTTCGACTGCGATTGGCCACGTTAGCGCAGATCCGCTTTAAGGCTTAGGCTTTGGGACTTCCATCCTTACCGATTCTTCGTGAGCTTCTTACGCTCGGGCTGCGATTAGCCGCGCTTGCGCGAATCACGCCTAAGGCTTAGGCTTTTGGACTTCGACCTTAGCGTTCTTCGTGAAACTTCTTACGCTCCGGCATGCGATTAGCCGCGCTTGCGC
This sequence comes from Murraya koenigii, assembly GCA_025617385.1. NCBI lineage: Eukaryota > Viridiplantae > Streptophyta > Magnoliopsida > Sapindales > Rutaceae > Murraya > Murraya koenigii. The sequence continues at coordinate 17,275,918 of CM046814.1, forward strand.
GAATCCGCTCTAAGGCTTTGGCTTTTGGACTTAGGCCTTAGCGTTCTTCATCGACTTCTTACGTTCGGACTGCGATTGGCCACGGCTTGCGCCTTCCGCCTAAGGCTTAGGCTTTGGGACTTCGGCCTTAGCGTTCTAAATGAGCTTCTTACGCTCGAGCTGCGATTAGCCACGCTTGCGCGAGTCACGCCTAAGGCTTAGGCTTTGGGACTTCGGCCTTAGCGTTCTTTATGAGCTTTTACGCTTGGCCTACGATTGGCCACGCTTAGCGCCAATCACTTTAAAGCGTAGGCTTTGGGACTTCGGCCTTAGCGTTCTTCGTTACCTTATTCTTCCGGGCTGCGATTGGCCACTCTTGTGCCAAATCACGCCTAAGGCTTAGGCTTTGCGACTTCAGCCTTAGCGTTCTTCACTAGCGCAGTCCGCTTTAAAGCTTAGGCTTTGGGACTTCGGCCGTAGCGTTCTTTATGAGCCTTACGCTTTCGACTGCGATTAGCCACGCTTAGCGCCGATCACGCTAAGGATTAGGCTTTTGGACTTCCGACCTTAGCGTTCTTCGTGAGCTTCTTTTACTCCGACTGCGATTGGCCACGCTTAGCGCAATCCGCTCTAAGGCTTAGGCTTTGGGACTTTGGCCATAGCGGTCTTCGTGCGCTTCTGCTGCTCGACTGCGATTGGCCGCGCTCGCGCCGTCCGACCTAAGGCTTAGGCTTTAGGACTTCAGTCATTAGCGTTCTTCGTGAGCTTCTTACGCGGACTGCGATTGGCCACGCTTGCGCAGATCACGCCTAAGGCTTAGGCTTTTGGACTTAGGCCTTAGTGTTCTTCGTGAGCTTCACTGACTGCGGCATGCGATTGGCCACGCTTAGCGCGAATCCGTCTAAGGCTTAGGGTTTTGGACTTAGGCCTTATCGTTCTTCGTGACCTTCTTACGCTCGGGCTGCGATTGGCCATGCTTGCGCGAGTCACGCCTAAGGCTTAGGCTTTGGGACATCTGGCGTTAGCGTTCTTTATGAGCCTTACGCTCGAGCTGCGATTAGCCACGCTTGACGCCGTCTGCCTAAGGCTTAGGCTTTGGGACTTCTTGCCTTAGAGTTCTTTATGAGCCTTACGCTTTCGACTGCGATTAGCCACGCTTGGCGCGTCACTTTAAACGCTTAGGCTTTGGGACTTCGGCCTTAGCGTTATTCGTGAGCCTTACGCTCCGACTGCGATTGGCCGCGCTTAGCGCCGATCCGCCTGAAGGCTTAGGCTTTGGGACTTCGGCGCTAGCGGTCTTCATGCGCTCTTACGCTCGGCTGCGATTGGCCAAGCTTAGCGCGAATCACTCTAAGGCTTAGGTTTTAGGACTTAGGCCTTAGCGTTCTTCGTGAGCTTACCTGCTCCGGCTGCGATTGTTCACGCTTGGCGCGTCCACTTAAGCGCTTAGGCCGGGACTTCGGCGCTAGCGGTCTTCGTGCGCTCTTACGCTCGACTGCGATTGGCCGAGCTTGCGCCGAATCCACTTTAAGGCTTAGGCTTTAGGACTTCCATCCTTACAGTTCTTCGTGAGCCTTACGCTCGGGCTGCGATTAGCCACGCTTGCGCCGATCACGCCTAAGGCTTAGGCTTTTGGACTTCCGGCCTAGCGTTCTTCGTGAAGCTTACGCTCCGGCATGCGATTAGCCGCGCTTGCGCGAATCACTCTAAGGCTTTGGCTTTTGGACTTAGGCCTAGCGTTCTTAGTCGACTTCTTACGTTCGGACTGCGATTGGCCACTCTTGGCACCTTCCGCCTAAGACTTAGGCTTTTGGACTTCGGCCTTAGCGTTCTTCGCGAAGCTTCTTACGCTCGAGCACTGCGATTAGCCACGCTTGTCGCGATCTGCATTAGGCTTAGGCTTTAGGACTTCGGCCTTAGCGTTCTTTATGAGCTTTTACGCGGCCTACTGATTGGCCGCGCTTGCGCAAATCACGCCTAAAGCGTAGGCTTTGGGTCTTACGGCCTTAGCGTTCTTCGTTACCTTATTCTTCCGGGCTGCGATTGGCCACTCTTGCGCCGAATCACGCCTAAGGCTTAGGCTTTGCGACTTCAGCCTTAGCGTTCTTCACTAGCGCGAGTCCGCTCTAAAGCTTAGGCTTTGGGACTTCGGCATTAGCGTTCTTTATGAGCCTTACGCTCGACTGCGATTGGACACGCTTGGCGCGATCCGCTTCAAAGCTTAGGCTTTGGGACTTCTGGCCTTAGCGTTCTTCATTACCTTATTCTTCTCAGGCCTGCAATTGGCCACTCTTGGCACCATCCTGCCTAAGGCTAAGGCTTTGCGACTTCTAGCCTTAGCGTTCTTCACTAGCACGATCCGCTTTAAAGCTTAGGCTTTGGGACTTACGGCATAGCGTTCTTCGTGAAGCCTTACGTTCGACTGCGATTGGCCACGCTAGCGCAGTCCGCCTAAGGCTTAGGCTTTGGGACTTCGGCCTAAGCGTTCTTCGTGAGCCTTACATTCGGCTGCGATTGGCTACGGCTTGCGCGAATCGACCTAAGGCTTAGGCTTTGGGACATCTTGCCTTAGCGTTCTTCGTGAGCTTTTACGCTCGGACACTGCGATTGGACACGCTTAGCGCCGTCACTTTAAGGCTTAGGCTTTGGGACTTACGAGCTAGCGATCTTTATGCGCTTCTTACGCTCGACTGCGATTGGCCCGCGTGGCGCAGATCCGCCTAAAGCTTAGGCTTTGGGACTTCGGCCATAGCGTTCTTCATGAGCTTCTTACGCTCGGGCTGCGATTGTCCGCGCTTGCGCGAATCACTGCCTAAGGCTTAGTCTTTGGGACTTACGGCCTTAGCGTTCTTTATGAACCTTACGCTTCGGCTGCGATTAGCAGCGCTTGCGCGCAGTCCGCCTAAGGCTTAGGCTTTGGGACTTCGGCCTTGCGTTCTTCACGCTGGCAGATCACGCTAAAGCTTAGGCGTTGGGACTTCCGACGCTAGCGTTCTTCGCGAGCCTTACATTCGGCACTGCGATTTGCCACGCTGGCATCGTCCGCCTAAGGCTTAGGCTTTGGGACTTCGGCCTTAAGCGTTCTTTATGAGCTTCTTCGCTCGGCTGCGATTGGCCAAGCTTAGCGCAGTCACTCTAAGGCTTAGGCTTTGGAACTTCGGCCTTAGCGTTCTTTATGAGTTTCTTACGCTCCGACTGCGATTGGCCACGGCTTGATGCCGATCACTCTAAAGCTTAGGCTTTGGGACTTCGGCATAGCGTTCTTCATGCGCTTCTTACGCTCGACTGCGATTGGCCAAGCTTAGCGCAATCTCGCCTAAGGCTTAGGCTTTGGGACTTCAGGCCTTAGCGTTCTTCTTGAGCTTCTTACGCTCCGGCTGCGATTGTTCACGCTTGGCGCGAGTCCGCCTAAGGCTTAGGCTCGGTGCTTCAGCCTTAGCGGTCTTCGTCAGCTTCTTACGCTCGACTGCGATTGGCCAAGCTTAGCGCAGATCACGCTAAGGCTTAGGCTTTGGGACTTCAGTCTTTAGCTTACTTCGTGAGCCTTACGCTCGGACTGCGATTGGCCACGCTTGGCGCAATCACGCCTAAAGCTTAGGCTTTTAGACTTCGGCCTTAGCGTTCTTCGTGAGCTTCTTACGCTCCGGCATGCGATTAGCCACGCTTGCGCGAGTCCGCCTAAGGCTTTGGCTTTGGGACTTACGGGCTTAGCGTTCTTCATGAAGCTTCATGTGCTCGTCCTGCGATTAGCTGAGCTTAGCGCAGTCCCTCCTAAGGCTTAGGCTTTGGGACTTCGGCCTTAGTGTTCTTTATGAGCCTTACGCTTTCGGCTGCGATTGGCCAAGCTTGGCAAATCACTCTAAGGCTTAGGCTTTTGAACTTCAGCCTTAGCGTTCTTAGCGAAACCTTACGCTCGGGACTGCGATTAGCCATGCTTAGCACCGCCCACTAAAGCTTAGGCTTTGGGACTTCAGCCTTAGTGTTCTTCACTGCGCGATCCACTTTAAACGCTTGGCTTTGGGACTTCACGCTTAGCGTTCTTCGTGAGCTTATTACATTCGGCTGCGATTGGCTACGCTTGCGCGAATCAGCCTAAGGCTTAGGCTTTGGGACTTCGGCCTTAGCGTTCTTCGTAAGCCTTACCTGCTCGGGCTGCGATTTGCCAAGCTTGCGCAAGTCACGCCTAAGGCTTAGGATTTGGGACTTCGGCCTTAGCGTTCTTTATGAGCCTTACGCTTTCGACTGCGATTAGCCATGCTTAGTGCGAATCACGCTTAAAGCTTAGGCTTTGGGACTTCGGCCTTAAGCGTTCTTCGTGAGCTTACCTTACCGGGCTTGCAATTTGCCACTCTTGGCACAGTCACGCCTAAGGCTTAGGCTTTGGGACTTCGGCCTTAGCGTTCTTCAGCTAGCGCAGTCCACTCTAAAGCTTAGGCTTTGGGACTTCCGACATAGCGTTCTTCGTGAGCTTCTTACATTCGACTGCGATTTGCCACGCTTGGCATCGTCCGCCTAAGGCTTAGGCTTTGGGACTTCGGCCTTAGCGTTCTTTATGAGCTTCTTCAGCTCGGCTGCGATTGGCCAAGCTTGCGCGAATCCGCCTAAGGCTTAGGCTTTGGAACTTCGGCCTTAGCGTTCTTTATGAGTTTCTTACGCTCCGGCTGCGATTGGCCGCGCTTGAGTGCCAGTCCGCTTAAAGCTTAGGCTTTGGGACTTCGGCACTAAGCGTTCTTCATGCGCTTCTTACGCTCGACTGCGATTGGCCAAGCTTGCGCGAATCTCGCCTAAGGCTTAGGCTTTGGGACTTAGGCCTTAGCGTTCTTCTTGAGCTTCTTACGCTCCGGCTGCGATTGTTCACGCTTGGCGCGAGTCCGCTCTAAGGCTTAGGCTTGGTGCTTCAGCGCTTAGCGGTCTTCATCAGCTTCTTACGCTCGACTGCGATTGGCCAAGCTTGCGCGAATCCGCTCTAAGGCTTAGGCTTTGGGACTTCAGTCTTTAAGCTTCTTCGTGAGCCTTACGCTCGGGCACTGCGATTGGCCACGCTTAGCGCCGATCACGCCTAAAAGCTTAGGCTTTTAGACTTAGACCTTAGCGTTCTTCGTGAGCTTCTTACGCTCCGGCATGCGATTAGCCACGCTTGGCGCAGTCCGCCTAAGGCTTTGGCTTTGGGACTTACGGGCTTAAGCGTTCTTTATGAGCTTCTTGTGCTCATCCTGCAATTGGCCAAGCTTGGCGCAGTCCCTCACTGAGGCTTAGGCTTTGGGACTTCGGCCATAGTGTTCTTTATGAGCTTCTTACGCTTCGGCTGCAATTGGCCAAGCTTGGCGCAATCCGCTCTAAGGCTTAGGCTTTTGAACTTCTAGCCTTAGCGTTCTTCGCGAAGCCTTACTGCTCGGGCTGCGATTAGCCATACTCAGCACCGCCTCGCTTAAGGCTTAGGCTTTGGGACTTCAGCCTTAGTGTTCTTCGACTAGCGCAGTCCGCTTAAACCTTTGGCTTTGGGACTTCACTGCATAGCGTTGTTCATGAGCTTATTACATTCGACTGCGATTGGCTACGGCTTGCGCACAGTCCGCCTAAGGCTTAGGCTTTAGGACTTCGGCCTTAGCGTTCTTCGTAAGCTTCTTACGCTCGGGCTGCGATTTGCCAAGCTTGGCGCCGTCTGCCTAAGGCTTAGGCTTTGGGACTTCGGCCTTAGCGTTCTTTATGAGCTTCTTACGCTTTCGACTGCGATTGGCCATGCACGATGCGAGTCCGCTTCAAAGCTTAGGCTTTGGGACTTCGGCATTAGCGTTCTTCGTGAGCTTCTTCTACCGGGCTTGCAATTTGCCACTCTTGGCGCCGTCACGCCCTAAGGCTTAGGCTTTGGGACTTCGGCCTTAGCGTTCTTCAGCTAGCGCAGTCACGTCTAAAGCTTAGGCTTTGGGACTTCGGCCTTAGTGTTCTTCGTTAACCTTACATTCGGCTGCAATTGGCCGCGCTTGCGCAAATCCGCCTTAAGGCTTAGGCTTTGGGACTTCGGCCTAAGCGTTCTTCGTGAAGCTTCTTACATTCGGTGCTGCGATTGGCCACGCTTGGCAGCGTCCGTCTAAGGCTTAGTCTTTGGGACTTCTAGCCTTAGCGTTCTTCAGCGCTTCTACATTCGGCTTATAATTAGCCGCAGCTTGCGCAATCCGCTTTAAAGCTTAGGCTTTGGGACTTTGGCATAAGCGTTCTTCGTGCGCTTCTTACGCTCGGGCTGCGATTGGCCGCGCATTGCGCAAATCCGCTCTAAGGCTTAGGCGTTGGGACTTCGGCTTTAGCATTCTTATTGGGCTCTTATTTCGGCTGCATTTGGCCACACTTGCGCAGATCCGCTCTAAGGCTTAGGCTTTGGGACTTCGGCCTCATGACCTTCTTACGCTTCGGGCTGCGATTGGCCACGCTTGCGCAAGTCACTTTAAGGCTTAGGCTTGGGACTTCGGCCTTAACATTCTTAATGGAGCTCTTACGCTTTCGGCATGTAATTGGCCACTCTTGCGCAAATCCGCTCTAAGGCTTAGGCTTTGGGACTTCAGCCTTAGCTTTCTTCATGAGCTTCTTACTCGACTGCGATTGGCCACGCTTGCGCAGTCCGCTTCTGACTTAGGCTTTGGGACTTCGGCCTTAGTGTTCTTCATGAGCTTCTTGGCTCGATTTGAATTAATATTACAAATATTTTCTTACTCTTTACACGCATTCAAGTTTTTAAACATCCCGATTTTGGGAAGAAATTTTACATTAGCAGCTTACAACACGAGAAACTTCCTAGAAGTATTTCATCAAGAGTTGTGCGTTCCATAGCCTCTTGACTTCCAGTCCATCCGGATGGGTGAGCCACTATGCTCTCGAGTCGACTATTTGAGTGACTCGATAAGGACGCTTCCGATTCGGCCTAACACGCCTTGCCTCGGGTCCTTCGTGCTATGATTGACTCTTCTGAGTACCCAATCCCCCACTTGGAACCGGCGGATGTGCACATTTCGGTTGTAATAACGAGCCACTTTCTGTTAGAATTATGCGATCCTAGCAGCGACCCTTTCCCTCTTCTCTTTCAGCAAGTGCAAACCTGCACACATCTGCTCGTTATTTTGCTCCTCATTGAAGTGCTCCGTTCGGTGTGTCCCCATTCCTATTTTAGCAGGAACAACTGCTTTGTGCCTAAACGCCAAGGAGAATGGGGTTTCTCCTGTGGCCGTTTTGTGTGTGGTTCTCTAAGCCCACAAGACGCCAGGCAGCTCATCCACCTAGGCTCCCTTTTGCTCGCCAAGTCTGGTCTTTAGGAGACGTTTTATGGTCTTGTTCGCGGCTTTCACTTGTCCATTGGCTTGCGGGTGTGAGGGAGAGCAAAATTTCAGCTCTATCCCCAGATTTTTGGCAGAAGTCTCTGAACTTGCCGTTGTCAAACTGTCTCCCGTTATGCATGACCAATGCATGAGGAATCCATACACTGCAAATCACATTTTCCAAATAAAGTCGGTGGTTTTACCTTACATGTCTTGCTCAAGGCTCCACTCGACCCATTTGGTGAAATAATCGATTGCGACTATGGCGTAGGTGGCAGATGCTTTCCCCTTCGGCAGTGGCCCGATCAAGTCAATTCCCCATTGAGCAAACGGCCATGGTGAGTTCATGATGCATCCTTTCCCCATCACTGTAAGGTTCTCTTGAGCATCTTGATGCATGCAGGGCCAAAAGTATCCTTACCTCAAGGCCTTGAAAGCCAAGGACCTCGCGCCAGAATGATTCCCGCAAATCCCTTCGTGTATCTCTCGGATGACATAATCGACCTCCTCCTGGCCTAAACACCGCAGCAAGGGGAGGGTGTATCCCGTCTATACAAGACCCGTCGATGAGAGTGTACACGGCGCTTTACACTTGACTTCCTTGCTTGCTTCATCGGCCGAGCAGTCCCTTCGCTTGAGGTAGAAATAATTGGTTCCATCCAGTTGCTTGCTCGGCGATAAACCCGATACCTCGTCTTTCTGCTCGAGGCTCGAGCGGTCTTAACTTCTAACGGGATGGACCTTGATTTTTTGGGGTCGGAGGTAGTGGCCACGCGAGCTATCATATCAGCTTGAAAATTCTTCCCCCTCGAGATCTGCTCCACCTCGACTACTCAGAAGTTATCAATCAGCTGTCTTACCTTCCGAAGATAAGCCTCCATCTTCTCGCCTTTCGCTTGGAAGCTTTCGTTGAGATGGTTTGCCACCAGTTGTAAGTCATGCGAAGCTTCACCTCTTTTGCTTTTACTACTAAGGCGAGATTCGATCCAGTGATTCTGACCTCGTATTCGGCCTAATTGTTGGTGACTTGAAACTCGACTTCACGACGTACTACATTTCTACCCGCCGGGACTTAGAAGCTACAATTCCGCTCCGGCTCCTTGGTCCCGCATGACCCATCAGCCGTGACTATCCGGGCATTGGTTGGGGCCAAGAGTCCAGTGGATGCTTCGCTCTCCATCTCTATTTTTTTACGTACATTCGACCACGAAAGTCGACTAAGGGTCGAGCTTTTATAGTTGTTCGGGGTTGGTAGTTGATGTCGAATTCACTGAGCTCCACAGACCATTTCACCGACCTTCGGAGGTCTACGGCTTGTGCGAGTTTGCACGAGTGGTTGGTTTGTTAGAACCGATTACCGAATGCGCTGAAAATAAGTCCTCGACTTTCGAGTTCGTTGTTACGAGCCAGTGCCCATTTCTCCATCAGCGGATATCGAGTTTCGACTTCCAGAAAGCTACGCTCGTGTAATAAACGGGGTATTGTACCCCTGATTCCTCCCTTCTCAGAACCGAACTCGTTGCCCATTGGGACATGGCTAAGTACAGAAACAACACCTCCCCTGCTCGTGGTGTAGAGCGATGCAGAGCTTTCAACAAGTATTCTTTCAGTTGTTGGAGCAGCGCTCGCGTCTGGCGTCCACTTTGTCTTCCTGCCTTTCTTCGTTTCACGGAAGAAGACTCGGCATTTGTCCGTGGCTCGAGATACGAACCTACTGAGGGATGCCAATTTACCAGTAAGACTTTGTATCTCCTTAAGGCTACGGGGGGACTTCATTTCCACCACTGCTCTTATCTTCTCCGGATTGGCCTCTATCCTCTGTGGTGACCATGAAGCCTAAGAATTTTCCCGAACCAACCCCAAGGCACACTTCTGCGGGTTTAGTTTCATCGATACTTTCTTAAGAGTGCAAAGGTCTCCTCTAAATGCCTTATATGCTCTTCCGCATTTTTCGATTTGGTGATCATGTTGTCCACGTACACCTCCATCGTTCGACCGATCAATGTCTTGAAGACCCGTTCACCGACCCTACGGTATATTGCCCCGCATTCTTGAGTCGAAGGGCATGACCTTATGCGATCATGGTCCACGATTGGTGATGAAGGCTATGCACTCCTCGTCTGATCGGTCCATGGGAATCTGGTTACAACCTGAGAATACATCCATAAAACTAAGCAGCCCGTGCCCCGCCGTGGAGTCCACTAGTTGGCCTATCTTTGGCAACGGGAAGCTATCTTTAGGGCAAGCTTTGTTCACATCTGTGAAGTCCACCCACATTCTCCATTTCCCACTTGCCTTCTTTACTAGCACCACGTTCGAGATCCATTCGGGGTAGGAGACCTCCCATATGAATCCCGCTTTCAACAGCTTCTCCACCTCGCAATTGATAGCCTCATATCTCTCTTGGCTGACACATCTCCTCTTCTACCTCACTAGCTTAGCATCTGTCCGTATTGCCAGCCTGTGACACGCCACTTCTGGGTCAATCCCAGGCATATCCTCATGTGTCCATGCGAATACATCCGCGTGTACTCACAAGCATTCCACCAGCTTTTCTTTTAACTGCTCGCTACTGCCCGAGCCGATCCGAATTTTCTTCTCGGGGTCGTCTGCTCTCACCTCAACCTCCTCCAGTTCCTCAGTCAGCTCCTGCCTTCCAGTCCTTGACTCACCTCTCAAGTCCAGCGAGGTTATCTGTATGGTTTCTTTGGCTGCCACAGCGTAGCAGCCCCATTCACTCGATACTTTAGGGCCAAGTAGTGGGTGGATAGCACGGACTGGCTGATCCTCATGAACGGCCTCCCCAATATCACTTGGTATGGGCTGGCTTCATCTACCACTACAAAGTCTAACATCATATTTTTTTCAAAAGGCCTCGAGCCCATGATTACAGCCAGTTTGATGATTCCCAGTGGTATCAGTTTCTCTCCCCCGAATCCTTTCAAGGAAGTGCTCGTCTGCTTGAGGCTCGCACCTGTTATTCCCAAATCCTCGAGTGTGGACTTGAAGAGAATATCCACCGAGCTAACCGAGTCTACCAGTATTCGGTCAACTTCCTCCTTCAATAAACTCGTCCAAATACCGATTCTTAACTAGATCCTCCACCTGGTTCTTCAAATCACGGCACTGTGATGTGGAATGGTCGTGGTCACTATGGAAACGGCAGAACCGGCCCTTGTCTCATTTGCCAGCTGACTTGGCCATTGGCTTTGGGGGGCTCAGCAGTCCTCGCTCCTCAGCCACTTGAAGTATCTCTTCGAGAGATATCTTCAACCTTGTGTATTGCCCTTAAGCGGGGCTCTGCTCCACCATCTGTATCGCCCGATCCCTTGGGAAACTTCTTGGTGGGGGCGGCAATGGACGATCTACTCTGTCGTGGTTCATCGCAGGTCTGCTTGGTGGCTGGTTGCGGGATGGGTGGTCGTCGTGGCCTCTGTACTCCACGTGATCCGGCACGGAGACTGCTGAGGTGGTGAGGAATCATCCGCGGTGGGGAGCTCTCGGTAAGGGTTGTATGGGGCAACCCGGTCCCTTATTGCTTTTAAAGCCAGCGTTCCTCGGGCAGGACCTCCTTTCTCCTTTCTCTTTACTCCACTGCCTCGTTCACTTCTCGACTGCGACCTTTTCCTCTTCGATCACCATATCCATTTTCACCTGTTCCTACGCATCTGAATATGAGCGGATCGAAGGGCTCCACAGATTATACCATGGCCTTCCCATCCTGATCCCGTCCTTCAGTCCTTTCAACGCTTGGGGATTATTAAATGCACCAAGATCTTGGACCGATCTATGGTACCTCTTGACAAACTCCCGAAGGGGTTCTCCCTCCCTCTGTCTTATTTCGACGACTCCATCATGTCATCTTGAGGTCACTGCGCCCAAGCGCTCTGCAAATTCCCTACACATCTGTTCGAAGCTCAAGATGCTTCCCCGCGGTAGCTTGCGGTACCATTCTCTTGCCCTTCCCTCAAGAGTGAGCGGAAAGGCCCTGCACCTTTGGGCTGCTGATAGGCCCTGCACTCCTGTCATGTCGTTGAACCGCTCTATGTACACTAACGGATCACTTTTTCCTGAAAATTTCAAATCCGAGAAGCGGAAGTCACGTGAGATCGTGACACCCATGATCTCCGTTGAGAGTGAGGATTCGTTGTCCAGCATTATCCTCCAACTTGGGCTTTTTCCGTTTCCCGGAGGTCCTCCACCACTTGTGCCAACCTCGCACCTCCCCTCCGACTCTTCCTTGCGGGAGGTTGGGGCTGTATCCTGTAAGTGCTGGCGAGACCCTCTTTCCTCCATGTTTGTCTCCTCCCTCACGGAAACATTTGGTGCCCTAGGTCTTTGGGCTTCATCTCCCACATGTTCCCGAATGGGAGCGTTCCCACGGCTGGATTCAGGGACGTCATTACATGCTTTTCTCTATCCATCCCTGAGTTCTTGTAATATGGAGGTCAGAGTTTCCATTTGTTTCTCCATCCGATCCATTCTTTCTCGGATCTCTCTATTCTGAGCCTCATTGGCCACTTCCCTCAAGGTCACCGATTCCTCTGAACTCACTCCTCTTCAGTTGTTTCCTCTCATCGCTGCATTGTGTCTCCTTAACGTGTTGGGAAATCAGGCTTTTGAGCCGATCCCGCAGGCCAGCGCAAAAAATGTTGATGCTATTTTCCGAGTCCCTCGAATAGTGTCAAAACCTTACGCTCACCGGTTAGTTCGAGCTCGAGTGGAGCGCCTTCCAATTCCGGTTCCTCTATCTTTACGAGCGGAGTCTCCGGGACCTGTACTCACGTGAAAGCAGGATCGGGGGTCGGCGGATTTTGTTCAGTGAAAACCCTCAGGCGCTCGAGTCGATGTCGGGTTGTTCTTTTGTATCCCTCTTAGTTAGAAGGCCGGAAGAATGGAAGGGTATTTTTGCCTTCCTTTCTGAATAATGGAATTCCGGAAGAATCAGAGTAGAGGGAAGCAAGAATCAGAAGAACCTGTGTGAATTTTCGAAACTTCCGCAACTTACCTGTACGTTTCCTTTTATTCTCCCTTTTTCCAGCCCTTTCTCTCCGAGATCATCCGTTCCCGCGTCAGTGGTGTCTGGGTCCCTCGGCGGTAGGGATGCTGTAGTTGTCTCGTTAGCATGGTTCACATGGCGGATCATAATGTCGGGCATGCGGCGCAGGAATGATGACACCGTGGGGGCATGTCTGGGCAAGGAATGATGACACCGTGGGGGCATGTCGCGACCATCCGACAGCGATCGCCACCATACTATGTGGGACCACGATCAGACATCGAAAGTTGTGCCGGGATTCTGAGAAAATGGGTCGGACTGTCCTGAGCCGGGTCTCGCATTCCATTTGTTCTATGACTGGCGTGGCCCAGTTGTGCTCAAGGACTTGACTACAGCGAGCAGAAAGGTGAGCTCGGGTCTCGGCCGAGCCTTGAGCTCCTCGTCCTTGTCCAGCCTTAGCGGGGCACGATGACCTCGAGCAAGCAAGAGAGCTTGGAGCTCGGACGGTTCTGAATTCCTCGACCTTGACCAGCTTTGACGTCTAGTGAGGCCGTCTTCGTACCGGCGGTCGGGACTTCTGCTCGAGCTGGATTGATCTTGGGGTATTTTATTCGAGCTGGAATGGCCTTGAGAAGACCTGCCCGATATTACCCAAACAGCAACAGTACTGAATGAGATAAGATACTAAGAACATGATTGATTGTTGTAAATTTTGGGTCAATTTTGGTCAGACTCACACAAATATTACATAAATACTGCCTTGGCTTGCAATTTTTTTTTTTAAAAAGAAACAGCAGACATAAGAAAATGAAATGTTTTTTCTCTTTCTTTTTTTTCCCCTGTGCGAAATTTTATTTTTTTTAAAAAAGAAAGAAATGAGAAAAAAAATTTAGAAAATAATCAAGTTTTGATTAATATTGGCATAGAGCGGACAACAGTCATATCAATTAAGAGCATTACCAAAAAAAAAATTAAATTTTACTTTTTAAATATTTATTTACTTGCCTATTTAATAAATAAAAGTGTGAAAAAATAAACTCTTTTCTAAAAGTCTCTTAAAAAAATAAGTTAATATTATTTTAAACAAATCTTTCTCTACACTAAATTTAATTACCCTTCATTTTATTACTTCAACTATTTTAGTTAAATCTTTATTGCTAAGCAATTTTTTTGTTGATTTTAAATGTCGTTATTATTATTATCATCAATATCATCATCATCATCATCGATATTATTATTATATTTTAAATATGTTTACCTTTTAATAATTTTTTTGATTGCCCTTCATCTATTTTTCCTATTATGGTCATCCATTTTTTATTTAATGCATGCTAATTAAAAAGTAGGTAGTAATTAATAATTTAAATATATGATATTAATTGTAAAATTACTTGAAAACATACAATAATTTGAAGAAAAAAAATTTTCCATGAGATGTGTACGAGTTTGTTAATATTTAATAGGATAAAAAAAATATTGCTATATAGCTATTATTTTTAAAAAAAAATAATAATTATAGTTATTTTCTCTCTCTAATAAAAAATAATAAAATATTAATAAAAGAAAAAGAAACTCACTTGACAATATTAAAAAGTGAAAAGCATATCTTGTTTAAAAAAATCTTAATTACCGTGTCTTTTAAAGTGTTTAATGCTAATATGGCTCTTCAAATAAATTCTTATTGATATTCTAAGTAATTAGCAACTAAAATTATGAATTAGTTCATAATTGATGTGGCTTATCTAATGATCATAAGTGTCAATTTAATCTCATCAGCTCTTATAAATTTTTTTTATTGTTTGATTTTTTTAATAGAGCTTTTAAATATTAAATAAGTTATTTTGCCTCTACTAATAAAAACTCAAATTTTAAACTTTTAGGAGTAGAGGTTGAAAAGTTTTTTCTATAATGTAAAAATATCTAAAATATATTTTTATCAATCTTATTTTATTCTTTTCACAATATAACTTTTGAAATTCTGAGGTGCAACCCAAGAGGGAGGATGAATTGGGTATTTTAAAAAATATACAAATTTTCGACACAACACAGTTTGAATGAAATAAATTAAGCAATTTAATAAATGTAAATTCAAGCAATAACTAAATAAAAATAATAGAGTAAAAAGAAAGTAAACTTGAGAGTTTTTACGTGGCTCGGCCCACTCCTTCAAGCTAACTACATTTGAGGATTTTACTATTAAGCCTCTCAAGGTTTTAACTTTTTACAATTGATTTCTAAGGTGTCAATAAACTTTTATAATAGTGTTGTACTCACACACAATTTTCCCAAGTATTTACCACACTTAAAGTATTACAATCTTTATGAAAAATTTAAATATTATAACAAAACTCTCATATAGAGTATATATACAAATGATGGTTCAAATATAATCTAATGTATGTATAATAATAAGAGTGAAAGCTCAGGAGTGATTATATGTTTCAAAAATTAATTGAGAGAGCGAGAAAAATGAATTTGAATTGAGTTTATATAGTGCAGCCTGTCAAACTAGTCGCTATAGGCTTATCTGAAAAAGAATCGATTAGCCGCTTGTATTAATTGGTTAGCTGCTTATGTGACTGGAAGAGATATTTTCAAAATTTTCACGCAATCGATTAGCTACTAACATGTAATCGGCTGACTGCTAACTTTCTGGAATTAAAAAAAAAAAACTAAAAAGCATCACATCCAGTTAACCGCTTATTGAAATTCAGTTAGCCACTATGTTTCTGGAATATATATTTTGAATTTTGTGAATAATTGGTTAACCGCTTAAAGGAACTGGTTGACTGCTAACTCTCTGGAATATATAAATCAGAGTTTTTGTGCATCCGATTAGCCGCTAGTAAGAGTTCGGCTAGCCGCTAACTCTTTAGAATTGATTCCCAATTTTTCTGATTTTGAATTTTGACCTAAAAACACTTCTTAAATTTATCATGTGATCTAATATAATTAGATTCATTTTAAAGAGATCATTTTTCCACAGTTTGAAAATAATCTTATGAACTGCAAAGATTCAACCATTTATATTTTAGTTCTTAGCCCTTAAAAATACTTATTTTGACGAAATCATTTATTTTAAAACTATAAACTTTGTTGTTTATAAAAAGTAATGATATTTTTATGATATAAAAAAGAAATATCTTAAGTTTTTAAGATACCGAAGCACACATATACTAAATTATTTACACACACTAGTACTCATTTATGAATATTTTTCGAGTGATCATTGTCCATGATCTAACCTAATTACACTTACATACACTTTGTCATTCAAAACACGTGTAAACTAATAAGATATGAAATGGCTAAATTACCAGTTTGTACATGTTATTTATAATTATTAAAATTAAAAGTTATATAGTCTTTTAGGACAATAACTTTAAAAAAATTATCTATTAAAATAATTTTATAATTTTTAGTAAAAAATTTTATTGACAATTGAATAACTAAAATTTTTGATAAAAATTATATTTATAAAATTTCTACTAATAAAAACTCTATTACTTAGGTGGACGGGGTCAATGGGTGATCATGAACGCCCATGACCTAAGTTGGTGGCCTCCATTACACTGAGGAGGTGCACCCGCTTAAAGTATGTCTAAAGTGGCAGAGCGTACGTCATAAATTAAAAAAAAAAATTCTATTTAAATAAATTTTATTTGAAATGTAATACGAAACTGGCCTTACTTTCTTAAAATATATGACTACTAATCTACTTCTTTCGATTTAACCATTGAATAAGAAGTTGAAATGATGGGTGAAAAAAAATGAAGCGAGTTATACAAGTAATAGTACACGTGGAATCATTCTCCGGTAATAAGCACAAGAAAATCAAAATGATTAAAAGGATGAGACTTTTGAAATTCTTTCATGTCAGGATTTTCAATTTTCAAAGTAACGTGGTTTCGAGTTTTCAAAGTTATTGACACAATTGACTCGCGTTTGTTGCAGCTAATTACTCTTTGAATTAATAAGAGAAATTCAAAACCCTCACCTCACTTTCGTTTTCATCAATTCTTTTACTCATTATGCATGTCAATTGAAATTGTCATGTTCTTCGTTTTTACTCGGTCAATTATATTAGTATTATAATATATTTAATATTCTGCCACGATGACACGATCGAACCTCAATTTTGACACCTCAATGTTTAGAAGTGATTAATTAATTGATTTTACATTAGGCCTCATTTTCATATAAACTTCGAGTATGCCCTTGTTTTTTCATTTTATTTTTATTTTTTTGTATACAAAACTTTATTATAAAAATAAAGAAGTCATCGTCTCTAGAATAATTAGATTAATTTATTAAGAGAAATTATCAATTACTCATCTATTAAAATCAATATGTATCACTTTTAATATATATCATTTACTTTTCAATAATTTTCATATAGCTAATGATTCCTCTAACAATTTAATTTTATAATATTATAATTATTCTTAAATATAATTTTATTCATATTTACTATAAATTAAATAAATCTGTTAATAGAAAGTAAAATAAAAAATTTTAAGTACTAAAAATAAAAAAATATATTTTTTAGAGTGAATAAAAAATTAATAATAGAATTTTTTATACGTTTTATTAATTTTTTCAATATTTTTCTTATAATAAATATATATTTTATATTTTTAATATAAATTATCAAACAAATTACCCACTCATCCTTCTTTTTCCTTAAATTTTTTTTGTGAAGCAAGTTTTTGGTCATTATAAAAACTGTATGGAAATAAGTAGCATATATTAATTTTAATTAAGGAAAAATTAACAATCTCTCAATTTATTAATTATGATTAAAATAAAGATTAAAGGGTATCATTTGTGTGACTTAATTAAAGTTTAAAGACGTGGGTTAAGCAAAAAAATAAAACAAATATGATATATTTTATCATATGAAAGACGACGTTAATTTATTGTTATTTCATCAATAGAAAAATAAAAGAAAACATATTGATAAAAATATATTAAAATCAACACATATTGTTTAATGTCCCAAACCTAGATTTGCTTATTAAAAAACTTGTATTCATGTTGACTTAATCACTTAGAATATATTTAATTCTTAAACTAATTAAAACCATAGAAGTAAACTTTTAAATTAAAAAAATAAAAATAAAAACTATATAATCATTACCGTATCAATTGCGATGCATGCATACATGTTATTGAAATTACAGCAATTTTCATTTTGAAGAACGTAGATCCCTTTACTTCGTTTCAAGAAAAGGATAATCACTCTCCCTCGAAGATTCTTTAAATGATGTGATAACGAACTTTTTTTTTTTTAATAGCTAATATAGAATTAGATTTCTTAATTGTCTAATGTTTACTTGTTTAGTTAGATAACCGAAAATAATTAATTATTCTTCCACTTAAACTCCAAAAATATTATTGGAAATTAAGTAGTAGAATATTTTTTCAAAGAAGAACTTAATTAACGTGTCCTTTTCATGAGTCTAATCTCAGGGTTTTGATTAGTCTTAAATCAAACGTGAATTAATGAAGACAAAATGTTCATGTAAAACTTTAATTAATAATATGTCTGACCAAGTATGACTAATGTGATTAAGCTGAAGATCAAGGTGTACACACTTCAGCTACCCCCCATTTAATTATTCCTATATTTAAAAAACAAAATGAAGAGGTCTGCCAACTCCCATTTCTCAATTAATACCAAAAAAAAAAAATTATCTTAGTCATTATTTTTATTTGTATTGAATCTTTAACTTAAGAGTTGATTGAAAGAGTAATTAATTTGATAATAGAAGCAAATGGTCAAGGGCTACTCTTCCTCAAACCAATCTTAACGAGATATATTAGCTTAATTTTTAGTGGGAATAAGTTGGAGTGTATGGTAACTTTAAAAAAAAAAAATAACATAATTGTCTGTATAGTCATAAGCCATTCACAAATTCAGTCTACATCTAATCCAAAATTTAGCGTTGAATTATTTAATCAATTGTATAATTTTATGAAATTTAACTATAAATATCGATGATTTTAAGTTTAAAATGTGATACAAAGTCAACATAATTTAAACCATACTCTGATACTCTATAATAACAGAAGTTTGAAGCCCAAATTTTTTTCTTATTTAACTTTAAAAAATAACTTAATTCTTTTTGGAGCTAATAGTAACAAAAAGAGGGTATGATTAAAGAAGCTTTTCCCATAAATTAGGGGGTATTTATTAATAAGATAACCTTGCTTCTTGTGTTTGATCTGATGCAATAAATGCAACGACCAGACGTTTTAAAGAGGTTCGGCGTGGTGGTTACAATCTGATTGTCTCTCTGATCCTCACTTTGAATTTGTCTGGCCCCACTTTTTTCACCTATTTAGTATGTTGCCCCATCTCAGTTCATTCACAAAAGTTATCAACATCACACATGCTCAAAAGTCAAATCAGACCACATATGAATTCGTAGCATGTTACTCAATTTTTAAAATTGTTTAAATAGTTCATTAGATGATTGAAAATTTTAATAGCTGTTTGAGCTTCATCGTTCGTGTTATCTGAATGATTTTTCTCCTTCTTGAATAACAAAGATTTTGCCGTTGAACTTCAACACATACAATTCAGAATATAGATTTTCGAATTAAATTCTATCATACATAGGGATATAGACATATCCCGAAACATTAAACTAAAGAATCGAGAACAACTTTTGCATTAAAAATGAAGAAAAACACCGTTGAATATCAATTCGATTGTATTCAATTTACTGAAAATGAAAATAAAGAAACGTAAAAGGCCAAACTCTTTATCAATGCAATGAAAAAAGAAGAACAAGCAGCTTTCTCTGCTTTCTCCACTTTTGACTTTCTAAGTTGACGTACGTAATAATAATTTGTACTTTTGTATTCTTAGTTTCCCGATGGCACAGTCGTAATTCAATTCAACTCCGTACCCAGTTTCATAAACACAACACAAAAATCAAAGTCCTAAATAGAAATTAAAAATTTAACAAAGCTTTCAGCCTCACTCTCAGTCGAGCCTGTTCTCTGGCTACCTTGCCTCCCTCGCGGGCTTCTTCTCTCTTGTCTTTACCGACGATTATCATTTCAATATAAAACGATGTCTTTTAGAGTTTAGACGACAACGGAATAGAAGTATAAGTAACACGACTGCGTTTTGGCGGCACCGGGAAAAACAGAAAATAAAAAAATAATAAAATAAAAAGAGGCTGATTTTGTCTGCTCAGATGAATCGGAGGTAATAAAAAATGGGCTGTGTTTGCGGCAAGGAAGATCGAAGGAGCAGTCCGGTTAATCGCCGGAGTTCTGAGCGAACCTCTGTTTCCGTGACCGTCAGCAGCGACGCCGTCGTGAATAGTAACGTCGTTAGACTTGGAAAGGAGCGTGCAAGAGCAGAGACGGAAAAGACTAGACGACACACTGGTGATTTCGGGCCGCCGGAGAGACGCCGGCCTCACTCCGAGAGCCAGCAAGGATGGCCGTCGTGGCTGATGGCCGTCGCCGGCGACGCCATACGTGATTGGACCCCGCGCCGGGCTAACACTTTCGAAAAACTCGATAAAGTAAATGAAAAGGAAATCAAATTCCGTAATATTATCATCTTAATTACTTAAACTTAAAATCTTTTATTATTATTATTATTATTTGTTGTTGTTGATTAGTGATTACTCTGTTAATGTAATTAATTATTTTGTGTTGCCTTAGATTGGGCAAGGGACGTACAGTAATGTGTACAAAGCACGTGATCTTTTGACGGGAAAAATAGTGGCATTAAAGAAAGTTAGATTTGATAATTTGGAGCCAGAGAGTGTTAAGTTTATGGCAAGGGAGATTCTTGTATTGAGAAAGCTTGATCATCCAAATGTGATTAAGCTCGAGGGCTTGGTTACTTCAAGAATGTCTTGTAGTCTTTACTTGGTTTTTGAATACATGGAGCATGATCTTGCTGGTCTTGCTGCTTGCCAAGGCATCAAGTTCTCTGAGCCTCAGGTATATATACACTTTGCATTTTTAGTTCAATTGAAGTTTACCCAGTTGTTATTTTTTGATTTATTTGGTAAATATCATGTACTATTGTTAAATTTGATTTAGTTGTCCGCTTTTGGTTGTTTAGTTTCCTGGGTTTGTAGTTTTGCTTTTGGATGTGTGGCACATTTTGCTCTTGTTTTCTACAGTTAGGCTTTTGAATTCACTGAGGGTATGTTCGTCCTTTTTGTTTTTTGAGCTTTGATATTTTGATGGAACTGCAAAAGCATTTCTAGGTGGTTGGGTCCCATTCCAGGTAGTTTATTGCTCACCTGATTCTGAGGTTTGATTTAGATTATTGTAAGAATTTCAAATTTTTCTTTTGTTGCTGAAAAACAAAAATGAATCTTCATTTTCATTTTATTTTCTATTAAAAAAAAAAGAAAAAAGAAAAAGAGAAATACAACTACTTCTCATAGAAGTAAGTAAATACATATCACTTGATTATTATAGTTGCATTATTATGTATAGAGTGATTCAGAAATCTGACAACCAAAAGATTCTCACTGCCGGAGTTTCTTTCAATTTTATCAACATTTCATGGAAACTGTTTGCATTGTTCATTAAATTAACTGGGATGTTGGGCAGCAAGTGGTAGTTTTTCACATGCTTCCTGGGACTAAAGTTACTAAAAGCATATAATCCTCCCAAAGAATTTGGACTCTCTTGGTTATTAAGGTACCTAGTATTCAGATATCCACTTATTTTATTTCCATGGTTTTTTTTTTTTTGGTTATGCACGGAGGTTTGAATTGAAAGTTTGCATTATTTTAGGCATGCAAATTCAATGGTTTCTCATCGCTTCACAAAGTCTTGAGTTCTTTTGGATTCTTTTTTCCTTTTGCATTGAAATAGATGAGGAAATGCAATGAAATATAGAAGATGGATTTTGATTTGTGAGTTGAGAAAAGTAAATCCCTCTGGTAAATTTAAATTGTTAAACAATCTCACAGAATAGAGTGAAAGATAAATATTTTATGGGTCACCTCAGATGGTATTCTTATTGGGAAAAATAGAGTTCCAGGCTAAACTCGCGTTCTGCGGAAATTAAGATAACCCTTTTTTGTCATATTATGAAATCTCTTGGTTTTGTTAATTTTTAAATGCTACTTGTCTGCCCTCAAGTTTTACATGGACAAATATATAAAAACTGACAGGTGGTTTTGTATCTCAATATATTCTCTGTGGCAGGTGAAATGCTATATGAAGCAGTTATTGTCTGGCCTTGAGCACTGTCACAACAATGGTGTGTTGCACCGTGATATCAAGGGTTCCAATCTGCTTATTGACAATGATGGGATACTAAAAATTGCTGATTTTGGATTGGCTACTTTCTATGATCCTGGACTCAAGCAGCCCATGACTAGTCGAGTGGTCACTTTATGGTACCGGCCTCCAGAACTTCTTCTTGGGGCCACATACTATGGGGTTGGGGTTGACCTATGGAGTGCTGGTTGCATTTTGGCAGAGTTGCTTGCGGGCAAGCCAATAATGCCGGGGCGGACTGAGGTATTTTCTGTCTTGCTTTTTGGTTTCTCTAAATATTGTTCTTACAAAACAGTGTTTTCTCCTTCATGATGCAAAAATTTTGAGTTTGTATCCCGGGTGATTTGAGATGTAAAGCTTATGATCCGTCTTGCATATTGCTTTTTGTATAAAATCATAGTTGTTAGGATACTCTGTTGATGCAAATTCTCGTCAGATTGATTTTCTTGTGTTATACAACACATCATGCTCAAACAGGAGACTTAAAATATGTAAAAGTACTAGGAAAATGGGAATAGATTAAGCTAATTCCAAATGGTTTTCACTTGTTCTTTAATTGAAATTGCCTTGGCATTGTAGTAATCTTACACTATCCTTTCTTTATTGTTAAACATTTTTTAGGGAGGCTTTAGGATTGAAATCACAATATTGTTTGTGCGGTTATGATTTCTTATCATGTGACTGAATTGTTTGCTTGAACCTTCTGTTGTGTGAAACAACTAAGGCATCGATGCAATTCCTTGAAGTTATGATCAAGTATTAGTTTGAAATTAGCTATGCTTCTCATTCAGTGGTTTATGCTTTTATTGTTTATGAATGATGAATGCCATATCTAAGTTTATATTATAGTGGTCCTCTGTTATTCATTTTTCTAGTTCGTTGGTTGGTTCAGATTTGACACTTTTTTTGATTTTTTATCTTAGGTTGAACAGCTCCACAAGATTTTTAAGTTATGTGGCTCCCCATCAGAGGAATATTGGAAGAAATCCAAGTTGCCAAATGCAACACTTTTCAAGCCACAGCAGCCATACAAACGCTGTATTGCCGAAACCTTCAAAGATTTCCCATCTTCATCCCTTCCTTTAATTGAAACTCTTCTTTCAATAGATCCCGATAATCGAGGCACTGCTACTGCAGCTTTAAATAGTGAAGTGAGTGTAGTAGTTCTATGATGTGTTTCTGCAAAGAAAACAAATTATGTGACTTGCTTCTTAATATGGTTCAGTGTAGCTAATTGATCATGAACGAAAACAACTCTATGTTGTGTAACATTAGAGAAAAGCGATATTGTTCTGATTGATGGACTGTAATTGTTATATTGGTTTTCTGTTGTACAGTTCTTTAATACCGAACCTTATGCTTGTGAGCCATCAAGTTTACCCAAGTATCCTCCCAGCAAAGAAATGGATGTAAAGTTAAGAGATGAAGAAGCAAGAAGGTTGATTTTCCCTGTCTTCCTTCACGTTACCGTGTCACGGACTGGTCTTGGTTATATGCTGACAGATGATATTTGTTTTTCTCTTAGGCAAAGAGGTTTAAGCGGGAAAGCTAATGCAGTTGACGGTGCCAAAAGAGTTAGACATCGTGATCGTACTGGTCGGGCTATTCCAGCTCCAGAAGCAAATGCAGAGATTCAAACAAACTTAGATGTATGCCTGGATTTCCTCTTATTTATCTTAATTTTTTTTTCATTTTCTTTTTCCTTTCAGATGATGAAAGATGCTTTAACCAGACACTGAATCCTGCGCCCTGGGTGTCATTGCATTCTTGAAGAGTTTTGAAGTCCTGACTATTTACATCACAGTTTGTCAATTGCCTACAGCAATCTGTAGGATAGATAGTTTTGACTTTGAGCTTCCCCTTTTCACTTGCCTAAAATTTTCTGTCAAGCTTTCCAGTGCCATGTTAACGACAGGATTCAATTATAGAAAGAGATCTCTACTCTTTCGTTTAATTTAGGGCTTGAGTCCTTTGCCTGAAGTAAGGTAACAGACTAACAGTCACCGTTGACATTAGTTTGGTAGGCCTGTCCTCCTTCTGATGTTGGTTTTATCAGTAGTATATGTTCCACATTCTGACGTAGATCATGGTCTGTGCTTATGCAAAGCAGTGAGGCTGATAGTCATTTATCTTATATTTCGATTAGGCAGTTACTTTGCTTCAATATCTGTAGATCTCTTGGGTTAAGCCCTTTGCTAATTTCAGCCACCAAGTTGCATTATCATTCTGTCGCACATGCACACTCAAATAAAAGAAAGGAAATGTAAAGAAGAAAAGAGGGTGATTCTTTTGTGTGGTTGAGCAATAGGCAGCCTGGCATTATGTTCATATTTGTTTTCTGAATTTCAGAGGTGGAGAGTTGTGACACAAGCAAATGCAAAGAGCAAGAGTGAGAAATTTCCTCCTCCCCATCAGGATGGAGCTGTTGGGCACCCGCAAAATGCATCACGTAAAGCACCTGTGTCATTTGGAGTACCGGATAGTTTTGTTAGCTCATCGACTTTCGATACAAAATCATCAGGATCTGCCAAAAGTACAGGGACCGTGGGGGGTCCGTCAAGGAGGAGAAAAACCAATCAAGAAGACCCCACACGGGCTCCTCCTAGGAAATTCATCCACGGGTTGAAGCCCTCTGCAATAGGTCTGTCAATGGATATGATTTTCAAAGGTAAATCTGAGGTCTTTGGTAACCGAAGATAGAATAATGGAATGAGTTGCATGTTCCTTTTGCTTTTTCTGTTTTTTGTTGGATTGAGTATTTGTTTCTTACTTTGCCCTCTCAAATCCATTTTTTTCCATCAAAATCCCATTTGTTGTACCTCATTATAAGTAAATAGTCTGCAATCCACAGTGAGTTCGGTGTATAATCCTTGAAGATGATGATCCCACTTATGTATAGCTCTGGATCATTGTTATTTTTTGGTTGCCATGAGGAGGGTGGCTCTTTCAAGCATGTGTATTAGCTATGGACAATGGTGTTTTTACGCATCTTTTAGGGCAAAAATCCATTAGGGCAACAGTGTTTTATTTTATTCAGTTAGGTTAAGAAATCTATTAGGGGCAACAGTGTTTTTATTTATTTCGGTTAGATTAAATAGTTTGTTAACTTTGTAGAAGTTATTTTCACTCGTGTCAATGTGGGAAGAGAATAAAAGTTTTTTTTCCCCTTTTTTCTTTATCCCTCTACCCCTCCTCTCGTTTGACCAAATAGATCTATTTTGTTTAATTTATTTGAGAAAGAAATATTAATATTTATACAATCTAATTGAAAGTACACAGGTTCAGCCTTTTAAGATAAATGTGGAAAAATGAAACCTTTATTATCATTATTATTAATTTTTGGTTTTGAAAAGATAGGAGAGTAGAAAAAGTTTGAATCAATTTTAATTTTGAAGTCTTTAGTATTTGAACTAGCTGGTTAGTTAAATAAAATTGTTTGAAAATTACTGGGACAAAAATAGAATTATTTTTTTTATTCTCAAGTTTGAATATTATATGAAGAGATGGATTGCACTTAAAACAAAAATCAAGGATTTGTTGTTTAATGTCAAATAATTTGTAGCATTGGTATTTATTTTTATTTAAAAATAATAATTTATGTGAAGTTTAATTCAAATTCTTTGAAGATGCAACTAAAATATATTTGTTGGGGAAAAAAAATCATATGAATAAATTGGTTAAGTTTTATTTTCTTTCTCATTGTTAATCACTTTTTAAGTACGATTACCACCTCATTTTTATAGACATAAAATCAGTTTCAACTTTATAGACAATCTGAAATATTCACAAACTTTTATTATTATTAATATGAACGGCAATGTCAGATAAAAATGATATTCGTCTGTGTTTCGTTATTTTCAAAAACCATATAATTTTAGTAGGAAAAAAATATATTTTTGACTCATCCATAGAGTTAATAGTCAGCAAAGTGAAATTTCGTTTCCACACTTGTACAATCAAGATACTCATAATAAATGGCCATGGAAATAATTCAAGAAAAATGATACGTGTATAAAAGGGAGACAAAATAATCATTTAAACTCCAGATAAAATCTAGATATCAAATAGTAAATTATAGCCAGACCAAATTGCTATGTAGTGTGAAATTTGGGCCGGACCTGCAAAGTCACTAGTTTGGGCTGCAGCATCTGTAATTATTGTAAAAGACTCGAGCTTTTGACACGTCATATATTCCTCACAAAACCTTTCTCTTAAAGATAGCACATTAAAAATGTTAAAAAGTTAAGAAAAATTCTAATTCACCCCGTGATTCCAAAACTGCCCTCCAAGTTCGTTCCCCTATTTCTCCTTATTTTATTGCAGAAGTGCTTCTTCGTCTCTTGTTGTCCGTACAAACAAGTTCTTCCTCTTCCAAATTTCGAAGTAGAGTAAAAAAACACTGATTATGTAAAAAAATTGTTGTGTGTTTTTTTTTTTGGGACAATGCTAGATGAAGAAGAAATTTGAAAATAGTCACGGCTTAAGAAGAAAATACAAAATTAAAAAAAACCTTGAATAAGTCGAATCCCAATTACTAAAAACAAAGACTCAATTAATTAAGGATGCACAAAAATTTTTCGTTAATCATCTTTCACATGCAAGTTATTTGCAAACTTAAATAATAATAATCATAACAATAATAATAGTAGAATGCCAAGCTGTGGGAGTGAAGAAATATCCTAAGAGAGGTGATGTGAACTAGCTTTTGAATTATAAGAGGGAAACTCTATGTAATAACACTTTCATGTCATTTTAATTAAGGTTAAAGAGAAGTGATCAAGTGAGCAACGCAACTCACTTTATGGTGGGCGGTGCGCCACATAGCAACTTCTCATTGGGTGAGTTGTGGAACTTCGCCCAATGAGAGTTTTCACGCGGCCCTTCAGCCACTATAGAGTAAAGACTTTGATTAAGTGATCAAATCCCTAACGTTAAAAATGTAAAAGCAATGTAAAAGTCAACTCCAGCTCCACTCTACTGTGAAATTGTTTTGATATATAAAGTCATAGAGAGAGAGGCATTTTATACCCTTATATTATTCTCCTAATTTTGAGGTTATTTGAATCTATCAGAATACTCAATAAACCCATGTATTAAACAAAACCATCATCAAAATTTAAAATTTATTGTCTACTTAAATAAAGCCATCTTTATACTCAATAAATCCTTATTTAAATCTCTTTGATTTACTTTTTTTTTTTTTCATTTTTTGCAACTTCTATCTCTCTACTTCCTCTTAGTATTATGATTTTGTTGCTTGAAATCAAATCGTGCGGCTCATGCATGGATCTGTAGGGGAATAGGCAAGCAAGTGCATGTAAGCTTATCTAAAAGTATTAGTCTCTCTTCTTCCCGAGGTTTTCTCTGAAAACTCACAAGAATGAGAGAGAAAGTAAAGGCGTCATGACTCATTAAGTCACTCCTGTGTGGGTGGTTTCCTTTTTCCTTTTTCATTAATCTTCTTTTCATCTTTTAAGTTTAGATTAGCTGTTTTGTGGAGGAGTGTTGATCAGAATAACTGTACAACAGTTCTATTGAAGGCAAAACATTTAAGGAGTTGGCTACCAACCAAAACCGAAAATGTTATTGTGAGTTTTAGTTATAAAGCAGATCGATCCAGAGGAACTAATCAGGAGATGTAGAGCTATAAGGTTGAGCGACGAGGAAGAAGGAACAGTCACTTTCAAGAGTAAAATCAAGGTTGTGGGTGAAAAAATAGTAGCACGATCTTTGATTGGGAAAGTGCTCCACACAAGGGGGGTTTGCATCGACGGGCTTAAGACTGCTGTGCAAAAGGTGCGGAGAA
Organism: Murraya koenigii; assembly: GCA_025617385.1. Classification (NCBI taxonomy): domain Eukaryota; kingdom Viridiplantae; phylum Streptophyta; class Magnoliopsida; order Sapindales; family Rutaceae; genus Murraya; species Murraya koenigii. Next base: position 17,303,282 of record CM046814.1, read on the forward strand.
CTTCACGTGAAGTCAAAATAGAAAGTTTGGGTGATAATGTTATCATGTTCAAATTCGGTTTTGAGACTGACAAAAGAAGTATATTGATCGGTGGCCCTAGGCATTTTAACAGAGCACTTGTGCTCACTGACCTAGCTGGGATAGGGAATGTAAAGAAGAAAGATTTTAGTCATGCATCTTTTTGGGTACAGATACATGATGTTCCCGTAATATGCATGTCAAAGGATATGGCAACAAAGCTGGGTGTGGTCATTGGAAAAGTTTGAAGAAGTGGAAACTGATGCAACAGGGGAATGTTTTGGCCAATTTTTAAGATTGACAATTTTAGTTGACATTGATGTTTAGGGAACGCCGAGTAGACCTCCTCGATAGCAAATAAGTCAGAAAGAACAGAAGACCTAATTATTAGCACGAAGGTACTCCTGCTTGGTGTCAAAGTTGTTCGAGGTCAAGTTCTAAACCAGTCGGGCTCGGATATTCCCATCTTGCTCGAATAAGTTCACAGAGAGTAGGGATATCCTCAACCATTGAGAGAACCTTGGTCTCATCATGCACAACACCGAGAGTAGGAAGAAACCAGAGCTCGAGTAGAGTAAACCCAAGCATGGTAGCCTCACCTCTGTAATTGAGGAAGGTGGACGCTTCTCTCTGAGAAGTAGAAAGTAGCCACCAGACGCCCTACACACACTGATAGCTTATCACGACAATCGATAATTGGCAGACACCCCTACGTCATAGAGTTTCGTCATTATTACCAATAATCGGTGTGTACTCCCACAATATTATTATTTTATACATACCTACACGGCATCATCATTTGATCACGGTAACCCATGACCGTCTGAAATCTCATACCACTAAGTTGTTCCACAGTGATTCATAGCTGTTAGAAAAATGCAGGTACAATGAATGCAGGAGATAACGCTCAAGCAAAGATGGTGAAAAAAAAAAGGGATAAATATATCAGAGGGAAGATAAAAAATTCTAATTCTTCTTCTTTTTTTTTTTTTTTCTTTCTAACTTTCTATTTTCTGATTTTTCTGAGATTAAGAGAAAATTCACAAAAAATCAATTTGATTACTGACTTGAGCGTCAGAAGATTTTTACCAGAAAAATATTCGGTGACCTCTAATACTTTTTCTGTGAATACAGGTCGAAAGACTCCATCGTTTCAGTGAACAAAAAAACGTAGGAACTAACTGAAAATCCTGCTCGAGCAATTAGTGACCAGAAGACAACATCACTATTTGGGAGCGATCAAAAAACTGCATCAACAACATTACCAAGCCTTTGAAGAAGATAATCGAGCTAGAATAGGATAGGGAAGATGAAGAAGACATTCCTATGCGTGTCTTGTATGAAAGGTTGCCTGACTTCTGTTTTTGTTGTGGACGTTTAGGCCACCAATACAAATAATGTGCCCACTACAAATCTCAGTCAAAGGATGAATGACATACGGTCCATGGCTCAAAGCAATCACGACTATTGAGAAGTTTAAGTAGAACAGGAGGAGAGATAGATGAGATTTAAAGTTCAACAACGATCACACAAATGTCTAACATAACAGAGAAGGAGCAACACAAACCAGTTGAATCCAGAAAAGAAGATAGATCCAATCAGTCCCAACTAGATTCGGGTACGGGTGGTCTGAGGGAAACAGAGAGCAAGGCCCTGAGGGGAGCTGAGAGGCAAGTAATGAAAGAGGCTAAAAAGCCTGCAGAACTAGCTGATAGTCGAAAGGTGCATAATAATCCAGGTGATAGGGGTGCAGTGCAGTGGGATATGGATGTGAGAACAGAAATTACGGATGGGAAAGCCAAAGAGAGGGAAGTGAAACTCCAAAACAAAAATCTAGAAATGGGCTACGAGTGATTGCTTCACCTCAGTGGCCTATTCGAGTTGTCGTTTGGACACGTCCGCCTCTTGGTGCGGTCAAGCTGACTGTTGATGGGTGTTCGAGGGGTAATCCTGGGTTGTCCGCTGCAGGTGGCGTTTTTCGGGATCATAGGGTTATATTTTTGGCAGGGTTTGGCTCTTTTCTTGGCTATCATCCAATCCTTTATGCGTAGCTTATGGCTGTTTGTGAGGGTTTGGAGCTGGCGGTCCAGATGGGTTATTCTGTTGTGGAGGTAGAGTCTGACTCGGCTACTGTGGTTTCCTGGATCCTCGCGGATAGTTCTGTCCGATGGGATTATGCTTTGTCCTTGCGTCGAGTTCGATCTTTGGTGTCCTCTTATTCGGTTGTGGTTCGGCATGTGTATCGTGAGGTTACGTCTGCGGTGACTTTTGGCCAATTGGGCTTGCACTTCTTGTTCAGACCATCGATTCTTATCGGTCCGTGATCTACCCACAGGTTTATTTAAGATTATTCATATGGATGCCCATGCGGTTCCATATATCGAGCACTAGTTTTTATATTACTGATTTGTATGTTTTCACTTATCGATGAGGTTTTTGGTTCATGTCCCTCCTTATGTATGTGTTTCCTCTTGCATGATTTATATTACGGTGAGGGTCCTGCCTAACTCCCCATAATAAAAAAAAAAAAATATCTAGAAATAAGAATTCCTCGCTTTGAGGGAGCGGGAAAATTTGGTCAAGAAGAAGAGGGAAGTAATGGGGACCCGGAAGATGTGGGCTATCAACAACGCACAAATGTGTTTTCACCCCAAATGGAATATGTAGTAGAGGATGGGCTTAGAGTGGACAAAACAGAGCCCAAAAAAATGAAGTGAAAACTTCAAGCGCGAAACGTGTGGAAAGGAATATGGACACAAATGAGGAAGTAATGGGTTAAAAAGGCGAAGTGATTTGGGAAGCCCAAAATCAAAAAATTGCAAAATGAATAGGCCACAAAAACTTGAGAGCACAGAGTCGGAAAAAGCTTCTGCAATAGAAAAGAAGCTCAAATTTGACAAGGAGAGGGACAAAGACATGGAAGAAGTACAAGTTGCTGAAAATGAGATATCAGCGGTGCTGGGAGACAACCCCGTCGACAGCCATGAAACTCATAAGTTGGAACATTCATGGACTGGGGAATGACCGAACGTTTCGAGAACCCCATCAACTTTTGCGTGAGCATAGACTTGAAGTTTTGTTTCTCTGTGAAACAAAAATGACGTCTAAGCAAATGCAAGAGAAATAAAAAAGGTTACAATTTCAAAATTGTTTGTAGTTAGTAGAGAAGGATTGGGATTGGTTTGGCTTTATTATGGAGTGATGAGGTAATAGTAGAGATCAAATCATTTAGTAAACATCATGTTGATGCCGTGGTGGACAGTGGAAATGGGAGCTATTGGAGGTGCATGGGAGTTTATGGCCATCCTGAATCAGACCAAAAAAGATACACTTGGGAATTATTGAGAAGGTTAGCTGCTCTATCCTCGTTACCATGGTTATGTTTTGGGGATTCTAATGAAGTGTTAAATTTGAATGAGAAAATAGGAGGGAAGGATAAATCGGTAAACATGGTGAATAATTTTAGGGAAGCTATTAGGGAATGTGATTTGATGGACCTGGGGAGTACGGGGTATCCTTTCACTCGGTCGAATAAAAGGTTTGGGCCTTATATAATCGAAGAGAAGCTTGACAGATTATTGTGCAACAGCAAGTGGGGGAGTTATTATTAGGAGAAAGAAGCACTAAATTTGGTTTCTTGGAGTTTAAACCATAATCCTATTTTGATGGAAGTGCTAGAAAAAGGCAGGGGTAGGAGATTTATGAAGAGAACTTTCCCTGGACTCCACTATGAAGATATTTAAAGTCCTTACGAGAAGTGTAGGGAGATTGTAAAGCATGAATGGGAGGATGTGTGTTGTTGGAACAAAAGCAACCCGGTTGATATGTTTAAGAGAAAATCCAAGGAGTCCTTGGCCGAGTTGAAACTATGGAGCAATGAGGAATTCAATGCAGGAAAAAGAAGCTGGAGTAACTTGTTAATAAGCTGAAGGTTTTGAAAAATGAGTGCAACCATTTTGAAAGTGGGGATGAGGTTAAAATAATAGAAAATCAGATTGATAACTTTTTACTTGATGAAGAAATTTTTAGGAAGCAAAGATCGAGAGCAGATTGGCTGGGAGAGGGTGACAGAAGTACGAAATATTTTCACTTAAAAGCTTCAACAAGGGAAAAAAATAGAATTTCTAGCCTTAAAGATGAGAACGGTGGATGGACTGAAGATGTCGAGGAAGTGGGGAGGATGTTCTGTGAGTATTTTACAAACATCTTTATCACAACAAGCCCATCATTGGGTCAACTGAATGCAGCTTTAGAAGATATGCCAGCCAAGGTTACAGGGGAAATGAATAGCCAATTGGATCAGCCATTCACCAGAGAGGCAATAGCAAATGCTCTTGCAAAAATGTGCCCCACAAAGGCCCCAGGACCAGATGGCCACCTAACAGCGTTTTTCCAGAAACATTGGAACTTTGTCAAGGAAGGAGTTTTTGCAACTTGTCTGCATATCCTAAATGAGGGAGGTAATCTTGCCCCGTTGAATCATACTTTCATTGCCTCAATTCCGAAAGTGCCAAAACCTAGGAAAGTGACTGAGTTCAGGCCAGTTAGCCTATGTAATGTCATTTATAAGGCTTTCATGAGGCTGATCTTGAGCTGCCATCCAAGCACGAATACCCTCGTTTAAAAGAATATTTTTTGTGTAGAAAGTCTCAAATTAAGGATCTTCCGCTGCACGGATTTCCTGGGAAATTAAGTCATAAGCACGTAGGTTCAGCGCTAGGCCGACTACTCCAAGAGCACTCATCCATAAATCGGTTACTGGTACAAATAACATAAAGAAATGTAACCAACGCTTATTAGAAAAAGCAACCCCAAAGATTTGGGACCAAAAGCGGTTGGGGATGATCATAGAAAAGATTCTTTTCAATCGAATCAACCTATCCTTTCTATAGGGTGCCGGTTGGAACAAAGACACATTTGGTCGCGAATTCTAATATAGCAGATTAAAAATATATTTCTGCACGGCCCAATCAATAGTTCAAGTCACATACTCCCATAATCCATTTTCTCTTCGGAGAATTCTCGTCAACTATTCATTTCATGCATGTCAAATAAATAGTCCAATATTATGGAGTTGAGGGGAAATTTCCAATTACATGTCTTATTCTTTGTCAATAATCCATATTTGTAGCAATGAAATATTATTGTTCCTCTCACAAGCAATAAGATAAAGGGTTGATTACAAATCGCTATAATCTAGATTTTGTATAATTTTATAAAGGGCCAGAAATACCTTGTTTACGTATCATTAGGAAATGCATTAACATAAATACGGCAGTAAGAAGAAGTAATACAAAAGTGTGTAAACTATAAAAACAAGTCAAAGTGGACTGTCCCACAGTAGCACTTCCGCGTAATAACTCTACCAAAGGCGATCCTATTACCGAAATTGCTTCGGGCACGCCTGATATCGATTCGATCTGAGATCTCTTATTGGAGCAAGAGAAAAACAAGGGGCCTAGTAGCCTTAAAACTCGATATTAGTAAAGCTTATGATAGGGTTGAGTGGAGCTTTGTAAAGTGTTGATGCAGTTTTTCCCGCGTGCCTCAACAGTGCCTCGAACCCTCAAACAGTGCCTCCAAACAGCTCGGCGGGGCTATGCGAACCTTACGCTCGCGGATTCAAGCGAGTACCTCGATCCTTACGCTCGCGATAAGCTCGATCTCGGCGGGATTACCTCCTTCGTCTGTTCACTGTCTTCTTGAGCGGAGATCTCCGGACTGTACTCACGTGAACCGGGTCGGGGTCGCCGGCGTGTTCGGCGAAACCCTCCGACGCTCAAGTCAGTAATCGGGTTTGTCTTTTTGGTATCTCCCTTTAGTGAGAGAGACCGGAAAGATGAAAGGGGTATTATTTCGCCCCCCCTTTTTGGATAAGTATGGTGTTTTCTCAGAAAGTTCAGATAAGAGAAATTAGAAAATGGAGAACCTGTATAAGCTTACGGATTCTTTTCTGAATCAGAATTTCCAACCTCTTTTTTTGAATCAAAGTTGCCAACCCTTTGTGAATTAGAAATGCCAACCCTTGTAACGTTCCCCTTCGTTTCCTTTTGTACTCCATTTTTTCCGCTCTTTTCATTTCCAGGCTGTCCACTCCCACGCTAGTGAGTATCCGGAGTCCCTCGGCAGGTGGGATTGGCGGAATATTCCACAGGGATGGCTGACTGTCCCTTAACTTCGATTCACGTGGCGAGATCACCATGTCGGGCGTGTGCGTTAGAAATGATGATACCTTGGAGGCATGTGTCGGCCATCGGCAACGACATCACCACCGTACCATGTGGGACCACAGTCGAGACATAAAAGGTGTCTGGGATTACGAGAAAGCGGGTCGGGTTGCCTGGGTCGGGTCTTGCCCAGTTGTGCTCGTGGATCTCAGCGGCGGGGAAAGATGTGCTCGGTTCACGACCTTGACCGGCTTTGACACGAGGGGCGACCTCGGCGAGCGAAGAGTGCTTAGCTTTCGACCTTGACCGGCTTTGACACGAGGGGCGACCTCGAGCGGGCGAAGGGTGCTAGCTCTCGACCTTGACCGGCTTTGACACGAGGGCGACCTCGGCGAGCGAAGGAGTGCTTAGGGGTCGGCGGCTCGAATTCCTCGATCTTGACCGGCTTTGACCGGAAGAGTCGCTCGAGCTAGGCTTTCCTCGGGGTGTCTTACTCGAGTTGGAAGGGCTTGAGGGGCTGTCCGATATTACCCAAACACGGTCTCCGGTTTCTAGTCTTTTGAGTGAGGCGAGATAAGGCTGAAACTCGATAATGATGGGCGGATCGCGGCCTTTTACTCTTCCACGTTTCCAGTTATCTCCCACCTCGGTCACTTCACGCTTTAAGGCGGGACACGTGGGTTGATCCTAGCCGTGCATTTGAAATTCGAAGGGACGTGACACTAAAGGTCGTGTCCTCGAAGCACTGCCTGTGCCGATCGAAGGGACGCGTTCACCTCTTTAAAAATCCCGACTTCTTCATTGTTCCCTCTGTTTGCTTACTTTTCGTTCAAACTCACAATTAATCGCTCTCCATAGCTTCTTGTTCTTCTTCTTCACGTCGAGGTGATTTCGACCAACCACACTTCCTTTCGTGTTCGGTACTAAGCCATTCTTAGTTTCCTACCACTACTCTGTTTCTTCTCCTGCACTCAGTTAGTTCACACCTTAGGAAAATGTCAAATCCTCGAAGCCCGTAGGATGTTGCGGGAGGACTCTTCCTCCTCTAGTGAGGCCTGACCCTTAGCATAATCCCGTGAGGGATTCTAGTCAGAGAGAGAGTTGCAGTGGGTGAGACCCGGTAGCGGCGAAGGACGAGGGCCGGTCGAAGGTGCGAGCAGTGGGGAATACCCGTTGACCTCCTGGGTGTGAAACCACCCCTCGACTTAGATAGACTTAGGCGGACTTACAATATACACGATAGTGTAGTTTTAAGGTTCTTGGGCGGGGTGAAATCCGGTAGTCCCCAAGGATATACTGACCTCTACTTGGAGTGCTTGAATGGGGGTTAGAGTGCCTCTCCGACCTTATTTTGGTAGGGTTACATGCGGGTTGCGTCGGCCCGCAGGCAATTGAACCCGAATGGGTGGAGGGTCCTTTCAGGACTCTTCGTTTTGTGGAAGCATTGTGACTGGATGAGCCCTCGGTGGGAAAATCGAGACACCTCTACCGGTGAAGTGTAGCCCGAAGGATCTTTGGTTGGTATTACCTACCTCCGAGCTGAAGGGTAAAAGCCCATCACCGATCTCCAGAGCCTCCGGTGGCAGCTGGAAGAGCAAATTCTTCTTCGTTGGGGAGAGTGGGGGCACTGCTGCTGCCGTGGCGAGGGGTCCCTCAGGTCCATGGCACTTTTGCACTCCAGGTCATTTATCTGCCTTGTGGATTTTACTTTTAGTTTTCCTGCTCGCGTCTGTTTTCATTGTTTTGCTTTGGTTGTTTTTTGCAGTCTCCTAGGGTGCTTCTTATTCGATTGGGGTCGACTTGAGCACGTGTGCGGTTGTTCTTTTAAACGCGAGCTCGTGCAGGGAGCTGTTGACACCTCGGAGCTTTTTGGAGTCTAATTTAGTACCAAGTGGAGAAATGAGCAGCGGGATGCGAGAAGCGTTACATAGGCACGTGGGGACGGTGAAGGTGCGAGCACCTCAAAAGACCTCGGCGGTCGAGTGCTCCGCCCAGCTTGCTCGAGCAGCTTCCTGCTCGACCAGCTGAGAGGCGGAGGAAGGTCCTCTCGCGAGGAGACAAAGGACCGTGACCCAGCTCGTCCTCTGGCCAGCCATGTCTCGAGGAACAGCGTCGGCTGGCCGTTCAGGAGCCTTACGGAGGGCTTTCAATGAAGAGGCGACCAGCGGGTTCTGGATGAGATAGAGTCATGCACTCCGCGAGCTGTTCGAGTATCTTCGGTGACTCTCCTCCGAACTTTGGCATCTGCGACCAAGCTTAATGAGATAACTCTAAGTTCCGGGAAGAACTTGAGCAAAGGTTCGAGCTTGGAGGCGGTGTGAGCAATGTGAAGGAAGAAAATCGAAGGCTGGCTGGGCGAGAATATAAATCTTGCGAGAGAAGGCAGTGGTCGACTCGAGGCCTCCGGGCTTGAGAGGAGGCTGGCGACACCAGAATGAGCTGAAGCATGCTCGGAAGGATCCGGACACTCGGAAGTCTAGCTACGAGCAGCTCATGAGGGAGAAGCTGCTCGTCTTCGAGGGCAAATTGATACTTTGAAGGTCCGACTCAGCTCTTAGAGTATAACACTTGAGGCGGACTCGGTATGAGCGCCTCGTGTATGCTTTTGGGAAGGCATACCCGAGGCCGACATGCCCAGGTCGAAGGGTATGTGGCCGAATACATGAGCAATCCACGAGGTTACTCGATCCAGAGCCCCGAGGTGTTGTCGGAGGCTCGCTCCTTCTCGCTTCGATGCTCCTCCTGCTGAAGCTCCTACGGCGTCCCTCCTGCTGCTCCTCCTGCGGATCTTGGCCATCCACTGCTGCTGCTTGAAGATGCCCCCTGGCTGAATAACTTGGACTTTGGGACTTACGGCAGTGGCGTTCTCACGTGGCTACTACCTGCTCGAGGCCTTTTAATTGACCCTCGCTAGGCATCGTCCTGCCTAAGAGTTAGGCTTTGGGACTTACGGCAGTGGCGTTCTCTGCGGCTACTACTGCTCGGGCCTTTTAATTGACCCTCGCTGGGCATCGGCCCGCCTAAGAGTTAGGCTTTGGGACTTCGGTCGTGGCGTTCTCTGTGGCTATACGCTCGGGCCTTTAATTGACCCTCGCTAGGCATAGTCTCGCTCTAAGACTTAGGCTTTGGGACTTACGGTCGTGGCGTTCTTCTTGATCTTACGCTCGAGTCTTTTAATTGACCGGAGCTTGGCATCATCGCCTAATGACTTGGGCTTTGGGACTTCCAGGCGAGTTCTTCGAAACCTGCTCGAGCCTTTTAATTGACCAGAGCTCCTTACGATGTTACTCACGCTGCGGTCTTGATTGACTAGAGCTTGGCGCAGATCCGTCTAATGACTTAGGCTTTGGGACTTACGGCGAGGAGTTCTTACGAAACTACGCTCGAGCCTTTTAATTGACAGAGCTTCTACAATATTACTCCGCTGCGGTCTTAAGTTGACCAGGAGCTTGGCCAGTCCCACTAATGACTTAGGCTTTGGGACTTACGGCAGGAGTTCTTACGAAACTTCGCTCGAGCCTTTTAATTGACCGGAGCTTTTACGATATTACTCCGCTCTCGGTCTTGATTGACCAGAGCTTGGCACGTCACGCCTAATGACTTAGGCTTTGGGACTTCGGCAGGGAGTTCTTACGAAACTTCTCTCGAGCCTTTTAATTGACAGAGCTTCTACGATATTACTCTGCTCCGGTCTTGATTGACCGAGCTTGGCAGTCACGCTAATGACTTAGGCTTTGGGACTTCGGCAGGAGTTCTTACGAAACTACTGCTCGAGCCTTTTAATTGACCGAGGTTCTTGATATTACTCACTGCTCGGTCTTGATTGACTGAGCTTGGCAGTCGCCTAATGACTTAGGCTTTGGGACTTCGGCGAGGAGTTCTTACGAAACTACTGCTCGAGCCTTTTAATTGACCGAGCTTCACGATATTACTCACGCTGCGGTCTTGATTGACCCGAGCTTGGCACGTCACGCCTAATGACTTAGGCTTTGGGACTTCGGCGAGGAGTTCTTACGAAACTTACGCTCGAGCCTTTTAATTGACAGAGCTTCACGATATTACTCCGCTCACGGTCTTGATTGACTCGAGCTTAGCGCAGTCACGCTAATGACTTAGGCTTTGGGACTTCGGCAGGAGTTCTTCGAAACTTACGCTCGAGCCTTTTAATTGACCAGAGCTTCACGATATTACTCACTGCTACGGTCTTGATTGACTGGAGCTCGGCACGATCCGCCTAATGACTTAGGCTTTGGGACTTCAGCGATGAGTTCTTACGAAACTTACGCTCGAGCCTTTTAATTGACTCGAGCTCTTACGATATTACTCACTGCTCCGGTCTTGATTGACTGGAGCTCGGCACGATCACGCCTAATGACTTAGGCTTTGGGACTTCGGCGAGGAGTTCTTACGCTCTTGGTCTTCATTTTGAACTTACATTATAAATGCTTTTCTTATTCTTACATACATTTATACTCTTACATATCCCATCTTGGGAGAGATATTACATCGAGCATTTTACAATACAAAAGACCTCACTGAAAATACTTCCTCGGGAGTTGTGCGTTCCACGGCCTCTTGACCTCTCGATCCATCTGGATGAGCCGGTAGAGTATGCTCTCGGTCACGCTTAATTGAGTGACTCGATAAGGACCTTCCGGTTTGGTCCTAGTACACCTTGCCTTGGGTCCTTCGTGCTATGGTTGACTTTCCTCGACACCCGATCACCCACCAGAGCCGGTGAATGTGTACCTTTTGGTTGTAATAACGAGCCACTCTCGTTGATATTACGAAATCTTGGCGGCTATCCTTTCTCTTTTTCTTCCAGCAAGTCCGAGCTGCACACATCTGCTCGTTGTTTTGCTCCTCGTTGAAGTGCTCTCGTTCGGTGTGTCCCGATTCCTATTTCGGTGGGAACCAGCTGCTTCGTGCCCAAATGCCAAGGAGAATGGGGTCTCTCCGATGGCCGTTTTGTGTGTGGTTACGTAGGCCCACAAGACACCGAGCGACTCGTCCACCGGGCCCTTTTGCTCGCTCGATCTTGTCTTGAGGCGTTTTATAGTTTTATTCGCGGCCTCTGCTTGCCCGTTGGCTTGTGGGTGTGAGGAGAGCAAAACTTGACTCTATCCCGAGATTACGGCGAAGTCTACGAACTTGCCATTATCAAGCGCCTCCCATTATCGGTGACTAACGCATGAGGAATTCCATACACGCAAATCACATTCTTCCAAATGAAATCGGTGGTTTTACCATACGTGATCTTGCTCGAGGCTCCAGCTCGACCCGTTTGGTGAAGTAATCAATCGCGACTATGGCATGGGTGGCGGATGCTTTCCCTTCGGCGGTGGCTGATCAAATCTATTCCCCGTTGAAGCGAGCGGCCATGGCGAATTCATCACGTAAGATTCTCCGGAGGTGAGTCGGTGGTTAGCAAAGCTACGGCAACTCTTGCGAACTTCTCGTCTTCTCACGAGCATCTTGGTGCATGCGAGGCCAAAAATATCCTTGCCTCGAGGCCTTGAAAGCCAAGGACCTCGCGCGGAATGATTTCCACGAGACTCCCTCGTGTATCTCTCGAAGAGCGTAATCAGCCTCCTCTTGGTCTAAACACCGCGACGAGGGAGAGTGTACCCCGTCATGTATAAGACCCCGTCGATGAGAGTGTACACGGCTGCTTTGCACCTCGATTTCCTTGCTCGTTTCTTATCGGTAAGCCTTGTCCCTTCCTTGAGGTAAGAAGTGATCGGCTCCATCCAGGTGTTGCTCGTTGATAGGCTCATCACCTCATCCTCCTGCTCGATACTCGAGCGGTCTTCATTCAGGAGGGATAGACTTTGGAAACTTGGGGTCGAGGCGGCTGCCATGCGAGCTATCATATCTGCTCGAAAATTCTTCCCCCTTGGGATCTGTTCCACCTCGACAGCTCGGAAATTCCCCATTAGCTGCCTTACCTTCTGAAGGTAGGCGTCCATCTTCTCCCTTTGCACGAAAGCTCTTGTCGAGGTGATTCGTTACCAGCTGTGAGTCCATTCGAAGCTTTATTTCCTCTGCTTTTACTACTGAGGCGAGCTTCGACCCGCTATTACTGACTCGTACTCGGCACGATTGTTGGTGACTTGAACTCTAATCTCGCGTGATTGCATCTCCGCCCCTACGGACTTTTGAGCACCACCCTGCTCCTGCTCACTGACTTCCACAGGATCCATCTACTGTGACTATCCATGCGTTGGTTGAGGCCTGGGAGCTTGATGAGGGCTCGCTCTCCATCTCTTTACCCTCTGCCGTGCACTCGACCACGAAGTCAGCTAAAGATTGTGCTTTTATGGCTGCTCGGGGTTGGTAATTAAGGTCAAACTCAGCTAACTCCATCGACCATTTAACCATCCTTCCAGAGGTCTCGGGTTTGTGTAGAGTTTGCACGAGAGGTTGGTTAGTCGAGTACCACCTGCTGAATGTGCTCGAAAATAAGGCCTCGACTTTCGGGCGTCGTGACCGAGGCTAGTGCCCACTTCTCCATGGTTGGATCTGGGGTTTACCTTCTAGCAGCTCTGCTCGTGTAATAAGCAGGTCTTGTGCCTCGATTCTTCCACTTACAGGCCGGGCTCGTTGCCCGTTGGGATCTGACCAAGTATAGAAGCGAGTACCTCTCACTGCTCGAGGTGTTGTGATGTGAGACTTTCAGCAAATACTCTTTCGATTCTTTGGGCAGCCTCCTCGCATTCGAGCGTCCATTTTGTCTTCCTCCCTTCTTCGTTTCACGGAAGAAGACTAGGCATTATCCAGTGGCTCGAGATCACGAACCTGTTGAGGGACGCTAGTTTCTTGGTCGGACTACTGTATCTCCTTGAGGCTACGAGGGACCTCATTTCTATCATCTGCTCACGATCTTCTCCGGATTGGCCTCGATCCCCTGTGACTCACCATGAAGCCTAAGAATTTTCCAGAACCCACTCCAAAGCACATTTCTCGGGGTTTAGCTTCATTCGGTACTTTCTTGGGAGTCTGAAGGTCTCCTCTAGATGCTTTACATGCTCCTCAGCGTCTTTAGACTTGGTGATCATGTCATCTACATATACCTCCATAGTCAGGCCGATCAATGGCTTGAAAACCTTGTTCACTAGCCTCGATACGTCGCCCTGCATTCTTTAGGTCGAAAGGCATGACCTTGTAGTGATCTGACCTCGATTGGTGATGAAGGCTGTACACTCCTCGTCTGATTGGTGCATGGGAATTTGGTTATATCACGAGAATGCATCCATGAAACTAAGCAACCCGTGCCTACTAGTAGAATCCACCGGTTAGTCTATCTTGGTGAGTGGAAAGCTATCTTTCGGGCGAGGCCTTGTTCACATCTGTGAAGTCAACGCACATTCTCCATTTCCCATTTGCTTTCTTCACCAGCACCACATTCGAGATCCATTCGGGGTAGGATACCTCCCGTATGAATCCTGCTTTCAGCAGCTTTTCAACCTCGCGAGTTGATGGCTTCGTATCTCTCCTGGTTGACGCACCTCCTCTTACGCTTCATCGGCTTAGCATCTCTCCGTCTTGCCCGACTGTGACACGCCACTACAGGTCGATCCGGGCATATCATCGTGCGTCCATGCGAACACATCTGCGTGTGCTCGCGGACATTCCACTGACTTTTCCTTGACGGCTCACTAAGGCCGAGCCGATTCGGACTTTCTTCTCGGGGTCTTACGCTCTCACCTCGAACTCCTCCAACTTCTCAGTGGCTCTTGCCTTGGTTCTTGATTCCCCCTCGTGTCTAGCGAGGTGTCTGCATAGTTTCTTTGGCGGCTACTGGCGTAGTGACTCCTCGCCACCACTTTGGCTGCCTTTCACGACCCCTATAGCCCCGTTTACTCGATACTTTAGGGCTATGTAATGGGTGGACAGCACGCATTGGCTGATCCTCATAAACGGCCTCCCTAGAATCGCCTGGTATGGGCTGGTTTCATCTATCACCACGAAATCCAGCATCATGTTCTTCTCGAAAGGCTTTGAGCCCATGGTTACCACCAGTTTGATGATTCCTAGAGGTATTAGCTTTCTTCCCCCGAATCCTTTCAAGGAAATGCTCGTCTGCTCGAGGCTCGCGCCTGTTATTCCTAAATCCTCGAGTGTGGATTTAAAGAGAATATCTACCGAGCTCCCCGAGTCAACCAGTATTCGGTCAACTTCCTTGTTTGCTATGCTGGCTTTTACCACCAGGGCATCCTCGTGAGGTACAGACACCCCTCCTCGTCCCATACATCCACATGATTGGCACTTGCAGAACCTTGGCCTTCTTGGCGGCGGGAGGCGGTGAGCAGGACTTCTCGGTAGCGGTGGCATATCTGCAATAGTTTTTCGGGCCTGTTGGAGCTTCAGGCCATCGTTGGCCCACCGAAATTACTCTCGTGGATGGTGGCTCGTGATCTATTTCGTGAGCTCGGTCACCTTCCTCAGTTTGTTGTTCGACTCAGGGTGCCCTCCTCACTAAACTCATCCGAGTGTCGATTCCTAACTAAATCTTCCACTGGTTTTTCAAATCACAGCCTTTGTGATGTGGTGTGGCCATGGTCTCCATGAAAGCAGTGAGCGCCCCTGCTCCGTCTGCTAGCTGGCGTGGTCATCGGCGTTGGAGGGCTTAGCAGTCCTCGCTCCTCAGCCACTTGAAGTATCTCTTCAAGAGATACCTTCAACCTCGTATACCATCCGTAAGCAGGGCTCTGTTCCACTACTTGTATCGCCTCATCCTCGGGAAGCTTCTTGGTGGGGTGGCAATGAGCGATCACCCCTGTTGTGGCTCACTCGGTATGCTTGGTGGTCGGTTGCGGGGTGTGTGGCCATCATGGCCTTTGTATTCTCTGTGATCCGGCACGGAGATCTGCCGGTGGGCTGGGGACTATCCATGCGGGGAACTCTCGGTAAGGGTTATGCAGGCGGCCAGGTCTCTGCTGCCTTTGGAGCTGTGTCCCTCAGGCGGGGCTCCCTTTCTCCTTCCTTCTTGCTCCACTGACCTGCTCACTTCTCGGTTTAGCGGCTTTTCTTCTTCGATTACCATATCCGACTTTACTTGTTCAGTGCAGCGTCCGAATACTGAGCGGATCGAAAGACTCGCGAGGTTATACCATGGTCTCCCATCAGAATACCATCCTTGATCCTCTCGGAGCTCGGGGATGGTTAAGCGCACCAAGATCTAGAACCGATCTATGGTATCTTTTGATAAACTCCGGAGGACTCTCCCTCCTCTGCCTTACTCGGCGGCTCCATCATGTCATCCTCAGGGGTCACCGCGCCCCGAAATTGCTCTGCGAACTCCCTACACATCTGTTCAAAGCTCAAGATGCTTCCCCGTGGGAGTTTGCGGTACCAGTCTCTCGCTCTTCCCTCCAGGGTAAGTGGGAAGGCCCGGCATCTCTGAGCTGCTGACAATCCTTGCACCCCTGTCATGTCGTTGAACCGTTCTATGTGCACTAATGGATCACTTGGGATCATGACACCCATGATCTCCGCAGAGAGTGGAGATTCGTTATCCGACGATTATTCGCCGACTTGGACTCTTTCCGTTCCCAGAAGATCTTCCACAACTTGTGCCAACTGCGCACTTCTCCTCCAACTCCTCACTTACGAGAGGTTGGGGCTGTATCCTGCAAATGTTGACGAGATCCCCTTTCCTCCATGTTTGTTTCTTCTCTCACTGCAACATTTGGTGCCCTAAGTCTTTGGGCTTCATCTCCCACATTTTCCCGAACATGAGCATTCCCTCGGCTGGACTCTGGGACATCGTTACATGCTTTTTCTGTCCCTCCACGAATTCTTGTAACGGGAGGTCATAGTTCGATCTGTTTTCCATCCAGATCCATTCTTTCCTGGATCTCCACATTACGGGCCTCATTGGCCACTTCTCTCAAAGTTCTTGATTCTTAGGACTTACTCCTCTTGATTTGTTTCCCTCATCCTTGTGTTGTGTGTCTTGAATGTATTAGGAAATCGGGCTTTTGTGCCGATCCCGCAGACGGCGCCAAAGATGTTGATGCTGATTTTCCAGCGTGCCTCAGCGGTGCCTCGAACCTCAAGCAGTGCCTCCAAGCAGCTCGGCGGGACTGTGCGAACCTTACGCTCGCGGATTCAAGCGAGTGCCTCGATCCTTACGCTCGCGATAAGCTCGATCTCGGCGAGGATTACCTCCTTCGTCTGTTCACTGTATTCTTCGAGCGGAGATCTCCGGACTGTACTCACGAGACCGGGTCGAGGTCGTCGGGCGTGTTCGCTAAAACCCTCCGGCGCTCAAGTCGATGTCGGGTTTGTCTTTTGGTATCTCCCTTAGTGAGGAGGCCGGAAAGATGAAAGGGTATTATTCGCCCCCTTTTTGGATAAGTATGGTGTTTTCTCGGAAAGTTCGGATAAGAGAAATTAGAAAGGGAGAACTCAGTATAAGCTTACAGATTCTTTTACGAATCGAATTTCCAACCTCTTTTTGAATCAAAGTTGCCAACCCTTTGTGAATTAGAAATGCCAACCCTTGTAACGTTCCCCTTCGTTTCCTTTTGTACTCCATTTTTCCCGCTCTTTTCATTTCCAGGCTGTCCACACGCTAGTGGTATCTGGGTCCCTCTGACAGCTGGGATTGGCGGAATATTCCCTAGGGATGAGCGGCTGTCCCCTTAACCCGATTCACGTGGCCAGATCACCATGTCGGGCGTGTGCGCTAGAAATGATGATACCTTGGAGGCATGTGCCGGCCATCGGCAACAGCATCACCACCATACCATGTGGGACCCTGGTCAGACATAAAAAGGTGTGTCGGGATTCTGAGAAAACGGGTCGGGTTGCCCTGGGTCGGGTCTTGCCCAGCTGTGCTCGTGGATCTCGTGGCGGGGAAAGATGTGCTCGGTTCCGACCTTGACCGGCTTTGACCGAGGGCGACCTCGGCGGGCGAAGGTGCTTAGCTCTCGACCTTGACCAGCTTTGACCTGAGGGACGACCTCGAGCAGGCGAAGGAGTGCTTAGGGCTCGAGTAGCTCTGAATTCCTCGACCTTGACCAACTTTGACCAGAAGGGCTGCTCGAGCTAGGCTTTCCTCGGGGTGTCTTACTCGAGCTGGAAGGGCTTCGAGGGGCCTGTCCGATATTACCCAAACATAAAGTGTACTCTGCAAAAGCTAAGTTTCTCCGCAAAATGGGTGAATCTGATTATGAATGGTATCTCTACGGTAAGTTTTTCAGTTTTGATAAATGAAGTGGCGAAATGTCTCATCTATCCCTAACGAGGATTGAGACAAGGATGCCCTCTTTCTCCATATATTTTTATTATGTGTGCAGAAGTCTTCTCAAATTCACTGGTGAGAGCAGAAGATCAAAATCTCATTCATGGCTTGAGGTTTAGCTGAGAGAGTTCAATCACTCATCTCCTATTCGCAGATGGCAATCTGGTTTTTACAAGAGCTTCTAGCTGTAACTACAGAGAGTTGAAAAACATTTATTATTGCTACACTGCAGCCTCGAGGCGGGTTTTTAACTACGAAAGTCTTCCATGTTCTTCAGTACAAGCACAAGCCAGAGACAGATGGAGGAAAGAAAAAACATTTTTTACTTGAACATTGTGTCCAAGCATGAGAAATACCTTGGATTACTGTCCATGGTGGGTCGAAAAAAATGAAAAGCTTCTTTAATGATACAAAGTTGAGAGTGTTGAGCAAATTACCCAGTTGGCAAAGCAAATATTTTTCCAATTGAGGGAAGGAAGTTCTCATCAAAGTCGTTGCGCAAGCGGTGCTTGCATATGCAATGAGCATTTTCAAGATTCCTTAAAGTCTTTTTGACAACATCGGAAAGGCTATAGCAAGATTTTGGTGGGGTTCTGCTGGAACTCAGAGGAGTATACATTGGTCAAGGTGGGATAGGTTGTGTCATGCCAAGAAAATGGGAGGAATGGGATTTAGGAATTTTTTGTGCTTCAATCAAGCACTAGTTGCCAAACAAGGGTGGAGAAGCTTGCACAATCCTGAATATTTAATGGCAAAAATTTTGAAAGCAAAATATTTTAAGAGCACTGATTTTATGGAAGCAAAGCTGGGATTCAACCCCTCTTTTGTTTAGAGGAGTATTTTGTGGGGAAGACAATTACTGCACGATGGTTTAAGGTGGAAGATTGGCAGTGGGAGGCAAGTATCAGTTCATAGCAGCAATTGGATTCAGATTCATGATTTTTTAAGAACTGACCTTTGTCCAAATCTGCCTTCTGATGCAGTTGTTGCTGATCTCATTAATGAAAGGCAACAGTGGAAGGAATATATAATAGCTCAACACTTCTCAAAGGATGATGTAGGAAGAATTCTAAGAATCACACTCCCAAGAATTCCACAGCAAGATATTCTGATATGGCGCTTTGACAGGCATGGGAACTATTCGATTAAGAGTGGTTGTTAAGGCAAAATTTACAAACAATCCAAGTTGTTCAGATAGCACAAAATTGCAGTGGGCGGTTATTTGGTCAAATGAGATTCTGAAAAAGGTAAAGGTCTTTATGTGGAGGGCTGCCAAAAATCTGCTGCCAACAGCAAGCAATCTTTGGATAAGAAAATTTGTTGTAGAGCCAGTATGTCAAAGATGTGGGCGTAAGAGGAAGATGCGTTTCATGCTTTGCTGGAATGTGAGGCTGCTCGAAGAGTCTGGAAGCTAACAGAGTTTTATGAG
This sequence comes from Murraya koenigii, assembly GCA_025617385.1. NCBI lineage: Eukaryota > Viridiplantae > Streptophyta > Magnoliopsida > Sapindales > Rutaceae > Murraya > Murraya koenigii. The sequence continues at coordinate 17,322,147 of CM046814.1, forward strand.
GATGTGAAGATGATGGCTCATCAAAACATGTTAAGTGTGCTCCAAGAAATAGCCATGAAAAGAAAAAAAGGAAGATATGGAACTGATAGTTGCAATTTGCCTGGCTACATGGCACTCAAGGAATCTTCTCATCTTCAAAAGCAAGCATGAAGATTCCCAATTATCAGTTGCAAAAGCAGCAGCCATTGTGGAATCTTATAAGAGGATTAAGAGTCGAAATGATCAAGCTATTTCAAAGCATCATAACAGCAAGCAACAGATGTGGACCTCCCCCCCAGAAGATTGGTACAAAGTGAATGTAGACGCTGCAATAAAAAATTCAGATCAGCAGGCAGGTTTGGGAGTAGTGATCAGAGATGGCAGGGGAAAGATTGTAGTGGCGGCAGTTAGAGAGTTTTGTACCAAGGTAATGTGGCGAGCATGGAGGCTGAAGCTGTGTGTTTTGGTATTCAAAATGCTATTCAAGTCGATACTTGAACCAGACTCATTAGAGGTGGTGGAGCTCTCTTTGAACAGGAAGAAGAGCATAACAGAGATATACTGGAAAATTGAAGAAATTCAGGCAAGTTTAAAGATCCAAAACCCTTCACGAATCCAATATGTCCCAAAAGGTTGCAATTATATAGCTCATTCGGTAGCTAAAATAGCATTAAATTTTGAGACCCCTGTGCTATGGAAGGAAATTTTCCCAGATGATGTTATGACGTTACTCTCTAAGTTTATTTAATGGAAAGCTTTACTTTCTTTTCAAAAAAGTATTATGTTTTTGTTTTATTACTAAAAAGTATTATGCTATGATGTTACTCTCTAAGTTTATTCAAAAAAGCTTTACTTTCTTCTAGTGTTCTTGACTTGTTGTAGTGTTTTTTTTTTTTTGTAAGAATTTGTGTTTGTTGTCGAAGGCTTTTTCACTGTTCCTCTTCGCCATAACCTATCGTAGAGCCATACAAGTACAGAATTATACATACAAGCTTTCTTTTTATTATTTTTCACTTTTGACATATGCACCTGATAATTTTAAATGTATAATGAATAATTACGAAGGCAAGAACAAAGGTGGCAAGGCATTGAGCTTGATAGTGAGGTAAAGGAGAACGGAGAGTGAATCCGGGGAGCGAAAAAACAATATGTTAGCGGCACTTTTTGTCGGAGACGATGGCTTTTCTGATGTGGAAATCATTTGATTTCCTGGTGGCTTTGTTGGTGCTAGCAATGAAACTACATCCACCATTATGAAAAATAAATGCAGTAGAAATTAAGAGACAATAAAGTTATAATATTTAGTTATAATGGTTATAATACTAATTTAAGTTAAAGGATATTTATGTCATAATTTCTTTTTAAATAGATGTAATTAGTAGCTTGATGGGTCTAAATAATTGCACCTTTTTTTTTTTTTAAATCTTAGTTTCAATTATGCTCCATTTAATACCAAAAATATCCTTTTTTTTTTCAAATTATCATCTTTCAATCTAATTTTCAACAATTTTTTTATTTCCAATAATTTTCTCACTATTAGATTTTTTTTTTTCTTTTTGTAGTCTTTTCTTATCTTTTACTCTTCATATAAATAATTCTTTGAAGTTCTGTTATCTTGATTCTTTCTCTCTAACTTTTTTTTTCTTTACAAAACTCAAAAACAATAGTTTCTCTCTCTATACAATTAAGAACACTAGTTTTCCCATATTAAAAATAATTAGTCTGAAAAAAATAAAGAAAATAAAAGCAGATAATTTTAAATTTGTATGGATGAGAGTCATCAATGAAAAAATCATAAAAATGAACGGATCATGAATTTAAAGAATTTACAGTAAAATAAAAGAATGGCACACGTGAGGGTAAAAGACGAGAAAATATAGTTGGGATTAATTATACTTGTTTGGGTAATATCGGGCAGGTCTCCTCGAGGCCCTTCTAGCTCGAATAAAATGCCCCGAGGTCAACCCAGCTCGAGCAGAAGTCCCGACCACTAGCTCGAAGACAATCTCGCTAGACTTCAAAGCTGGTCAAGGTCGAGGAATTTAGAGCAGTCTGAGCTCCGAGCTCTCTCACCTGCTCGAGGTCATTAGGACCGGCCAAGGCTGGACAAAGACGAAGAGCTCGAAGATTGATCGAGGCCCGAGCTCTCCTTCCTGCTCGCTGCAGTTAAGTTCTCGAGCACAACTAGGCTGCGCTAACCAGAGGACAAATGGAATGTAAGACCCGGCTCAGGACAGTCCGACCCGTTTCCTCAAGATCCCGCACACCTTTTTGATGTCAGATTGGGCCCCACAAGGGAGGGTGGTGGTACTGTTGCCGATGGCCGGCACATGCCCCCACGGTGTCATCATTCCTTGCGCACATGCCCGACATGGTGATCTGGCCATGTGAACCGGGTTAAGGAGACAGTTGCGCATCCCCAGGGAATATTACGTCAATCTCGGCTGTCAGAGGGACCCAGACACCACTAACGCGGGCACAGATGCTCTCGGAGAGAAAAAGCGGGAAAAATAAAGAATGAAAGGAAACGGATGGGCAAGTTGCAAGGGTTCCGAAAATTTACACAGGTTCTTCCTATCCTTACTTTCCTTACACTAATTCTCCGAAAAACTTCATATTTTATTAAAAAGGGAGGGCAAAAAATATCCCTTTCACCTTTCCGGTCTCTCTGTCTAAGGGAGATACCAAAAAGAACAACCCGATTACTGACTTGAGCGTCGGAGGGTTTTCGCGAAGCTACGCCAACGAACCCCGACCTGTTTTACGTGAGTACAGTCCGGAGATCTCCGTTCTGGAAAAGACAATGGAATAGGAAGAAGGAGACAGTCCTGCTCGAGCCCGAGCTAGTCGCGAGCAGAAGGTTCAGGACACTGTTTGAAGGCACGCGGGAAAACTGCATCAACATTTTTTGGCGCCGTTTGTGGGGATCGGCACAAAAAGCCTAATTTCCTAATACGTTCAAGAGACACAACGCAACGATGAGAGGAAACAGCCGAAGAGGAGTGAGTCCAGAAGAATCGGTAACTTTGAGAGAAGTGGCCAATGAGGCCCAGAATAGGGAGATCCAGGAAAGAATGGATCGGATGGAGAAACAGATGGAGACTCTGACCTCCCTATTACAAGAACTCAGGGAGGGACAGAGAAAAGCGTGTAATGATGTCCCGGAGTCCAGCCGTGGGAACGCTCCTGTTCGGGAAAATATAGGAGATGAAGCCCAGAGACCCAGGGCACCAAACGCTGTAGTGAGGGAGGAAACAAACATGGAGGAAAGAGGGTCCCGTCAGCACTTACAGGATACAGCCCCGACCTCTCGCGCGGAAGAGTTAGAGGGAAAGGTGCGCAGATTGGCACAAGTTGTGGAGGACCTCCGGGGAAACGGAAAGAGCCCAAATTGGAGAATAATGCTGGATAACAAATCTCCACTCTCCGCGGAGATCATGGGTGTCACGATTCCACGTGACTTCCGCTTCCCGGATCTAAAATTATCAGGGAAAAATGATTTGTTGGTGCGTATAGAACGATTTAACGACATGACAAGAGTGCAGGGTCTGTCGGCAGCGCAGAGGTGCAGAGCCTTCCCACTCACTCTTGAGGGAAGGGCAAGAGAATGGTACCGCAGACTCCCACGGGGAAGCATCCTGAGCTTTGAAAAGATGTGTAGGGAGTTTGCGGAGCAATTTCGGGGCGCAGTGACCCCCGAGGATGATATAATGGAGCTGTCAGAAGTTAGACAGAGGGAGGGGGAATCCCTCCGGGAGTTTGTCAAAAGATACCATAGATCGGTCATAGATCTTGGCGCGTTTAACCATTCCTAAGCCCTGAGAGGATTGAAGGATGGGATCCGAATGGGGAGACCATGGTATAATCTGCGGAGTCCATCGATCCGTTCATATTTGGACGCATATGAGCAGGTAAAACTGGATATGGTAATTGAGGAGGAAAAAACTGCAAAACTGAGGAGTGAGCAGGGCAATGGAGCAAAGAGGAAGGAGAAAGGAGGTCCTGCCCGAGGAACACAAGCTTGAAAAGCAGCGAGGGATCGGATTGCCCGTCTGACCACTTACCGAGAGCTCCCCACCGCGGATGGTTCCCTTGCCACCTCGCAGGTCTCAGGTCGGGATCACGAGGGAGTGCAGGCGTCATAGCGACCACACATCCCATGACCAGCCACCAGCGGACTCGAGATGAACTACAGCGAGTAGATCGTCCATTGCCTCCTCCACTGAGAAGTTTCCCGAGGGATCGGGCGATACATGTGGTGAGAGCAAAGCCCAGCTTACTGAGCGATATCACGAGGTTGAAGGTATCCCTCGAGGAGATACTTCAAGTGGGTGAGGAGCGAGGACTGCTGAGCCCTCCAACACCAGATGGCCAAGTCGGTGGAAAAGCGGGACAAGGGCGGTTCTGCTGTTTCCATGGTGACCACGGCCACTCCACATCACGGTCTTGGTGATTTGAAGAACCAGGTGGAGGATCCGGTTGGGAATCGGTACTTGGATGAGTTTATTGAAGGAGGGCATCCAGGTGGTTGAGCAGTGACTGAGGAAGATGATCGAGCTTCTGAAATAGACATGGAACCACCAGTCCACGAGGGTAATCTCGGGAGGGCCCACGATGGCGGGAAGTTCAAATAGGGCTCGGAAAAACTACTGCAGATATCTTGCCTGGACGGGAGGTCTATTCATTGCCTCGCTGCCAAAAGGCCAAGGTCGATAGGTGCCAATTATGTGGACGGAGGAGGATGAGGAGGGGGTGTTGTACCCTCACGAGGATGCCTTGGTGGTAAAAGCCAACATAGCAAACAAGGAAGTTGACCGAATACTGGTTGACTCGGGAAGCTCGGTGGATATTCTCTTGAATCCACACTCGAGGATTTAGGAATAACAGTGTGAGCCTCGGCGAGACGAGCACTTTCTTGAAAGGATTCGGGAGGAAAGCTAATACCTCTAGGAATCATCAAGATGGCGGTAACCATAGGCTCGAGGCCTTTTGTGGAAGAACATGATGCCTAGATTTCGTGGTGGTAGATGAAGCCGACCTATATCGAGCAATTCTAGGGAGGCCGTTTATGAGGATCGGCCGGTCGTGCTATCCACCCATTACTTAGCCCTAAAGTATCGAGTAAATGGAGTTGTAGGGTCGTGAAAGGTAGCCGGAGGGTGGCGAGGAGTTGCTTCTGTTGTAGCGGCCAAAGAAACCATGCTGGATAACCTCATTTGGACTCGAGGGGAATCGAGGAATGGAAGGCAAGAGCCGGTGAGAAGTTGGAGGAGGTCGAGGTGAGGTAGATGACCCAGGAAGAAAATCCGAATCGGCTCGGGCATTAGCGAGCAGTTGAAGGAAAAGTTGGTGGAGTGTCTGCGAGCACCGCGGATGTGTTCGCATGGACACACGAGGATATGCACAGGATTGACCCGAGTGGCGTGTCACGGTGGCAATCTGAAGAGATGCTTAAGCCGGTGAGGTAGAAAGAAGATGCGTCGACCGGGAAGATATGAAGCCATCAACTGCGAGGTGGAAAAGCTGCTGAAGCGGGATTCATAAGGGAAGTCTCCTACCCCGAATGGATCTCGAATGTGGTGCTGGTGAAGAAGGCAACCGGGAAATAGAGAATGTGTGTGGACTTCACAGATGTGAACAAGGCTTGCCCAAAAGATAGCTTTCCACTATCAAAGATAGACCAACTGGTGGATTCTACGGTGGGGCACGGGCTGCTTAGTTTTATGGATGCATTCTCAGGATATAACCAAATTCCCATGCACCGATCGGATGAGGAGTGCACGGCCTTCATCACTAATCGAGATCTGTCTTGCTACTGAGGTCATGCCCTTCGATCCGAAGAATGCGAGGGCAGCATATCGAGGCTGGTGAACAAGGTCTTGAAGCCATTGATCGGTCGGACGATGGAGGTATATGTAAATGACATGATCACCAAGTCTAAAGACGCGGAGGAGCATGTAAGGCATTTAGAGGAGACCTTCGCACTCTTAAGAAAGTACTGGGATGAAGCTAAACCCGGAGAAATGTGCTTTTGGAGTGGGTTCGGGAAAATTCTTAGGCTTCGTGGTCGATCACGGAGGGATCGAGGCCAATCCGGAGAAGATAAGAGCGATGGTGGAAATGAGGTCCCCAGTAGCCTCGAGGAGATACAAAGTCTGGCCGTAAGCTGGTATCACTCAGCGGGTTCGTGTCTCGAGCCACGGATAAATCCGAGTCTTCTTTCGGGAAATGAAGAAAGGCACGAAGACAAAGTGGGCCTTGAGAATCTGAGCGGCGTTCAGCGAGTTGAAAGAATACCTGTTGAAAGCTCAGATTCTGTCGACACCTCGGCAGGGAGAGGTCTTGTTTCTATACTTAGTTGTGTCCCAGACGGACAACGAGCTCGATTACAGTAAGGGAGGAGTCGAGTGCAGATGCACTGTTTATTACCGAGCGAGCTTTGTTAGAAGGCTGAGACCCGGTATCCACTAATGGAGAAGTGGGCATCGGCCCTAGTCACGTGACCCGAAAGCTGAGGCCTTATTTTCGGCACATTCGGTGAGTGGTTCTAACAAACCAGCCCTGAGGCAAACTTTGTACAAGCACAGAGACTTACGGAAGGTTGGTAAAATGGGTAGTGGAGCTAGCGAGTTCGACATTAATTACCGACCCGAACGACCATAAAAGCACGGTCTTTAGGCGACTTCGTGGTCGAGTGCACGGCAAGGATGGAGGCCTACCTTCGGAAGGTGAAGCAACTAATGGGGAGTTTTCGAGCTATCGAGGTGGAACAAATCCCAAGGGGGAAGAATTATCGAGTGATATGATAGCTCACATGGCGGTGCATCGGAACCCAAGTTACCAAAGTCTATCCACTTGGAAATGAAGACACTGCTCGAGCATCGGCGGGAGGACAGGTGATGAGCTTATCGACGAGCAACACTTGGATGGAGCCGATCGTTTCTTACCTCGAGGAAGAGGCGGTCTTGCGTCGATAAGAATCGAGCAAGGAAGTTGAGGTGCAAGCGACCGGTACACTCTCGTCGAAGGGGTCTTATATAGGCGGGGTACACCCTCCTGCATTGCGATGCTTAGACCGGGAGGAGGCTAATTATGTCCTCTGAGAGATACACGAAGGAATCTGTGGAAATCATTCTGGTGCGAGGTCCTTGGCTTTTAAGGCCTTGAGGCAAGGACACTTTTGGCCCTGCATGCATCAAGATGCTCAAGAGAAGACCGAAGCTGCAAGAGTTGCCAAAGCTTTGCCAGCTACCTAACTCGACCTCCAGGAGAACCTTACGGTGATGAGCTCACCATGGCCGTTTGCTCGATGGGGATTGATTTGATCGGACCCTTGCCAGAAGGGAAGCGTTTGCCACCCATGCCATAGTCGTGATTGATTATTTCACCAAATGGGTCGAAGTGGGAGCCTTGAGCGGCATCACGGAAGGTAAAACCACGACTTCATTTGGAAGAATGTGATTTGCAGGTATGGGATTCCTCATGCATTGGTCACGAGACAATGGGAGACAGGTTTGACAACGGCAAATTCGGGGACTTCGCAGAAATCAGGGGATAGAGCTGAAATTTTGCTCTCCCTCGCACCACAAGCCAATGGACAAGTAGAGGCCGCAAACAAAACCATAAAGCGCCTCACGAAGACCAGGACTTGGCGAGCAAAAGGAGCTGGGTGGACGAGTGCACTGGTGTCTTGTGGGCTTATAGAACCACACACAAAACGGCCACTGGAGAGACCCCATTCTCCTTGCATTTGGGCACGAGCGGTGGTTCTCGCTGAAATAGGAATGAGGGACGCATCGGACGGAACACTTGATGAGGAGCAAAACCACGAGCGGATGTGCGTGAGTGCGGACTTCTTTGGAAGAGAGAGAGAAGGGCGCTACTAAGATTACGAGAATATCGAGCAGAGTGGCTCGTTATTACAACCGAAATGTGCACATTCGTCGGTTCTAGGTGGGTGATTGGGTACTCAGAAGAGTCAACCAGAGCACGAAGGACGCGAGGCAAGGTGTGCTAGGGCCAAATTGGGAAGGCCACTTGTCGAGTCACTCGATTAGCGGGACCGAGGAGCATCTGAGCTAGCTCATCCGGATGGACGAGAGGTCAAGAGGCCATGGAACGCACAACTCTTGATCAAATACTTCCAGTAAGTTTCCTTGTATTGTGAGTGTTAATGTAAGATTCCTCCCCAAAATTGGATGTGTAAAAACATAAATGTATATAAGAATGAGAAAAAATTTATAATGTAAGTTAAAGTTGAAGACCAGAAACACTAGAAGACGCTTGGGTCAATTGCAGGCCAGAGCAGAAGACACTTGGGTCAAATGTAGGCCGGCGGAAGAAGCTCGTGAAGACGCTATGGCGGAAGTCCCAAGCCTAAGTCTTAGGCGGGACGGTACCTAGCGAGTCAGTGCGAGGCCGAGCAAGAAACTCATGAAGAGCTATGGCGGAAGTCCTAAAGCCTAAGTCTTAGGCGGGACGAGACTAGCAGGTCAGTGCGGGCCGGCGGAAGAAGCTCGTGAAGACGCTATGGCCAAAAGTCCCAAGCCTAAGTCTTAGGCGGGACGGTGCCTAGCGGTCAATTCGAGGCCGGCGAAGTTCAAGAAGAGCTATGGCGAAGTCCCAAGCCTAAGTCTTAGGCGGGACGGTGCCTAGCGGTCAGTGCGGGCCGGCGGAAGAAGCTCGTGAAGAACACTATGGCCGAAGTCCCAAGCCTAAGTCTTAGGCGGGACGGTGCCTAGCGGTCAGTCTGAGGCCGGCGGAAACTCGTGAAGAACGCTATGGCAGAAGTCCCGAAGCCTAAGTCTTGGGCGGGGACGATGCTAGCAGGTCAGTCTGAGGCCTGAAGTCGTGAAGCTAGCTGAGACGGTCAGCGAGGTCAAGCGCAGCCCGAGCGTAAGTTCGAAGAACGCTATGGCCGAAGTCCCAAAGCCTAAGTCTTAGGCGGGACTGTGCCTAGCGAGGGTCAATTGCAGCCCGAGCGTAAGGCTCGTGAAGAACACTATGGCCGAAGTCCCAAAGCCTAAGTCTTAGGCGGACGGTGCCTAGCGAGGGTCAATTACAGCCCGAGCGTAAGAAGTCGTGAAGAACGCTATGGCCGAAGTCCCAAAGCCTAAGTCTTAGGCGGACTGCGCTCAGCGAGGGTCAATTACAGTGCCCGAAGCTGAAGCGTAAGCCTAAGTCTCAGCTGAAGCAACTGCTCACGAGCCAGTAAGTCCCGAAGAACGCTACGTAAGTCCCAAAGCCATTAGCATGACGATGCCTAAGCGAGGGTCAATTGCAGGCCCGAGCAGAAGAAGCTCATGAAAAATACTAAGGCCAAAAGTCCCAAAGCCTAAGCCCTAGGCAGGACGGTGCCAAGCACAGCCAACTATAAACTCAAGCAATAACAGCGCGAGGAGATTACATTGAATTTAAACATGAACCAAAATAGGGCTTGAAGTAAATAAGCTCGCAATATATATATATAGAGCCACAAAACACGAGCAGAACGCCAATCCAGAAAGACCGAGCTCACGAAACAGGCTGAAGGCTTTCAGCCTAACTCAAGGCAAATCTCTGTTGAGCATAAGTTTAAAGAACCAAACATGCAGTAATACACTTGGGCATAAAATAAAATAAGTCCAACACTTACAAAATTCTTACTCAGCAAGTATATGAAGTCAATCCTACATACAAAATAAGAGAATATACGCACGAGCACAAAAAGGAAGTTGTTCAACATGTGCTTTTTTATTTCATTAAAGTGATTACAAGTAAAAAAAAAAAAAAAAAGAAAAAAAGGTGAGAAGAGAAAGATTCCAAGTTTAGGCATCAAGAGGGGCGATGTCAGCGGCAGCAGGTGGGGCATCAGGAGCAGCAGCATCAATAAGAGCAGCAGCAGCAGTGAGAAGCAGCAGGAGGAGCGTCAGCAGGAGGAGGAGGAACATCTCCAGAAGCAGCAGCAGGAGGAGCGCCAGCGAGGAGGAGGAACATCTCCAGCAGCACTGCAGGAAGCTCCGAACTCTGGGTCGAGCGCCGTGGATGCGCAAGTACTCGGTCACACCCTCTTGGACCTTAGATAGGTCGACCTCGGGGTGAACTTTGCTCATGGCATACACGGGCAGCTCATAGTCAAGTCCACCCCACTGTTGTACTCCTTGGCAAGCTGGACTTTCAAGGCATCAATCCGCCTCGAGGCGAGAGGTCTCCTCCGTGGTCTTCTCATAGGAGGATCTATGGATTCCCAAATCCTTCCGAGCCTCGACCAGCTCCTTGCGGATGTCGGTCAACTCCCTCTCAAATTGAGAAACCTTAGAGTCAGCCACCGTTGTCCTCTCCGCAGCGGTGGCATTCTCCTCTCAAGCTTTGTATTATCCTCTTCGCCTCCCGACGACCGCTCTAAGCTCCGAATCTTTGCTTGAAGTTCCTCCCGAGATTATTGAGCTTTGCCTTGATCCCAGCCACACCGCCGAGGCACGGAAGGAGAGGCGCTAGGCAAGACCGAACAGCTCGTCTGCAAGTAAAGGCATCCAACCCATTAAGGAACCTATCGTCCAGCCTCCTCGCTGAGAATCCTCGTAAGGCTCCGTGCGACCGGCTTGATTTTGCTCTTGTGCATCATCGGCTCGAGGGCAAGCCGGAGCCGCGGCCCTCGCCCGCTTACGTGGAGGACCCACATCCGCTCGTCCCGCCTGCAACTTCTACCGTCCCCACGCTGGCTGGCAGAGATCTCACGAACCCCGGCCATGCCTTCACTTGGTATTAAATTGACTCCAAAAATTCGGGTGTCGCAGCCTCCGCACGAGCTCAAGGCTGTAGGTGCGGTCCGCACGCGTGCTCAAAGTCGCCCCCAATTGAATAGAAGCACCCTGTGAGACCGCAGAAACAACCAAGGCAAAATAATGAGAACAGATGCAAGCGTAAAAACTAAAAGTAAAAATTCACGAGGCGGATAAACGACTCGGAGTGCAAAATGCCGTGAACCGGAGGGACCCTCGCTGAGAGGTGCAGCTTGCCCCATTCTCCCCAACGAAGAAGAATTTGCTCTTCCAGCTTGCCACCGGAGGTTAGGAGATCGATGATGGGATTTTTACCCTTCAGCCGGAGGTAAGATAATACCAACCAAAGATCCTTCGAGCCGCACTTCAATCGGTAAAGGTGCCTCGATTTCCCTACCGAGGGTTCACCCAGTCGCAACGCTTTCACAACACAAAGAGTCCGGAAAGGACCCTCCACCCATTTGGTTCAATTGCCTCGGGCCGACTTGAACCTCGACAAAACCCGAGCAAAGTAAGGTCGAGAGGCAACTGACCCCCATTTAAAACACTCCAAGTGGAAGGTCGTGTAACCTTGGGGAATGGTCAGATCTCATCCTCGCCTCAGAACCTTAAGTCCACACTTTCGTATGTGGTAAGTTTGCCTAAGCCTCATCTAAATCAAGGGTGGTCTCACATCTCATATGGTCGATGGGGTATTCCCCACTCTCTGACCTTCGACTAGCCCTTTCCCTTGACGCTACCGGGTCTCCACTACTGTAATTCCCCTCCGAACTAGAATCCCTCACGGAATTATACTAGGGGTCATGGCTTCACTAGAGGAAGACTGAATCCTCCCAGAACATCCCACGGGCTTGTTGGGGTTTGACATTTTTCCTCCCAAGGATATAGACTACCCGAATCGAAACCGGAGTTCAATAGAAGAAGAAATGAATGACTGCAGGAAATAGAAGAAGGGCTTGTACCGAACGCAAGAGAAAGTGTGGTTGGCCTAAGTCACCCCGATGTAAAGAAGAAGATGAGTAGATGGCGGAAAGCACAGTAATTTTGTGTTTGAACGAAAATGAGCAACAGAGGGAACAAGTGAAGAAGTTGGGGTTTTAAAGAGGAGGACGCTGCTCTTCGATCGGCGGCTCGCGCTTCGAGGGACACGACCTTCGAGTAACGTCCCTTCAATTTTAAACGCATCGGCCGGATCAACCCACGTGTCCCGCATTAAATGCGAAATGATGGAAGTGGGAGACAACTGCGGAACGTGGGGAAGCGTAAAAGGCCGTAAAGTCGGCCCATCATTAATAAGTTTCCAGTCTTATCTCATTTCACTCAAAAGACTAGAAACTGGGGGACTGGTGTTTGGGTAATATCGGGCAAGTCTCCTCGAGGCCTTTCTAGCTCGAATAAAATGCCCCGAGGTCAACCCAGCTCGAGCAGAAGTCCCGACCACTAGCTCGAAGACAATCTCGCTAGACTTCAAAGCTGGTCAAGGTCGAGGAATTTAGAGCAGTCTGAGCTCCGAGCTCTCTCACCTGCTCGAGGTCATTAGGACCGGCCAAGGCTGGACAAAGACGAAGAGCTCGAAGATTGATCGAGGCCCGAGCTCTCCTTCCCGCCACTGCAGCTAAGTTCTCGAGCACAACCGGCTGCGCTAACCATAGGACAAATGGAATGTAAGACCCGGCTCGGGACAGTCCGACCCGTTTCCTCAAGATCCCGCACACCTTTTTGATGTCAGATTGGGCCCCACAAGGGAGGGTGGTGGTACTGTTGCCGATGGCCGGCACATGCCCCCACGGTGTCATCATTCCTTGCGCACATGCCCGACATGGTGATCTGGCCATATGAACCGGGTTAAGGAGACAGTTGTGCATCCCCAGGGAATATTACGTCAATCTCGGCTGTCAGAGGGACCCAGACACCACTGACGTGGGAACGGATGCTCTCGGAGAGAAAAGGCGGGAAAAACAGAGAATAAAAGGAAACGGATGGGCAAGTTGCACGGGTTCTGAAAATTTACACAGGTTCTTCCTATCCTTACTTTCCTTACACTGATTCTCCGAAAAACTCCATATTTTATGAAAAGGGAGGGCAAAAAATATCCCTTTCACCTTTCCGGTCTCTCTGACTAAGGGAGATACCAAAAAGAACAACCCGATTACTGACTTGAGCGTCGGAGGGTTTTCGCCGGAACACGCCCGGCAACCCCTGACCCTATTTTCTGTGAGTACAGGTCCGAGAGATCTCCGTTCTGGAAAAGACAGTGGAATAGGAAGAAGGAGACAGTCCTGCTCGAGCTCGAGCTAGTCGCGAGCAGAAGGTTCAGGACACTATTTGAAGGCACGCGGGAAAACTGCATCAACAATACTAATGTTTCTCTTTTCAAATAATTTAAGAAGAAGAAGAAGAAGAGTTTTATTAGGATATTATAATTGTTAAAAGCACCAGTCAAAACGATACAATGATTTAATGTTTCAAGTTTCTGTTTGCTCAATCCATAAAACCATCCACCCATTGTCTCTTCAAATTTGCTTTCTTTAATTTGCGCTCTTTCCTATCTGTACCCGCATTCCCACCATTCGCAAAAATCAGATACTTAACAATCAGTAATACACACGTTAAATAGCTGATAACACAGTTCATTTATGCAATTCATTGCTTTAAGTAAATCTCACGTTATGAAAGCAAATTATATACTATACCAAAAAATATTTAATAATACCCACCATAGAATTTTTAATATTAATACTTTATTAAGAAAATTACTCCATAAATAAGACAAACCACTCAATATTCCAAAACTAACCCTAATTATATGTTTATGCACTTCGCACATTCCTTTAGTTTACTATTATTTTTTATTTTCATTCTTATTCTTCTCTCTTTTTCCTCCATTCTTTCAATTTCTATCTCCAAACTATAGACTATTAAAAATATATATCCTTATTCATCATTTTTATATTTTGGATTGTTGGTTAATTCCATGAATAAATTTATGTGTTAAGTCTATTATTTATAGAATTGGCATTTTATGGTAAATCTAGTTAAATTAGAATTGTATTTATTGAATATCTTGATGGCTTAATTTATTAAATCCTTAATTTAGTGAAATTTCAATTTATTAGGAATATTTATTTCTTAGTTTAATTAGATATCTAATGTAGCAAGTTAACTAGTGACAAGATTCTATAATTGGCATGTATGATTTATTTAGAGTAAGAAGTTGGTTCAAACAATAAGTTTAAGAAATGCTCTAGATATTTTTTAGGAGACAAGCAAAACAAGAATATCATATTTATTTATATTCAGATTCATAAAAATTATAAGACGAAAGAAACTCTTATTTGGAAAGAATCCAAGTCGACTTGTGATTTTTGTGAAACCCTAAAGCCTATATAAAGAAATGTATTTCACAATTAAAGAAGCACAACTCAAAGCATAAAATAGGGAAAAAAAAATTCGGTCTCCTCCCTAGAGAACTTAGATTTGGCGTATGATTTTGTGTTAATTTGTTTGTTTTTTTTTTTTTTCATTCAAGTCTAGTAATGAGACTATTTCTTTTAATCTATATGTAGACTCTATGTGGATCTTAGATTACTAGACATTGAAGAATTGAAGAATTGCTATTGATCACTTTGTAAAGTGCTTTGGGAATTGTGAATCAAGAGCGGTAGCAGTTATTCAAGAGAAGCAGATTCAGTCTGAGATTGAGTAAGCTGTATGGTGATAAACTGTAAGTAAAAATCTTACGTTTCGTAAATCCATAAGTTGTGACATCTCTACTTACTAAATTACTTTTCATTTAGGTTTGACCTCATGGATGTAGGATTAATTAATTTGAACTACGTAAAAATCTATATGTCATTAAATTTCTACAATTTATTGTTTTTGGCACAATTAAAGTTTTTTATGTGTCTGAATAGTAAGATAAACAGTATCTATAAATAGCTATTATGAACAGTATCAGTCAACAGAAATTGTAAATAGTACTCATGAATAGTAATTATAAATAGTATTTTCAAAAAATTAATTTAGTTCAATTAATTTTGTGTATTTAATATAATTAGGCTAATTATATTGGAGATTTTCTCATGCTTCACTTTGTTAAGGAATTTAATTAATCAAGTTGTTAATTAATTAGTTCTAGGTTTTAAAGTTGTCTACATCTATTTATAATATATCTAAATTCCTTTCATTTGATATTAGAGCGAGACACTAACCGTTTATTTGGTGAGAATCTTAGAACCTAAATCTATTTTGTAGATATGAATTTGCAGCAAGAGATAGGCTTTTTGGCTCATCCACCTGTATTAGATGGTACAAATTATACTTGATATTAGAGCGAGACACTAACCGTTTATTTGGTGAGAATCTTAGAACCTAAATCTATTTTGTAGATATGAATTTGCAACAAGAGATAGGCTTTTTGGCTCATCCGCCTGTATTAGATGGTACAAATTATACTTTTTGGAAGCAAATGATGCAAATTTATCTGACAGCTATTGATGAAAGAGTTTGGCAATGCGTACTTACTAGATATACTCTACCCACAAAGACTGAGAAAGATTTTGTAGAATCTCTTAATCCAGTTGCAGAATGGTCTAATGACAAACTCAATGCATCTAGATACAATAAAAAAAGACTTAATGTTATTGTCAATAGAGTTGATATGTTTCAACGTCAACTAATTTTTATATGCAAGACGTCAAAAACTGCTTGGAATATACTTTATAGTACTCTCGAAAGTGATAATACGGTAAAACGTTCTAAACTTCACAAACTTATTTTTTATTTTGAGAACTTGAAAATGCATGAATATGAAACAATATCTAAATTTAATTCTATAATTCTTGCTATGGTTAATGATTTTTATTCTCTTGGCAAACCTATTTATGAGGAAGTGATTTGTAGAAAGATCTTAAAATTTGTCCATCCTAAATATCATCATAAGACTTTGGCTATTGAAGAAGTTGCTAATATGTCTATAATGACTAGAGATTCTCTTATAAGAAAATTGGTGGTCAATGAGACTGATTACTTAAATTTGAATCTCAAGAAAAAAAAAAAGATTATTGCTTTTTAGGCTGAAACATAAGTATACGATGATGATCCATATGTATACGCGGATAACTCTATTTCACTTATTGCAAAAAAATTCAAGAAGATGTAGAAAAAGAATAACTTCAACAAACTAAAAAAGACTTCTAAATTAGTGGCTTTAACGACTTAAATAGATTCTTCTAACCCTAATTCTAAATTTTTTTATCTCAACAAAATTGAGGATATTCAATGTAGAGAATATGGAGGCATAAGGCACATACAAGCACAATGTGCTAGCACTCTAATGAAGAAAAAAACAATGCAATCCACTTGGAGTAATGATGATTAAAATAATAGCGTTGATGAATAGGACCTTGTTGGAGGACTTGTTACTCATGATAATGTGTCAAAACAGACTACTAGCAATGTATATAAATCAAGGCGCATCCTTATCTAAAATCTTGCACATAACTCCCTAAAAGGAAGACATTGATTCCTGTCTTGACATAACTGTGTAATATAATAACAAGATTAATGATTCAGATAGCAAAGTCAATGACATTGATATATATGACAATAAAAAAGATTTTCATGAAAAATATAAGATGGTATTTGTTAAATGAGAAGAAGTCTACAATGAGAATATGACTTTGATAACTCAAGCATCCAATCTTTTGGATGATAAGGTGAAACTTGAGAGTGAGATAATTCATTACAATTTTTTACTTAATAATAAAGATAACTAATTGCTTGTAGTGACTACAGAATTAAAGAACACCAAAAAGTGACTCAAGATGATAAATTATGAAACTAAAAAATTAGGTCACATCTTATCAATTGAAAAATCTAGCTCAGATCATTATGGTCTTGGATACCAATATGGTAAAGACTCAAATTCTCAAGATTTATTTGTTAAAGTTTCTCTACCGACAACTTCTCCACCAACAATTGCTCCACTAATAGTTAAAATTTCATACCGTCAAAAAGGTAAAATTATTGCACATTCTTCACCAGTTCATTTAGGTAAGAACAACTTGTTTGTTTTTACTTGTCATTTTTGCCATGTTAAGAGATATATAATACCTAATTGCTTCAAGTTTGTGAAATATATGAAAAGGGTTATGTTCTTTAATTATTCTTATGGGAAACCTATAATGACATATAGACTTAAGGTTGAGACGTATGGCAATAACATATAATCACTTTGATAAGAAAGTCTAATTATAAAGTTTATGTTTATTTTACTTCTTTAAGAGCTTGTACTATTGACTTTTGATACTTTAATAGTGATTTTTCTAGAAACATGGCAATTGATAAAATGCCTTGATCAATTATCAAGAAGTTGACTGAGAAAATGTGAAGTTTGCTGATGGTGTGAAAAGTTGTGTATTTAAAAATGGAACACTGAATGTGGAAGATTTTTCAAAACTTGACAATGTTCTACATGTAAAGGATCCTAAAACAAATTTACTCAACATTTTTCAAATTTGTAATCAGAACTTATTTGTCAACTTTGACATGAACAAATGTCGTGTTCTCAATGTTGATGGAAATTGCATTTTGAAAGGATATCGATCATTTGATTATTGTTATAAATTAATTAGTTCAATTATTTGCCATAAGACCACTCTTGATGACATAGATTTCTAGTATCAAAAGCTTGGTCTTTTGAAATATAAGTTACTAACTAAAATTGTGAAAACAGGTGCTGTCAAAGCAGTTCAATGCTAAAAAGTAGGCAACCTAGAGTACATGGTTTATGTCAATTTGGCAAACAACAAAGGGCGTCACATAAAGCCATTCAAGATAGAACAACATCTAGGGTACTTCTACTTTATATAGACCTATTGAGACTAATGCAAGTTAAAAGTTCAGTTGAAAAAAAAGTACGTATTTGTGTATGTAGATGATTTTTCTAGTTGATTTTATTAGAGAAAAATTAGAAACATTTGATATGTTTAAAAAGCTATATGAACAAACTAAAAATGAACAAGATTGAAATATTAAGGAATATTGAAATTTATATAGAATGTCATATAAACTTTTCTCACCTATTACTCCACAATAAAATGGTGTTGTAAAAATAAAGAATAGGACCTTGTAGCAAATGGCTCGAGTGATGTACAGTGGAAGCAGTAAGTAGCCCTGAAAATGTACAGTGGAAGCAAGCAATGGATGAAGAAATGCAGTCTCTTCAAAAAAATGGAAACTTGGGATTGATCCAGGAGCATATTAAGTTGTATTGTGACAGCCAAAGTGCTATTCACTTAGCAAAGAATCAAATTTATCATGCACGTACGAAGCATATTGACGTAAGATTTCACTTTGTGGGGAAATTATTGATGAGGGGAAGATTCTTCTTCAGAAAATCAAGACTGCAGAGAATCCCGCAGATATGTTGACCAAAGTGGTGACAACGATCAAGTTTGAGCATTGTCTAAACTTGATCAATATCCTGAAAGTTTAAAACAGTGAGAAAGGTAGAGATTGGAGGATCATTTTATATACAAGGAATTTCAGTAATATTTTGAACTACGATTGGCTTAATCACAAATTTTGGGTACGTAGGCAGACACAAAGATGTAGCCACTTTGGGAATGATGGTTCGTTGATAGTCGGCTCAGATTTGGATAAATCTTCACCGAGGTGGAGAATTGTTGAAAAATTCAAATCAAAGCACATGTTCAAAGTTTGGCCAAAATTGTTCAAAGCTAAATTGTTCAAAGTTTGGCTAAAAATTAGGTAATCACCAAACAAACTTTGACAATTTTAAAGGTTTGGTGAAATAGTGGTACCATGCATTCCTATAAATAGCTAATGTTCTTCATTTGTTATGGCATCCCACAATTGAGAGCAATTGCAAGTGAAGCAATTGAGAGAGTTGAGAGAGAGCTTCCACTTGAGTGCTAGGAGAATTCATTTGGGTGTATTGGGGTATTGGGTTTTTGTGAGTTTTTCCCAATTTGTAAATTCTCATTTGTTAGTAAAATTATCTTCCAGTCTTTGCCCGTGGATGTAGGCTTTACGCCAAACCACGTAAATTATTGTGTCAATTTTCTTTGAAATTGTTTACACCACATTTAAGTTTCTCTAGAAGTCACAGTTACCATCAATTGGTAATCTGCTCAACCTGCGCTTCTGCACAACAATTGGTATCAGAGCCGAAGGTTCGTACTTGGAGTATATGGTACTATTCATAGATACGGTACTGGATACGACCATTTGTACTTGGAGAACAGTCTATTGTAAGTAGTGTGTATTTTTGCATGTCTAGGAAAGTTCTGTGAACAAGATGATAAGAGTCTAAGGAATCTGGGTTTTAAGTGGGACCATTGTGACCCCTCCTTTCTCCTGGGAACTTTCCTGGTGCATTTATTCACGCGAAATAAACATCATAGAGACTGTTTTTCAAGTGTGAATAGTTGTTGAAGGCACTGATTATTTGAGGTTGAGAAAGATGGCAGAAGCGTCGTCGTCGTCTTCGTTAGTAAGGACTACTGTGACTAATGCAAAGTTTGAAGTGGAGAAATTTGATGGTACCAATAATTTTGGTATGTGGCAATATGAGGTGTTGGATGTCTTATGTCAGCAAGAGCTGGATCTCGCTCTAGAAGAAAAGCCTGAAAAGATGGATGACAAGGAGTGGACAAAAATTAATAGACAGGCATGTGGTACTATTCGCCTATGTCTGGCTAAAGATCAGAAGTACTCAGTCATGAGGGAGAAATCAGCAAAGAAATTGTGAAAAATACTGGAAGAAAAATATATGAAGAAAAGCCTTGAAAACAGGCTTTATATGAAAAGAAACTCTATCGATTCACGTATGCACCTAGTATGTCGATGAATGACCATGTGAACTCATTCAATAAAATATTAGCGGATTTGCTAAATTTGGATGAGAAATTTGAAGATGAAGATAAGGCATTGTTGCTGTTAAATTCGCTTCCTGATGAATATGACCATCTCACTACCACTTTACTTCATGGGAAGGACAGTGTCACATTTGATACTGTATGTAGTGCATTGTATAATGCTAAGACCAGAAAGAAAGATAAAAAGGATCACATAGATACAGTTGCAGAAGTATTGACAGCAAAAGGTCGTTCACAAAGCTGCAAACTTGGAAAAAGAGGCAAGTCTAAAGGTAGGCTTGTAAAAAATGAATGTGCTTTTTGTCGCGAGAAAAAGCATTGGAAAAAGAATTGTCCTAAGTTATAAAAGGGCAAATCTATTTTTGATGCATGTGTAGCCGAGTATAATGAGTTAGAATTTAGTCTGGTTGGCATGACGTTGACATCTCAATCAGATGAGTGGATTTTGGATTCGGGTTGTACTTATCATATGTGTCCTAATAAGGGCTGGTTTTCTAGCTTCAATGAGCTAGATGGTGGAGTTGTTTTTATGGGCAATGACAATGCTTGTAAAACCATGGGAATAGGTTCAATCCAATTGAAGAATCATGATGGCTCAATCCAAGTCTTGACCGAAGTTCGCTATGTACCAAGCTTAAAGAAAAATCTCATCTCATTAGGAGTCCTAGAATCTAAAGGGCTTACAATCACTATGAGAGATGGGTTCTTGAAGGTAGTAGCTGGTGCACTGACGATGATGAAGAGCACAAGAAGGAATAACTTGTACTATTTCTAAGGGAGTACAGTTATTGGAACAACATCAACAGTTTCGAGAAAGGATGCAGATTCAGAGGCAACCAAGTTATAGCATATGCGTTTGGGGCATGCCGGTGAAAAAGCTTTGTAGACTTTGGTTAAGCAAGGCTTATTAAAAGGTGCAAATTCTTGTAAATTGGAATTTTGTGAACATTGCGTTCTGGGCAAGCAAACAAGAGTAAAGTTTGGTTCAGCAATTCATAATACAAAAGGGATTCTGGAATATATTCACAGTGATGTGTGGGGACCTACCATAGTAGCTTCTTTAGGAGGTATGCACTATTTTGTTACTTTTGTTGATGATTATTCAAGAAAAGTATGGGTATATTTGATGAAGAACAAAAATGAAGTTTTGAGTATATTTCTGAAATGGAAGAAGATGGTCGAGACTCAGACTGGTCGAAAGGTTAAAAGACTTCGCTCAGATAATGGTGGTGAGTACAAGAATGATCCATTTTTACAAGTATGCCGAGATGAGGGCATTGTGCGACACTTCACTGTTCGAGGTACACCACAATAGAATGGGGTGGCAGAGCGCATGAACCGAACGATATTGGAGAAAGTTCGGTGTATGTTGTCCAATGCTGGATTGGGCAAGGAATTTTGGGTTGAGCCTGTTGTATATGCATGCCATCTGATTAATCGTTTGCCATCAACTGCAATTGAGGGCAAAACACCTATGGAAATGTGGACTGGTAAACCTGCTGCTGATTATGATACTTTACATGTCTTTGGTTCCACTACTTATTATCATGTAAAGGAATCTAAGTTAGACCCAAGAGCGAAGAAAACATTATTTATGGGTATAACTGGTGGAGTAAAAAGATACCGTTTATGGTGTCCAAATACGAAGAAGATCATTTTCAGTAGAGATGTGACTTTTGATGAATTAGTCATGTTAAAACAAAAGGATTCACAAAAGGATGGTAACACCAGTAGTACTCCGCAGCAGGTGGAGCTTGAAAAGGTTAAAGATGATCCAGCTAGTGTTGAAGAGGTAGATGATTCTCAATCGACCGAAGATGAAGAAGAGGTTCTGAGTCAGGAACCTTTAGAGCAACAAGATTCAATTGCATATAGAAGGCCACGAAGAGAGATTCGTAGACCTGCTCGCTTTGTTGATATGGTGGCCTATGCACTTCCAATTGTAGATGGTGATGTTCCTTCCACTTATAGAGAAGCAGCAAGTAGCCCTGAAAATGTATAGTGGAAGCAAGCAATGGATGAAGAAATGCAGTCTCTTCAAAAAAATGGAAACTTGGGATTGATCCAGGAGCATGTTAAGTTGTATTGTGACAGCCAAAGTACTATTCACTTAGCAAAGAATCAAGTTTATCATGCACGTACGAAGCATATTGACGTAAGATTTCACTTTGTGGGGAAATTATTGATGAGGGGAAGATTCTTCTTCAGAAAATCAAGACTGCAGAGAATCCCGCAGATATGTTGACCAAAGTGGTGACAACGATCAAGTTTGAGCATTGTCTAAACTTGATCAATATCCTGAAAGTTTAAAACAGTGAGAAAGGTAGAGATTGGAGGATCATTTTATATACAAGGAAGTTCAGTAATATTTTGAACTACGATTGGCTTAATCACAAATTTTGGGTACGTAGGCAGACACAAAGATGTAGTCACTTTGGGAATGATGGTTCGTTGATAGTCGGCTCAGATTTGGATAAATCTTCACCGAGGTGGAGAATTGTTGAAAAATTCAAATCAAAGCACATGTTCAAAGTTTGGCAAAAATTAGGTAATCACCAAACAAACTTTGACAATTTTAAAGGTTTGGTGAAATAGTGGTACCATGCATTCCTATAAATAGCTAATGTTCTTCATTTATTATGGCATCCCACAATTGAGAGCAATTGCAAGTGAAGCAATTGAGAGAGTTGAGAGAGCTTCCACTTGAGTGCTAGGAGAATTCATTTGGGTGTATTGGGGTATTGGGTTTTTGTGAGTTTTTCTCAATTTGTAAATTCTCATTTGTTAGTAAAATTATCTTCCAGTCTTTGCCCATGGATGTAGGCTTTACGCCGAACCA
This sequence comes from Murraya koenigii, assembly GCA_025617385.1. Taxonomy (NCBI): domain Eukaryota; kingdom Viridiplantae; phylum Streptophyta; class Magnoliopsida; order Sapindales; family Rutaceae; genus Murraya; species Murraya koenigii. Next base: position 17,344,628 of record CM046814.1, read on the forward strand.
CATAAATTATTGTGTCAATTTTCTTTAAAATTGTTTACACCACATTTAAGTTTCTCTAGAAGTCACAGCTTACCATCAATTGGTAATCTGCTCAACCTGCGCTTCCGCACAACAATTTCAAATTTTGGCAGGTTTTCACTTTGAGAAAATCCTACTTTACTGTGTTTCATGTAAGCATCTAGGTCACGTTGTTGAGACATGCTATTTGACCAATCGAGCGGGGAACATCAAAGAGAGGCACTTCGCAATGACGGGTCTAGAAAGAGCAGACTCCAATTTGACTTCAGAGCTTCCCATCTCTCCAAAGTTGACGAATGGAGAGTCTCCATCCGTCTTCGATTTTTAGAGGATCACCTATGGGGATCCGATCTAAAGATACGGGCATCCCAGCAGATGAGGATCCGACTTAGTCTGTAGAGTTTTTGTAGGCACTACCTTCCTCAGATCCACTATGGCAGACATCTCGTAGATGGTTGTGGGCTTCAATACCCACAAAACTGACAGTCCCATCTTCGATGAAGATCTCATTACTAACGAGTACCGGGACATTCGACATGTCGTGGGTTATAATTCTCAGATTAACATGGACTTTAGTTCTAATGACACCGTAGTGTTTGATGGGCACTGTTTATCAGTGCCGGAGGGGCCTAATGTTACTAGATGACAGAAGAGGGTTTTATTCTTATCACTGCAAGTATCATAAATGGTGTTATGATAAGTTACATTAGTTTTTATTTCTTTATTTTTTCATTAGACTTTGCCTTATTATATTTTCTTTGTTGTATATGGGATGTATTTATTCCTTTAATTAGGAGATTTTGGTCTATATTTTTCTCTATATATATTTTGTTTTTTACTAGTTTATATTACAAGTAAAAATTCGTGTCTACCCTCCCACCTCTCTCGTGGTTTATAATTAAAAAGAAAAAAGAAAAAATTGATCGAAGTTAAAGTGGTAGTATAATAGGACTTATCTTACACAAATTTTTCTCAATCATAGAGGGATTAGAATCTACTTTTAGAATCTACTATCTTTGACAAAGACTATATAGGTTAATTTCCGTTAATTCCAGATAAATTTACATACTTCAATTTACTTCTATACCATGGTCTCTATTTACCTTATTTACCTTTCAAAATATCTTATAATAAATGAGGATTGCGTTGATGAAATTATTCATCAATATTTTTTGTTTTCTTAATTATAAATAGAATTGGCTTGATGTCTTAAATACTTCAAGAGATAAATTGAAGTAAGCCAATTTATGAAAAGAAAATTATCTCCTAACTACTTTTAAAATATTAAAAATATAAATAACCACCATTTTTGATAATATCTAAAAATTATCTTAAGTTTTAGTTTTATATCAACTAATAATTTTTCTGCTAACTCTATTAACCAAAATTAAAAGATATAAGATAAAATATTATTTCACTCCTAGATTCATTTAAGAAAGTAAAACGATGTTTTGGGAGCTCAACGATTAAAGGTTAAAATAGTCTTTTATCTTAAATTCTTTAATGAAGGCTAACATATTTAACAAAAAAGTTGTTAGTTGATATAAAATTAAAACTTAAGGGGCTATTTGTGCTTTTTAAAATTCTTAAGATGATTGAAGATAATCTCCCTTTATAAAAAGGAAAACACTCAAATTTATTATTATTTATTTTTTTGAAATGATAGAGTATTCAACAAAGCCCAAATCAATTTTTAGCCCCCATCTTTTTTAAAATTCGAACTCGAGTGATCAATCAAATGAAATTGCTCTAAAACCATTCAACTAAGAAATTTATTAGGTTTTAGTATGACTTTAACTTGATAAAATAGAATGCAATAATAACATCCTAATATACTCATATAATAATCTCGATAAATTAATACTTGAATCCAACGTGCTAAAATTAAGTTGATTAATTAATATTCTCTTAATTAATAATGTTTAATAATTACAAGTGTATTAAGGTTTTACTAACAAATTTACATAAATAAATTTCAAATGCACAGTTAGGTAAAAACTTAAGGACACCAAATTACCCAACAGCTAGCTAGTCTTGTCTTTTCTGTTGTATATCCAGGCAAAATTTCGAAATACAAAAGTAAAATAAGAAAGCACGTTATATTGGAAAAAGGATACTTATACCCTTATGTTTTAGAAAAAGGGTCACCAACATCCTATACTTTTAAAAAATACATCAAGATTTTCTTTTAATTATAGTACTTTTTATTTCTATTATCTCACAGAATTTGACTATAATGTTTTATAATAAATTGAAATATAACATTAAAATAAATGTAATAATATGTACATTTAAAAAAAAAATTCATTATTTAAAAATATTTTAATATTTTAGAATCTATTAAATATATTTTATTATATTAAAGTAAATTTTATAATAAATAGAATCATAATATTAAAATAAATGTATTAAAATTTAAATTATTTTGAATATTATGTAAATAATAATTTTAACATTATTAATATGTGAATTTTTTTATTGTAAAATATATTTAATGCAAATATCTATTTAAAATCTCTACAATAAATAAAAATAAATTATTAAAATAAATATAATAATTTATATATTTAAATTTATTAAAATATTAAAATATTTTAATATTGATAATTTATTATATAGATTATATTATTTATATAATATTTATATTTATTTAAATTTTAAAATTATTTTTTTTAAACAATAAAAATAAAAAATATTATGATTAAAATGAAATTTTGATGTTTATTTTTTTAAATTTTAAATGTTTGTAATTATTTTTTTAAATTTTAAGGGTGTATTCGTGTAGATACCATTTGGCCCACCAGCCAAAAGCCGAAAGCCGAAGGCGCTAACGAAGACTCAAATACGAACTCGTAACAAGCTAACATTATTAGGTGGTCGAAGCAGCACTCAAAGGTAACTGTTCACGTACAAAGACTTCGCTTTACTGTTGGGTCTACTCCTAAAAATGAATAAAATGATAATTTTTAAATTATAATTTATGTAACATATAACTTATAATATATTAAAATCTCAGCCATTTAAATCTGTTAAAATCTAATTTAATAGACAATATTTATTTTATGAAAAAACAGTAACACGGAAGAAATTGTTTGTCAAATCATGGCAAATAAAAATATCATTATCAACAGTAAATTTTATACTTCTCCAACGAGTTAACCTTTCTCCTTATAATATAAAAAAAAAAAATGAAATAAACCTTTCTCCTTATAACTTCCACTAGACCGGCACAAGCCGCATTTACGTACTTTCACTTGTTTTGTTTAATTGGATTCGATAGCACATTGCATTGAGTAGCTCTTGCTTTCCTTTGTTACGTTTTTTGAAATTAATCAAAAAATGGCATTATACGCAATGCCGAAGCTAACAATCATAAATACACACGTTAAATGGCTGATAACACAATTCATGCATGCAATTCATTGCTCCAAGCAAATCATATTATACTTTACACCAGCAAATATTTCATAATACCCACTATATATAGAATTTTTAATTTGAATACTTTATTGAGAAAATTATTTTGTAAACAGGAGAAACCTCTCAATGTTCCAAAACTAAACCTTATTATATCTTGATGCAATTCGCCTTTATTTTTTTTATTATTTTTTATTTTCAATCTTATTATTCTCTGCTCCTCTATTCTTCCAATTCCAATCTCCAAAATATAGTCTATTGAAAATATATTTCCTTGTTCATCATTTTAAATTTTTGTACTGTTGGTTAATTCCGTGAATCGATTTACGAAAAATAAGAATAAATTTTTTGCTCGATATGAAAATTAATCCAGTTACAAAATGTTACTCCATATTACCATATGCAACCATACTAATAAGCACCCTATTATAAGTTTCTCTCGAAATCTGTCTCCTCTTTCCTGCTACAATCCTAAATTTCAGACCAAAATATTTAATTTCCTCGAAAACATTACTTTAAATATTTTTATTAAAATTTATACTATACAAACTTTCAGTCTGTTAAAAAACAGCAATGAAAGTTTTAAATAAAGACTTCGTAATCGCTGAAAAATTCGAAACCAAAGTAATAAAAAAATTTCGGTTAAAGTTGGATTTTGTGTCCATTTAAGCTCAACAATAATTATATTACCATAAAAAAAAAGTAAAAGTTTGACAGTTTAAATTGAAAATGTATCTATTTTAAAAGAAGTTGAAAGGACTCTGAACGAAATACGGAAAAAGATGAAAGAAAAGCTCTTAAATTTTCTTGCTTTTGGATGAAACGAAGGTAACATTGAAAAAATGAGGTGATGAAAAAGGATATGAAATGAAAGAAAAATTAAAAGAGTTTCATTTAAAAACAATGAACAGCCAATTAATGCAGACATACAAAAATGATGGGCTTAAAACCCACAAGAAATCTCAAAAATAGGTTTTTTTCCCTATAAATTCATTACCATAATTCGAAAATAAAATTGCCGCTTAAATAATAAATATCAAATTGATCCCATAAATTTCAACTCAATATTCTTATTAGACGAATCAATATTGTTCATTACACCTCTTATGTTTTGCATTACACCTCTTATGTTTTGCATTACACATGTTAAAATTATTAAAGATTCATTAGAGAGCTTAAGGAAATAGATGAGTCAACTTCCTGTTGATGCGGTTTTTCTGCGTGCCTTCAAATAGTGTCGAAACCTTCTGCTCGCGGCGAGCTCGAGCTCGAGCAGGTTTGCTTTCCAACTTTGATTCCTCTGCCCTTACCAGAACGGAAGTCTCCCAGACCTGTACTCACAGAAAGCAGGGTCAGGGGTCGCCGGTTATTGTTCCGGCGAAAACCCTCCGACACTCAAGTTAGTGATCGGGTTATTCTTTTTGTATCCCTCTTAGTTAGAGAGACCGAAAGAATGGAAGGGGTGTTTTTGCCCTCCTTTCGTAATAGTAAATCTCCCGAAAAAATCAAAGTGGAGAAGGGGAAGAAGAAGAAGAACCTGTCTAGAATCTTTTAACCCCTGCCACTTACACGTCCGTTTCCTTTTATTCCCCATTTTTCCCGCCCTTTTTCTCCAAGACCATCTGTCCCTGCGTCTGTGGTGTCTGAGCCGCTCTAACAGCCGGGATTAGCGTGATATTCCCTAGGGATGCACGACTATCTAGTGGGCATGGTTCATATGGCCAGATCATAATGTCGGGCGTGTCCGCAAAGAATGATGACACTGTGGGGGCGTGTGCCGGCCATCAGTAACAGTCGCGGCACCATACCACGTGGGGCATGCGTCAAACATCAATCGTTGTGTTGAGTTACTGGAAATATGGGTCGGACTGCCTTGAACCGACTGTATCGGGGTCTTGCCTTTCCTCCGTGTCGTGACTGGTATGATCAAGCAGCGCTTGGGGGATTTGAAGACCTCGAGCGGAAGAATGCGCTCGGGTTTCGACTAGCATTGAGGTCCTTCGATCTTGACCAGTCTTGACCGAGTTTATGAAGACCTCGAGCAGAAGAGTGAGCTCGAGCTCGACCAGTCTTGGACTTCTCGACCTTGACCAGCTTTGACGCCTAATGAGGCTGTCTTTGTGCTAGCGGTTGGATCTTCTGCTCGGGATAGGTTGACCTCGAAGTCTTTTGCTCGCGCTGATTGGACTCGTGGAGGCCTGCTCGATATTATCCAAACACTTCCTACAAGGTGAGTCGACTTCCCATGAGGTCTTATGAATTTTATCCCAGCCTATAATCTTAATATTTGAGTTTCAACTTAATAAAATGTCAACAACAAAAATCCATTTGTATGACTTTTGAGATTTTTAAAAGTAATTTTAAAAAATTAAAAATTAATTTTAGTGTTTGGTAAACTTTTTAAATATTACTTTGGCCAAAATTATCTCGTTCTAGAGATTTTGAAATACAGAAAATGAATAATTTTTCAAAATTTGATTTCAATAATTAGTATTATACTTAATACAATTTCATAAACATCTTTACATATATTATAAAATCTAAAATTATTCTTATTAATTAAGAAATAAAATAATTAAATCTGAGGAGATTATTATTATTACTAATTATATTGAGATAAAAAAATAAAATAAAATAATAAATAATATAAAATTATAAATTTTAGTTTTGGATTATTATATATACACAATAAAAAATATTTTTTATACATATTTGTAAATGTGTAAATAAATTTTATTTTATTTTATGTCTCTTCTAATTATTTATATTTTAACAACTGTTTAACAATAAAATTTATAAAACACATATGACTATTTTTAAAATACACAATATTTTTAAAAATAAATTTTATTAAATATTTAATTAATTTTATTTGTAATTAATATTTCTATAGTATAATTAATAATTATTATTTTATAAACTATATTATTACACAACTGATGTTAAGTAAGTTAATTTGGTTGCCACATAAGTACTCAAGTCCTCAAAGTTATAATGCTTAATTGCCTGTAAAATAAAACAAAAACATAGTAGGTTAAAAACTTATGTGGCTCTTGCAAAAAAAAAAAAAAATTATATAGGCTAATGATAGGGCTAATCATTAATATTTTATCGTTTAATAGAATATTGATGATATGTTTGGAATTGAGGTTGCTGTAGTTTAAAAGTTATGTTTTTATAATTTTTCACTTGTATGATAACAAATCTATTATATTTTTAATAATTTTATCAAAATTATTATTTAAAGTTTATATTTATTATATATTATTAATTTATATTTTACAATTATAATTTTTTTATCACATATTTTTTAAGTTATAACAGCTCAATGTAAAATATATCTTAAGTCTCTTTGTACTTTGTTGATCATATTTATCGATCATAAGCGAATCCCACCTTGCCATCCACTTAAATTACATTAAAAATAAAAAGTGGGTCTCATATAGTGAGACTCGGACCTATATTAAGAAATTATAAATAACGTATATAAATTGAAGTGACGGGACTTATATGCACAAATTTTCCTCAAGTATAAATTAGTTGGAATCTACAGTTTTAGGGTGTCCCAGGATAATGCAAAGTCTTTCACTCTTCTCAAAGTCATTAAAAACACTAGCCTCATTTTCTCTCTCTTCCAATAAACGTTAATTCCTTCTTCCTTCTTCCTAAAGGACGAAGTAACAAAATAATGTTGACGTAGTCTGTTAATCAGCTACAATTCATACTTATGGATCGATCACATCAATACTATTTACCACGTTCTTTGGAAATATCCCAAACAACGGAGTTGATGAATAACAAAAGGAAAAAAAAAAAATCAAAACTAACTTTAATAAAGGCTATATTAAAAAGTTTTTTAAGGTCCTTTAGGTTAATTTCAGATAAAATTAACCTACTTTAATTTACTTCCTCATTATTAAAATCATTGGGTCTCTATTTATAATATATGAGGATTGAGTTGATGAAATTGTTCATCAAATTTTTTATTTTCTTGATTATAAATATAGTTGGCTTGATGTCTTAAATATGTCGGAAGATAATTGAAGTATGCCAATTTATGAAATGAAAATGATTTTATAACCATATCAAAAGTACAAGTAGTCATCATTAATTTTTGATAATATCTTAAAATTATCTCAAGTTTTAATTTTATATCAACTACTTTTTTTTGTTAATTTTATTAATCACCATTAAAGAACATAAGATAAAAGATTATTTTAGTTCGAGATTCATTTAAGAAGGTAAAAAGATATTTTAGAAGACACAAGAGATAAAATATTCTGTTTTGAAAGACATGAAATAAAATAATCTTCTACTTAAATTATTTAATAATAACTAATAGAATTAACATAAAAATGATTGATTGAAATAAAATTAAAACTTAAGGTGACTCTTAGAAATTCAGAGTTCTTATTTATACTTTTAATATCTTAGAGTTGATGAGAGATAAGATGTCTAAATTTATTTTTTTTCTATTTTTTTTAAATGATAGTGTTCAACAAAGTCCAAATTAATTTTTAGTCTTTATTTTCTTCAAGATTTGAGGAAGGAAGTAGTTCAAAAACCATTCGATTAGAAAATTTACTCGATTTTAGTATGACTTTAACTTGATAAAATTTTGCTCATAATTCAATAAAAACTACCTAATATACTCATACAATAATCTTGATAAATTAATACTTGGAGCCAACATACTACAATTAATTTGATTAATTAATATTCTCTCAATTAATAATTTTGTAATAATTACAAGTTTATTAAGTAATCTCTATCAAAACAAAAAAAAGTGTATTAAATAATCCATTGAGTAACAATTTGTTAGTAAGTCTTACTAAATTACAATTTATATAACTTATAACTTTTATAATATGACTGTAAATCTTCTTATCATATTATTAATTTTTACATATTTTGTAAAAATTATAAATTACACAAAGTAAGTTAGCAAAACCCTTTGTTAGCTAGTCTTCTGCTCCCCCTTGTAATTCCACACAACTTTGGAAAAAGCAAAGCTAAAGAAAGCACGATAGCCAAAAGCCAAAGCCAAAAGCCAAGGAAAAAGCATTGACGAAGACTCAGATATGAACTATTAGCTAGCTAACATTATTAGGTGGTCGAATCAGCATTCAAAGGTATCGGTTCCCGTACAAAGACTTCACTTTACTATTGGGTCTACTCATAAAAATTAATAAAAATATCATTATCAACAGTAGATTTTTCTGCTTCTCCAAGAAGTTAACCTTTCTCCTTATAAGTAAATTTCCACTCCACTGGCACAAGCCTCATTTACGTACTTTCACTTGTTTTGTGTAATTTGATTCAACTGCAAATAGAGTTGAGTAGCTCTTGCTTTTCTTTGTTACGTTTTCTAAATTAATCAGCAATGGCATTATACGCAATGCCGACGCCGAGAGAACACATAGAGGAGATAAGAAAAGAGAAGTTCTTGATAGGAAGTGAAAAGGTGCATCGAATTCTTGAGGAGTTCCATGGAACTGTGGAGCTTCTTTCTGATGAACTCTATGCCAAGGATGTTCACTTTTTTATGGAGCTTGTTCAGGTCAGTTGCATTTCATACTCTCTATTTAATTCTTTTTTCTTATTTTTAATTGGAAGAAATGACGGCAACACCCCCAATGATTTGGCGAGATGACAGATTCTCTTGATTTATTTTTAAAAATGGTCGGACAACTATTTATTATTATTATTATTATTATTATAGTTACCGAACTTTATTTCATTTGGCATAGCTGTCTGCTGCAATGGGAGTCTATATAACCATTACTGAAAATTATGAAATCCTCGTGATGATTTCGCCAAGCCCTGCTGTTATTTTTCATTTTCTTTTCAATATTGCTTTTTGGCAATATATGTGAAGATGATGGATACATAACTGATAGCTCTGTTATTTGATATGTGCTAGAGATTTTTGAATGGGAATGAATCTGTTTAATCATTATCAGTAAATTCTTTCAAATAAAATTCTAGGTCAGCATAGACATCAATTTTCAAAATAATATCTTTTTTATATAAGAGCAGTTAGTCACTTATATACCGGGTGATTTTTTTCAAGTACTTTTACTTATTTATCATTTTAGTTCAAATTATGGGGAGATTGAGGGTAAAAAATTGATTTGCACTTATACAGTTATATTGTATTCACTTATTAGAGTGAGGAGAGCGAATTCTTCTCATTTTAGTCTTTTACTTATAAAAGTCGCACTTTATGGATCCCATTTATTTTTAAATTGGGGCATGAGATTTTTTAGTCCATGAACGAATCCACTCCATCTCTTTCTTTTTATCTTTTTTTTTTTTAATTTTTTATTAAATATAATATAATTATATTTATTAAAATAAAATAATATTATATTTATTTAAAAATAATAATATTATATTTATTTAAATAATTTTATTTAATAATATTATATTTATAAATAATAATAATATTTAATTTATTTAAATATAATATTTTTATATGAATTTAAAAATAATAAGTTACATTGATTATAAGTTAAAATTACTTAAAAACAGTCGTATTATATTTATAGAGAATTAATAATATTACTATATACTATTGTTGTTTATTTATCATTAATAATAAATAATTTATTCTAAGAAAATATATTATTAATAATAATATTTCATTTTTATTGCTCTTATCAATAATTTTTTATAATTAAAAATAAAAAATAATAAAAATTTTGATTTATGTAATTAAGAATATTAATAATAATTATTAATTTATATAACTAAAGTTAATAAAAAATAAATAGTTTATTTTATAAATATACATTTTTATGCACTTTGTAATTAAAACTTCAATTTTAAAATTAGTGTAAAACTGTAATTTAAAAAATTTACTCTCATTTTAAGATAAAATAAACACATAAATAAAATTTTGATTCTTATTCTAAATTCTCATTTCTATGTAAGTAAACAACGTATTTTCACTCTCACTCAACACTCCGAATCCCAAAATTTCCACTTTACTCTAAGAATTGAACTCTCACTCCACACTCCGAATCCCAAAATTTCCACTTTACTCTAAGAATTGAACTCTCACTCCACACTCCCAATCCCAAAATTTCCACTTTACTCTGAGAATTGAACACTACTTTAACTTCTAAACGATAATTATAAGTATTTACCGAATACTTCATTATTATGACCCAAAAGCTAAAGCTACTAAGAAGCAATGCCAAAAGTAACCTTTATGTTTGATTAAGGATTAGTACTTTTTTTTTATAGCCTAGTTAATTTTCCTTCCTTGTTATATAAATATCTTTAATTTAGAGTGGGGTGGGATGGTGTCCATGCTAATTTTTTATTAATATTTTTTAGAGAGAAATTTCTTTATTTTGTATTGATGCCAGAAACAAAGATAAGCTATCTTTTGATAAATAATAGTGAAGTCCACTTATAGATAAACAGAGCTTAAGTTAGCAAATATATGTATAAATGGAAAAAAGATTATGCCCAAAAAAGAAAATCTATGGTGTGATATAATCACTTTCTAGTTTTAATTGCATTATGGTAATTAACGTAACTATTTTATTAGAGTATATGAACTGGAAAAAATCCAATTCAATGATCAACTCTTATTTGTTTGCTTTAGGGATGATCTCTTAATTTTAATTTACAATCAAATATAAATCTTTGATCATTAAAATAAAATTTAATGATATTATCAGAAATTTTTTTAAAATTTAAAATTTTTTTAAATGGATAATCTATTATCTCTTACATGAGACAAAAATTTGTTTTGTGATGCTAGAAACCATTTTACTCCCCTGACTATGCTGTCCCCTAAATATTATCATCTTTGGATCATCATGTAGTTCTAGTTCTATTTTTATCCAGAAAAAAGAATGTAGAAAAAATTAACTTGAATGTTACTTCATTTTCTTCAAAGATGGTGAACAGCTTCGCATTATTATTATTATTATTTATTTATTTATCTAATTCTTTGAGCTAAATGAATTTTTAAAAGTTTATGATCATGATTCTAATACTTGACAAATTGAGATGACGGAGAAAAAATTAATTTGAATGTCATTTTATTTTCTTAAAAGAAAGTGAACAGCTTTGCATTATTATTGTTATTATTTATTTATCTAATTCTTTGAGCTAAATGAAGTGTTAAAAATTTATGATCATGATTCTTGTAATTGATATTGGCTTTGCTTCTTTATTTACATATATATGCTCAAGATTGATGATAGACTTGAGTAAATTTACTTGATAGAATGCTGAGGACAATGAGTACCCGGAGGGTGTGGATCCATCACTTGAGTTTGTGATAACATCTCGTGATATAACGGGTACTGGAGCTCCTGCCACATTGCTCATGTTCAACAATGAGATTGGCTTTTCTGCTAAGAACATTGAGTCCATTTGCAGTTTTGCGAAGTCCACCAAGAAAGGCAACAGAAAACTTGGCTACATTGGTGAAAAAGGTGTTATGCATTCTGTATTCTATAACTGCTGTCCTGACATGAGGGTTTTTTTTTTTTTTTCTAAACTCTGAAACTGGAAACTTGCAGGCATTGGGTTTAAGAGTGTATTTCTGGTCACTTCTCGGCCTTACATATTCAGTAACGGCTACCAAATAAGATTCAATGAAGAGCCTTGCTCCAACTGCGGCCTTGGCTATGCTGTTCCCGAATGGGTTGAGGAGAATCCATCACTTTCTGACATTCAGAAAGTATACGGTTCAAGCTCTACACTTCCTGCTACAACATTAATCTTGCCGTTGAAGCGTGACAAGGTCCATGCTGTGAAGCAGGAACTCTCAAGGATTCATCCTGAAGTTCTGTTATTCTTATCAAAGATTAAGCGGCTTTCTGTCAGGGAAGATAATGAGGATCCAAGGCTTAATACTGTCAGTGCTATAGCTATCAGCACTGAGACTGAATGTAAGACAAGGAAGAATATCGATGCTGAGTCATATACACTAGAGCTCTCTGCAAATGGTGACCAGTTAGACAAGGAGTGCAGGTACCATATGTGGAGGCAAAAGTTTCCTGTCAAGCAGGAAAATAAATCCAAGAGAAGAATGGATATAGAAGAGTGGGTGATCACATTGGCGTTTCCTAACGGTGAGCGTGTCCAGAGAGGAACAACATCTCCTGGCATCTACGCATATCTACCAACAGAGATGGTTACAAATTTTCCATTCATAATCCAAGCTGATTTCCTTCTATCATCCTCGAGGGAAACAATACGGTTGGATGACAAATGGAACCAAGGGATTCTCAAATGTGTGCCCTCTGCCTTTGTCGAAGCATTAGTTACATTGGTGACAATGACAGATGCTCGGGCTCCAGTGTCCAGTTTGCTTTGGATGTTCTGCTTCTTGCCTGTCATCAGCTCTCCCTATCCAGAGTTGAATGCTGTAAGAGAATCAATTAGAGCGAAGCTTATTGAAAAAGAAATTGTTCCGAGTGAGTCAGGCACGGATCAGAATTTCTTCTACAAACCCCGCGAAGTGGGAAGGCTGATGCCCCGTTTTTGGAACGTTTTGGAGAAAGCAAAAGAAGAAAATGTGAGCTTGAAAAATCTGTCTCACCATGGAATAAAAGTTCTTAATTCTTCCTTTGACAAAGAAGAGTATGATCCGGTACTGAATTTCTTGGGTGTGGGACAAGTCAACAGTGAGTGGTATTCAAAGTACATCCAAAGTTCTAATCTTGTATTTGGAGTATCTGAGGATGTTTACTTGGAGCTGCTTCTTTTTCTAGCTGAAAATTGGTCTTCAAAATTCTGGAATTCCAATATTGGCGATATACCCTTGATAAAATATGTGGATTTGGATGGGTATGTGGCTTTGTGCAGTATTAATGCATCTGCCAAGTCTCACAGGACGGTACGTTTATCATGTCAGCAGTCTTGGTTGATTGATTGGAATAGAGAATTCAGATGCGTGGCCAATTGTTATTTTATGCCAATGAGCACATATGATGCTGTTCGATCATCTTCTAAGAAGGATGTGGTATTGGAATGGCTGCAAGACCAGGTGAAGATTGTTATCATGACTGTGTATGAGTATGCAGCTGTTCTCATCAAACATCTCACTCATGACCGGAGGCTTTCTGTTGCATATGCTCACTTCTTAAATCATTCCTTCGCACAAAAATATCTGTCATCAGGGGAAGTTAATTATTTGTGTGGGCTTATGCCACTTGTGGATAATTATGGGGTTGTTCAGACATGTAGGTATGGTGTTCTTGTACCTGCAAATGAAAGCAAATGGGCAGAATTGATTGTTTCAAACCCATGGAGTCAAGAAGGCTATGTTGAATTGGGGGAAGATTACTTACGTACTGGAAAATTTGCTGGGCAAAGTACACCTGGAAAGCAGTTCATGGATTTCCTGAAGATTCATCTTGAAGCTTCTGATATTCCAGATATATCTCCTCCAAATGCTGGGTTTCCAACTGTCTCGGGCCCACTCACCAAGCAAAATGCATTCTTGCTATTGGATTGGATCAAAAAGCTGAAGTATAAGGGAATTCACATCCCACAGAAGTTCTTGACATGCATAAAGGAAGGCAACTGGCTGAAAATTACTATGAATGGCTACTCTGGTTATAGACCACCATCACATTCTTTTTTCCCTCATTCATCATGGGGAGACATTCTACAGAATGGATCGGTGCTTGTTGATATTCCCCTGGTCGACAAGAGCTTTTACGGAGAAAGCATAATCAATTACATGGAAGAGCTGAAGACTATTGGAGTGATGTTTGAATTTGCGGAAGCCTGTGAGTTCATTGGGAAGCGTCTCATGTGTCTGGCAGCATCCTCCAATGTAACCAGAGACAATGTGTTTTCAATTCTTAATTTTATTAGATTTCTAAGGGGAAAGTGTCTTCCACCGGATAGCTTCATTCAGAGCATCAAAGATGGGTGTTGGCTGAAGACATCCCATGGGTACAGGTCACCAGGGAGATCTGTTTTAAATGACCAGGCATGGAAAATTGCTTCAGAAATTAGTGACATACCCTTCATTGATCAGAACTACTATGGTCAGGAGATCGTTTCCTTCAAAGTGGAACTCCAGTTGCTTGGTGTTTTAGTTGGTTTTGATCAAAACTACCAGCTTGTTATTGGCAACTTGAAATCGCCATCATACTTAAACTATCTCTCAGCTGATGCTGTTCATTTGATACTGGAATGCATTCGCCGTTCAGGATCATCTGACAAACTTGTTAGAGCACTTGGAAACACCAAATGCTTGAAGACAAATGCTGGATTCAAGTCTCCAGGTGAATGTTTTCTATGTGATCCTGAATGGGGTTGTCTTTTACAGGTTTTCAATTGTTTCCCAATGATTGATGAAGCTTTCTATGGAAGCACCATTGTCTCTTCGAAAAGGGAGTTGCAGCAATTAGGTGTTGTGGTGGCTTTTGAGAAGGCTGTTGAAGCATTTGTTCGCCATTTTAAGCAGCAAGCATCTTCATCTTCAATTTGGAAAGACCATGTTTTGTTATTTCTGTCATGTTACAGACGGCTCAAGGGACTGTGCTGGAAATTTCCTGATGAATTTAAGAGCTGTATTAGTGAGGTAAAATGGCTAAGGACTCGGCATGGTGATAGTCGGATTGGTGATTATAGATCTCCAACTGACTGCATTCTGTTTGGTCCGGATTGGGAATCTATTTCTCCAATTACTCTACTACCGTTCATTGATGACAGTGACTGCTTCTACGGTGATGCCATTCATGATTACAGAAAGGAGCTGAAGAGTATGGGAACTGCTGTAGCATTTGCTGATGGTGTGAAGTTTGTGGCTGATGGCCTTCGTATTCCCTCAAATCCCAGCAACATCTCTCCTGCAAACGTATTTTCACTACTGAAATGCATCCGGATGTTGCAGGAGAAGAAAATCTCCTTACCTGAGTCTTTTACCAGGCAAGTTTCTCAAAAGTGGTTGAAGACGCATATTGGTGACGGTTATAGTAGCCCAAACCAGTGCTTGCTGTTTGGTAAGACATGGGAATCATATTTGGAGCAGACAGATGGGCCTTTCATTGACGAAGAGTTTTATGGTTCAGAAATAAAATCCTACCAAAGTGAGCTCAGTGTAATAGGAGTCACTCTTGATATAGGAAGAGGTTGTGCATTGCTTGCGTGCCACCTGGATTACCACACTGACTTTGCCACTATAGTTAGAATTTATAATTATCTGGCTAAGTTCAAGTGGGAGCCTGATGGTGAAGCTGCAGCAAAGATTTGGATCCCGGATGGAAGGAAAAGAGGACAGTGGGTTAGTCCTGAAGAATGTGTGTTACATGACAGGGATGGTCTATTCTGTTCACGGTTGTATGTATTGGATAAACACTATGACACACAGTTACTGTGCTTTTTCTCAAGTGCTTTTAGTGTTAAATCCAATCCTTTGATTGATGATTATTGCAAGCTCTGGAAGGATTGGGAGAGTTCAGGACACAAACTGTCTAATGCCGAGTGTTGTGCATTTTGGTGTTGTGCTGTTAAGCAGTGTAGTTCCACAAAAGCAGACGAGCTTGCTGAGAGCTTGGTGAAGCTGCCTGTTAATTCAGGCTCGGATGAGATTCTGTTGCTTGATAAGCGTGATGTCTTCATTGCCGACGACCTTCAGCTGAAGGACGTTTTCGAAGATTCCACTCACTCGCTATTTGTCTGGTATCCAAACCCGAGCTTGTCTGCTTTGCCTCGGACAAAATTGCTGGGATTATACAGCAAGATTGGTGTTCGCAAAATATCGGAATCCGTACAGAAGGAAGAATTATCCTTCAGAGAAAGTGTGGAACTCAGGCAAGTAGATCAGCAGGATTTTTCCATTGACAAAGGGTTGGTGAAACTCATTCTGGCCTTTTTAGCTGATCCCTCTATTCAATTGGACGAAGAAAATAGGCACGATGCTGTCAAATGTCTACTGAACCTGAAAATTCAGGAGACTGCAGAACCAATCAATGTAAGGTACAGTTTATCCTTATCATCGGGGGAAATTGTTTATGCGAGTGCTAGCCAAATGATTCGTTGGGATAAAGAGAGTGAAAAGCTTTTCGCGCAGAAGATTGACAGGTCTGGTGGGTGCAAAAATCTCATCAAATATGCAACACAATTTGCAGAAATCATATCCAAGGGAGTGCTGTCGGACAGAGAAGATCAAGCAAATGCACTTGCTGTGCTGATTAAGTTGGCTTTCCTGGTGGATTTTGATGAAGAAGCTGTTGATTTTCTCATGAAGTACAAGAATATGCAGATTTTCATGGAGGATGAGGAGTTTCTTTCTGCTGCTTTCCCTTCTGAGTAGGTTATACGGATACTGCTCCATGCTTTTCTTTTATCTTGCTGGGTGTGTACTTTTTATCTTTTTTTGATATAATATATTATGGTGTGTGTTCTTTTAAATGAATGTGAAAGAATGGATCAGTTGCTAATTGCTGATTCAAATTAGTTTAATTTCCCAGTATCGTAATCTTATTTTGTGCTTGTTCAAGACATCTATTGGCACTGCATGTTTTTTTTAATGGGTGTTGCTTTAGCACTGTTGCTTCCTCACTTCTCGCTCCATGAGCATCAGAACACTACATGTGCATTAAAAATCCAACAATGGCTATAATAATAAAATTGATCAAAGGTCTCAAGTTTATTATTGATCAAATTTTGAGTCATCCAACGTGTCAACACCCATTTCTGATTCATGCCACATCATCAACTGATTCAAAGGTCTCTTGCTGCAAGTTTTGGTGGCAAGTAGTTCACTAAAGCATTTTGTTGAGCACTCGATTCATTGCATCAAACACCTGATTCTTGTCTAACAATGTGTTGTGTAGCTCAATATATTTTACCAGCCACTCCATATCTTTGACCAGCCTGTAAGGATCCTGTGCTAACCAACCTTACAAACTCTGTTATGGATGGGGGTTGGTTAAAGGCCTAAAAAAAATGATTCTGTTAATGAGTCCAAACTCATGGCACCTCATCATGCCACGTCAACCTGCTCCTAACTACATTAACTGATTTTCGAATTCATTCATTAATTAACACTTTATAGTAATGTTGCTGTTTTATATTATTTTAATTAATATTGGTTTATAATAATTATTTAGATATCTTCATCAGCCTCATTACTACTAGTAACCATTGGCCACCTTCATCTGGTACAACTAATTAATTTAAAAACTTTATTTATAATTTATATTTGTTTGTTTAATGCTATCTTTACTGCATCTGTTTAATTTCTAGAATTAGATTACTGGAAGTAGATATTCTCCTTTTGAAAGAAAGAAAAAATTTCTATTTTTTAAGCCCATCCCATTCTTTCCTTAAGGTTGGTTTTTGTATTTTCTATTTACCGTGATGCCTAATGTTTAATATGTGACATTTATCTTGTTTATCTGACTATACAATTCTATATTAATACTTTCTCATGCAATTATTTTTTATCTACATGCTTCAACTTTACTGCAAAATAATATCGTATATCATTAATCTTTCTAATTATATGTGCCATGACTTCACAATGATCACAAAAGTGTATACCTCCAGTTGTCGTAGCCCATCGGTGTTTTTGTCCGTATTGTTGGAATACTAACACTCAATGAATAGACCTACATGATCTTACAAATATTGCTTTACTAATGCTAAAATACATGTCTAGTCTAAACCTACAATAAACATAACAGAATACTAAATTTAAAGTATTATACACACATACACACACACTTGATTCTTAAATATTTAGTTTGATAGTTGGCTTCTAATTCTCCTTCCATTTTTGGTAAATAAAAAAGTAATCTCTTGCATTCCATATAGAAGAAATTAGATTGCCGCCACACATTCACCCTCAAATGCTATATTTGTGATTGTGCCCCAACTATGTCCATATTTAATCTACGATATAATTTTTTTTTTTTTTTTAGGAGTGATATCTATCTGGGATATATTTTGTCGGGTATGTATTCCAGGGTGTGTTTTACCAATAACTTAATGGATCCCTCATTATAAAATATTCTAGCAAATTAACATATAAATGCGAAAGCTTTTATGATAAATATGGTTTTGAAATTTAACTCGTTTTGTTTTCATGGTATTAAAATATGCTAGACCAAATTAAATTTGTTAGATACTTTTTATTCGTGAATTTCATTATTATAAATATGAAAATATAATGAATAAAGATATTATTATAAAATAGAAATTACGACTTGTTGAAAAAATCAAATCAAAGTACATGTTCAAAGTTTGGCCAAAATTATTCAAAGTCAAATTATTCAAAGTTTGGCAAAGCACATATTCAAAGTTTGGCCAAAATTGTTCAAAACCAAATTGTTCAAAGTTTAGCTAAAAATTAGGTAATCACCAAACAAACTTTGACAATTTTAAAGGTTTGGTGAAATAGTGCTACCATGCATTCTTATAAAATAGCTATTGTTCTTCATTTGTTAAGGCATCTCACAATTGAGAGTAATTGCAAGTGAAGCAATTGAGAAAGTTGAGAGAGCTTCCACTTGAGTGCTTGGAGAATTCATTTGGATGTATTGGGGTATTGGGTTTCTGTGAGTTTTTTCCCAATTTGTAAATTCTCATTTGTTAGTAAAATTATCTTGCAGTCTTTACCCGTAGATGTAGGTTTTACGCCGAATCACGTAAATTATTGTGTCAATTTTCTTTGAAATTGTTTACACCACATTTAAGTTTCTCTAGAAGTCACAGTTACCATCAATTGGTAATCTACTCAACCCGCGCTTCTGCACAACAATTGGCATCAGAGACGAAGGTTAGTACTTGGGGTATACGATACTATTCATAAATACGGTACAAGATACGACTATTTGTACTTGGATAACAGTCTATTGTAAGTAGTGTGTATTTTTGCATGTCTGGAAAAGTTCTTTCAACAAGACGATAAGAGTCTAAGAAGTCTGGGTTTTAAGTGGAACCATTGTGACCCCTCTATTCTCCTGGGAACTTTCCTAGTGCATTTATTCACGCGAAATAAACATCATAGAGACTGTTTTTCAAGTGTTAATAGTTGTTGAAG
Source organism: Murraya koenigii (assembly GCA_025617385.1). Lineage (NCBI taxonomy): Eukaryota > Viridiplantae > Streptophyta > Magnoliopsida > Sapindales > Rutaceae > Murraya > Murraya koenigii. The sequence goes on from CM046814.1 coordinate 17,364,099, forward strand.
GCACTGATTATTTGAGGTTGAGAAAGATGGCAGAAGCGTCGTCGTCGTCGTCTTCGTTAGCAAGGACTACTGTGACTAATACAAAGTTTGAAGTGGAAAAATTTGATGGTACCAATAATTTTGGTATGTGGCAATGTGAGGTGTTGGATATCTTATGTCAGCAAGAGTTGGATCTCACTCTAGAAGAAAAGCATGAAAAGATGGATGACAAGGAATGGACAAAAATCAATAGACATGCAAGTGGTACTATTTGCCTATGTCTGGCTAAAGATCGAAGTACTATGTCATGAGAGAGACATCGGCAAAGAAATTGTGGAAGACACTGGAAGAAAAATATATGAAGAAAAGCATTGAAAACATGCTTTATATGAAAAAGAAACTCTATCGATTCACGTATGCACCTGGTATGTCGATGAATGACCATGTGAACTCATTCAATAAAATATTAGCGAATTTGCTAAATTTGGATGAGAAATTTGAAGATGAAGATAAGGCATTGTTGCTGTTAAATTCGCTTCCTGATGAATATGACCATCTCACTACCACTTTACTTCATGGGAAGGACAGTGTCACATTTGATACTGTATGTAGTGCATTGTATAATGCTAAGACCAGAAAGAAAGATAAAAAGGATCACATAGATACAGTTGCAGAAGTATTGACAGCAAAAGGTCGTTCACAAAGCTGCAAACTTGGAAAAAGAGGCAAGTCTAAAGGTAGGCTTGTAAAAAATGAATGTGCTTTTTGTCGCGAGAAAAAGCATTGGAAAAAGAATTGTCCTAAGTTATAAAAGGGCAAATCTATTTTTGATGCATGTGTAGCCGAGTATAATGAGTTAGAATTTAGTCTGGTTGGCATGACGTTGACATCTCAATCAGATGAGTGGATTTTGGATTCGGGTTGTACTTATCATATGTGTCCTAATAAGGGCTGGTTTTCTAGCTTCAAGGAGCTAGATGGTGGAGTTGTTTTTATGGGCAATAACAATGCTTGTAAAACCATGGGAATAAATTCAATCCAATTGAAGAATCATGATGGCTCAATCCAAGTCTTGACAGAAGTTCGTTATGTACCAAGCTTAAAGAAAATTCTCATCTCATTAGGAGTTCTATAATCCAAAGGGCTTACAATCACTATGAGAGATGGATTCTTGAAGGTAGTAGCTGGTGCACTAACGATGATGATAGGTACAAGAAGGAATAACTTGTACTATTTCCAAGGGAGTACAGTTATTGGATCAATATCAACAGTTTCGAGAAAGTATGCAGATTCAGAGACAACCAAGCTGTGGCATATACGTTTGAGACATGCCGGTGAAAAAGCTTTGCAAACTTTGGTTAAGTAAGGCTTATTGAAAGGTGCAAATTCTTGCAAATTGGAATTTTGTGAACATTGTGTTTTGGGCAAGCAAACAAGAGTAAAGTTTGGTTCAGCAATTCACAATACAAAAGGGATTCTGGACTATGTTCACAGTGATGTGTTGGGTCTTACTAAAGTAGCTTCTTTGGGAGGTATGCACTGTTTTGTTACTTTTGTTGATGATTATTCAATAAAAGTATGGATGTATTTGATGAAGAAAAAAAAATAAAGTTTTGAGTATATTTTTGAAATGGAAGAAGATGGTCGAGACTCAGACTGGTCGAAAGGTTAAAAGACTTCGCTCAGATAATGGTGGTGAGTACAAGAATGATCTATTTTCACAAGTATGCCGAGATGAGGGCATTGTGCGACACTTCACTGTTCGAGGTACACCACAACAGAATGGGGTGGACCGAACTATACTGGAGAAAGTTCGGTGTATGTTGTCCAATGCTGGATTGGGCAAGGAATTTTGGGCTGAGGCTGTTGTATATGCGTGCCATCTGATTAATCGTTTGCCATCAGCTTTAATTGAGGGCAAAACACCTATGGAAATGTGGACTGGTAAACCTGCTACTGATTATGATACTTTACATGTCTTTGGTTCCACTGCTTATTATCATGTAAAGGAATCTAAGTTAGACCCAAGAGCGAAGAAAACATTGTTCATGGGTATAACTGGTGGAGTAAAAGGATACCGTTTATGGTGTTCAGATACGAAGAAGATCATTTTCAGCAAAGATGTGACTTTTGATGAATTAGTCATGTTAAAACAAAAGGATTCACAAAAGGATGGCAACACCAGTAGTACTCCGCAGCAGGTGGAGCTTGAAAAGGTTAAGGATGATCCAGCTAGTGTTGAAGAGGCAGATGATTCTCAATCAACCAAAGATGAAGAAGAGGTTCTGACTCAGGAACCTTTAGAGCAACAAGATTCAATTGCATATAGAAGGCCATGAAGAGAGATTCGTAGACCTGCTTGCTTTGTTGGTATGGTGGCCTATGCACTTCCAATTGTAGATGGTGATGTTCTTTCCACTTACAGAGAAGCAGTAAGTAGCCCTGAAAATGTACAGTGGAAGCAAGCAATGGATGAAGAAATGCAGTCTCTTCAAAAAAATGAAACTTGGGAGTTAGTTACATTGCCTAAAGACAAAAAGCCAATTGGGTGCAAATGGGTATATGCAAAAAAGGACGGATTTCCTCGTAAGGATAAAATTCGATACAAGACTAGATTGGTAGCAAAGAGTTACGCTCAGAAAGAAGGAATAAACTATAATGAGGTATTTTCTCCAGTTGTGAAATATTCATCTATTCGGATTTTGCTAGCCATTATTGCGCAATATGATCTTGAGCTAGTTCAACTTGATGTGAAAACTGCGTTCTTACACGGTGATTTGGAAGAGGAAATCTACATGACTCAGCTAGATGGATTTAGAGTTGCTAGAAAAGAAAATTGGGTTTACAAACTGACAAAGTCGCTTTATGGATAAATTTGATCTGTTTATGAAAGGGTAAAGGTACACAAGAAATAAATTTGATCATTGTGCGTATTTTTGCAAGCTACAAGAAGAATCTTTCATATATTTACTCTTGTATGTCGATGATATGTTAATAGCATCTAAGAACAAAGATGAGATTGAGAAGTTGAAAACTCAACTCAATCAAGAATTTGAGATTAAAGATCTAGGTGAAGCTAAGAAGATTCTTGAAATGGAGATATGCAGAGATAGAGCTCGTGGTAAAGTCAGCTTGTCTTAGAAGCAATATTTGAAGAAGGTATTACAACAGTTTGGCATGAATGATCAGACAAACCTGTAAATACCCCATTGGCTTCTCATTTCAAGCTTTCTACACAACTTTCTCTTTCAACGGATGAGGAACAAGAATACATGTTGCAAGTTCCATATTCAAATACAGTTGGTAGCTTGATGTATGCAATGGTGTGTACAAGGCCTGACATTTCACAAGCAGTTAGTATGGTGAGCAGATATATGCATAAGCAGTTAGTATGGTGAGCAGATATATGCATAATCCTGGTAAAGGACATTGGCAAGCTGTGAAATGGATTCTACGGTACATTCTAAAAACCATTGATGTTGGTTTACTGTTTGAATGAAATGACACACTTGGTCAAGGTGTGATTGGGTACGTTGATTCTAATTATGTTGGTGATATAGACAAACGACGATCAACCACCGGATATGTATTTATTCTTGCTAGAAGGCCAATTAGTTGGAAGTCTACACTACAGTCTACAGTTGCACTGTCAACCACAGAGGCCGAGTATATGGCAATTACGGAGGCTATTAAAGAGGTTGTTTAGTTATAAGGCTTGCTTGGAAACTTGGGATTGATCTAGGAGTATGTTAACTTGTATTGTGACAGTCAAAGTGCTATTCACTTAGCAAAGAATCAAGTTTATCATGCGCGTACGAAGCATATCGACGTACGATTTCACTTTGTGCAGAAAATTATTGATGAGGGGAAGATTCTTCAGAAAATCAAGACTACAGAGAATCCCGCAGATATGTTGACCAAGGTAGTGAAAACGATCAAGTTTGAACATTGTCTAAACTTAGTCAATATCGTGAAAGTTTAAAACAGTGAGAAAGGTAGAGATTGGAGGATCATTTTATATACAAGGAAGTTCAGTAATATTTTGAACTACGGTTGGCTTAATCAGAAATTTTGGGTACGTAGGCAATCACAGAGATGTAGTCACTTTGGGAATGATGGTTCATTAGTAGTCGGCTTATATTTGGATAAATCTTCACCGAGGTGGAGAATTGTTGAAAAAATCAAATCAAAGCACATGTTCAAAGTTTGGCCAAAATTGTTCAAAGCCAAATTATTCAAAGTTTGAAAGCACATATTCAAAGTTTGGCCAAAATTGTTCAAAGTCAAATTGTTCAAAGTTTAGCTAAAAATTAGGTAATCACCAAACAAACTTTGACAATTTTAAAGGTTTGGTGAAATAGTGCTACCATGCATTCCTATAAATAGCTATTGTTCTTCATTTGTTAAAGCATCCCACAATTAAGAGCAATTGCAAGTGAAGCAATTGAGAGAGTTGAGAGAGCTTCCACTTGAGTGCTAGGAGAATTCATTTGGGTGTATTGGGGTATTGGGTTTTTGTGAGTTTTTTCCCAATTTGTAAATTCTCATTTGCCCATGGATGTATGCTTTACGCCGAACCACGTAAATTATTGCGTCAATTTTTTTTGAAATTGTTTACACCACATTTAAGTTTCTCTAGAAGTCACAGTTACCATCAATTGGTAATCTACTCAACTCGCGCTTCCGCACAACACGACTTACCTCTTATGGCCAGAACTAATTTTATGTAATGTCAAAAAAATAATTTTTCTTGTAGATTATCCTTTGGATCCACTATGTTGCAATAGTTCTATGGTACCCAATTTTTGTCTTCTATGATTCAGCCATCGTCAAATTTATTTGAGCACCTTGAACTCTTTTTATTTACAATTTGTTTATAAATCTTAAAAAGAAAAAATTACCCTTCTTGGCAAATGTTTGGAAGAAAAAATAAATCAAGTGCAGAGTTTAGGTATTTTTGGGTTCATGAAAAGTTGTGGCAACAGTGGACTTTGCCTTATTCCACTTCTTCTTTTCTCATTTAAAATTGTTAAAAGCCTTGATACCAAATTTGCAAGTGTACTGCTTTATGCTATGGGTAGATAATTGTGTGTGAGAACATTAGCATTTTGATCTCTTGGTGAACTAAAAGACTTTGATGCTTATCATAGCATATCTTGGACTAGCTTGAGCTTTAATCTTGTCATTAATTAAGAACTATACTCATGATATATGGGCATGTAGGTTACCTTGTTGGATTGTGGAGTGCGGGCTATTTTTAGAGTTTTAGAGGTGAAAGAAGAATGAGAGACAAGTGATAATGGTAAGAAGTTGAGGTTTTGAGTTGAAAAGCTTGGAGAGGTGACTTAAATATACAAAATAAAGAAAATGAAGTTAGAGGTGGAGCCGGCAGTGGTCGAAAACCACACTCCGACACTCAAATCAGTTACTTTAACTCTTTTAGAGTAGAAAGCTTGCAAGATCTCTAAAATGAGGGTTGGAGGTTGAAAAAATGTGTGTGTTTAGTTGTGAATAATAATATATGAAAGAAAGAACCTATTTGTCCTTATATAGTATATCCTATGTACCCTGCCATATGACATATTTCCAACGATGATTCTGCTGTCCTTTCTTACATCTTTTGGGATGTTGGAATCACGCTTTGGGAACAATGGAGATGTTATTTGCAGGTTTTTTCATTTTGTACACATGGGTACACTGCTGCTGCAAAGGCTATCTGTATAACTGTAGACGTGGTAGCCAAAGACCATTGTCCTTGGTGTGCTCCTTTTAGCATTTTAGAGGTATGTCAGCTGTTTATCTCTCATTTCTGGACAAGATATTTTCTATTTGATTTTGCTAAATCAAATATTATTTTTTTAGAAATAAAGACATCACGTACATAGGATATTTTAGAAATTCATTGATCGTCTTGGTCTTAACATGAGGTACCTTGCATACCCTCTTAAATCATTAGGTGTATCTGGTATTTATCAGGTACCCTGTGTACCTATTGCATTATCCGCTGTACTTGGGATAGGTCAGGTAACCCTAAGTACCCAGGCATCCTGATGATCATAAATTTGATTCAAATGCTTCCGCCTCTGCTCTGACGCTAATCTACTGCAATGCTCTTGTTCTTCCCCTTGAACCATCCTGGGTCTGCCCATCTCGCCTACTGGCACCTCATTACCTACTTTCTATTTCTTACACAAACAAGAAGTTGTTGACCTATACGGTCATATGATATTTTGATTTTAATGATAACAAATTACGTGTCATGGCAAAATAAAAAATGCATATATTTTACAATTTCATTAGCTTAGATGATCTTTAATGTTATATTTATTGTAAAACTAGTATGATTAAATGTATGTATGTTTAAACTTTTAAAAGCTCAAGTTATTTTTCATGGAATTTTAAAATAAATAATTATTTTCAAAATATAAAGATTTTATATTTAAAGAAAATAATAATTTTATTAAGTTGGCTGTTTTTAAGTTTATGGATTAAATTAAAAAGTTTTGAAAACTTTGAAATCCTGAAAATGGACCTTTTAGAATGATTTCATAAAGTTTTAGGCTATATTATAGTTTCTGAAAGTTTGGGTCAAAACTGTATTTTTAAGAATGTTGCACTATAGCAAAATTATTTAGCACTGTAGCATAACGGTTAATCGACAAAAAATTAACGGTGATCCAACAGTGTCCAGAAAGCAAATGCTCTTGGTGTCCTTGGAGGCATTGATGTAGGCGGAGATTGCCGAACCACGTAAAAATCCTTGTTTGTTCTCTCTTCCTTTGCTCTTTTATTTTGAGCATTGTTAAATTTATTGTTCTTGATTCCATTAAGGCATTAAAATTAATTATTGTGTAGTTTGTTTAACTTAAGTTTTAAAACCCCAATTCACCCCCTCTTAGGTTGCTTAGCATATATTTCAAGAGTATACTCAGCAAAAAAGCTATCGTAAATTTTTCCTTTGATGATTCAGGGAAGGTTTGTTTCCAAGAAGAGTATAAAATTAACAAATAATATTGGAATGGATAATTCAAGAATAGAAAATGGGGAAACTCTGTGTTGGGATTATATGCTTTTTAAAGCATATTAATTTATTTATTTATGATAAATACATTTTATAATTAATAAAATATTTTAGACATTTTTTCAGACATCTTAATTGCATAAATATTTTGAATAAGATCCATTTAATCATATTATATGTATTTATGTGATCATCATATGGATTCATAGAAGACATAAATACAAGTTATCTCATGATTAAATAAATTGAGTTCACAGTTGATAAATAGAGTTGGGCGCTCTATTTATGTTTAGACTGTAGTAAATTCATTGAATGATTTGTCTTTATCGTGTATGAATTTACTGATGTAGTTTGACTATGTTGAACTGGATCACATATAAGATTTAATTAATCTTGGAGTAACTGTCAAACTTATTAAATCTCATAGGCATTGATTTTATTGCAATCTCAATCTTGAGTTAATTATAGTTTCATGTTTATGATTGTTGTTCCATTTGAGTTACCAATGGGCGCGATATATATTTATAGTCAAGATTACCCGGTATTTTGGTGGGAGTAATTATGAGTAGTGAGATTATAGATTAACAATAAAGAATTTGTACAACACATCTCTTGATGGGTTTTCAGTACTTGATCATAGAATTCTCTAGGCAGAGTGTGTCAACAAAATTAGTATGTTGAAATTAATAATTAGAGAAAGCCAGTAAGTATCAAGGAATAAGATGTAATTAAATTGATTGGACAATTGAGATATCAATTTAATTAGGTACAAAGGATTGTTCAATAAATACATCAATGTGGCATAGGTCGAATTATTATTCGAGAATACTATCCTAGATAACATATAATTATAGAGGTCAGTTCCAATCTTATAGTGAAGTAGATTTGGAATTAAATAATTGGGCTACTTTAATTATATGCCTGATTATTATAGTCACTGTTGTATGTACCCATATGATCCCCGGGTTAGCTTATTTAATTGACTGCACCACTACTGGATTAATAAGCAAGATACCTACCTATTTGGGTTAAAAGCCTAAATATATTATTTGGTGGAAGGCTCCAATTAATATACTTATGTATAAGGGACTTTGTATTATTTTACAAGGTAGTCCCTACAACTATAACAAGTGTAAAGCAAAAAACTTTTGGGTTTTTATCTTATTTTAATTTAAATCAATTTTTTTGATTTAATAGAATTAAAAAATGAGATAAATAAGGAATCTAGGGTTTTCCACTACTACAATACAAAAAGACTTTTTTCTCCACAAAAGAAAATAAGAGAAACCATAATATAAAAAAGAAAAGAGAATTTTTCTCTCTGACTTTGAGAGAAAAATATTTTCCTACTAGTTGTTTTCAGTAGTGAAAAAGGTGCTCACACATCAAGTGCATATCAAACTTGAATCATAATCTGGAAGATCATTGGTGACAGATTGTGATCTAGAGGAGAGGTGGTGATAGATCGTGACTTAGGAGCCTTAATTGCTACAATGAAAAAGTAAAGGTACGATTTCAAGATTATGATAATTCTATATATTGTATGATAAAACAATCCTATTATTTTCACTGTAAAAACTATTTTAAAACCAACACTCTGAAGTAGATTTTATTTGCTTCTCTTTAGCATATTTTAGTCATTTTATTTTATTTTTGCCATGGATACCTTAACCTTGCATTTTATTTTAATGATTGTGATTTGCTCAAAAAAATTAATGTGCTAATAATAAATAAGAGAGAAATAAAGGAATAAATCTTTTTTTATGTGCTATTTTTTGTTATATTCCAGCGCTAGCATTGACTTTGAATAAACTTGCCTTTTCATGGGCAGCCAGTGCCATTACGAATTTCATAATTAACCTTTTTATTCGTCTAATTTATATTATATAGACTGTCTGCCCAATGTGTGCATGTCTTACATCATGTGAATGAAGGAATTTTTTGTCACTCATGCATTTTCCTGTATATTCAGCACCTAAGGTACATCGCTTGCACCTTGACTATTTCTTCTTCTCTGGTCCACGGGTTTTCGTTTTAGCTTTGATGTATAGAGTGTAAGTGGGTGTGGTCTTTGATCGTGTGTTTTACTTGCAATTGGCTTGAAAGTATATTTCACTCAAAGATATGCAAGATGCAGATCCAAGCTTGTATAGTAGCTGTAAGCAAATCTTGGAGATGGATGTTGAGTTCATTGATTCAGATGACTTGGGACTGATATTTGTTAGAGAAGTGAAGTGTTTGGGTAATATCGGGCAGGTCTCTTCGAGGCCATTCCAGCTCGAACAAAAATACCCCGGGGTCAATCCAGCTCGAGCAGAAGTTCCGACCGCCTGCACGAAGACGACCTCACTAGACGTCAAAGCTGGTCAAGGTCGAGGAATTCAGAGCCGTCTGAGCTCTGAGCTCTCTTGCTTGCTCGAGGTCATCAGGTCCTGTCAAGGTTGGACAAGGACGAGGAGCTCGAAGGCTGGTCAAGACCCGAGCTCACCTTTCTGCTCACTGCAGTTAAGTCCTCGAGCACAACCGGGCCATGCCAATCATAGAACAAATGGAACGCGAGACCCGGCTCAGGACAGTCTGACCCGTTTTCTCATAATCTCGGCACACCTTTCGATATCTGATTAGGGCCCCACATGGTATGGTGGTGGTACTATTGCCGATGGCCGGCACATGCCCCCACAGTGTCATCATTGCTTGCGTACATGCCCGACATTATGATCTGGCCATGTGAACCATGTTAACGAGACAGCCACGCATCCCTAGGGAATATCACTCTAATCCCGGCTGTCAGAGGGACCCAGACACCACCGATGCGGGAACGGATGATCTCAGAGAGAAAGGGCCGGAAAAATTGAGAATAAAAGGAAACGGATAGGTAAGTTGTGGGGGTTCCGAAAATTCACACAGGTTCTTTGGATTTCTTGTTTCCCTCTACTCTGATTTTTCCGGAATTCCATTCTTTAGAAAGAAAGGCAAAAATACCCCTCCCATTCTTCCGGTCTCTCTAACTAAGAGGGATACAAAAAGAACAACCCGATTACTGACTTGATCGTCGGAGGGTTTTCGCTGGAACAACACCCGGTGACCCCTGACCCTGTTTTCTGTGAGTACAGGTCCGGGAGACTTCCGTTCTGGCAAAGATAGAGGAACTAGAATTGGAAGGCAGCCCTGCTCGAGCTCGAGCTAGCCGCGAGCAGAAGGTTCTTGACACTATTTGAAGGGACGCGGGAAAACAGCATCAACATTTTTGGCGCTGTCTGTGGGGATCAGTTCAAAAAGCCTGATTTCCCAACACGTTCAGGAGACACAACGCAGCGATGAGAGGAAACAACCGAAGAGGAGTGAGTCCAGAGGAATCGGTGACTTTGAGAGAAGTGGCCAATGAGGCTCAGAATAAAGAGATCCAAGAAAGAATAGATCGGATGGAGAAACAAATGGAAATTCTGACCTCCATATTACAAGAACTTAGGGATGGACAGAAAAAAACATGTAATGACGTCCCTGAATCCAGCCTTGGGAACGCTCCCATTCGGGAAAATGTGGGAGATGAAGCCCAAAGACCTAGGGCACCAAATGTTGCCGTGAGGGAGGAGACAAACATGGAGGAAAGAGGGTCTCGTCAGCAATTACAGGATACAGCCTCAACCTCCCGTGCGGAAGAGCTGGAGGGGGAGGTGCGTAGGTTGGCACAAGTTGTGGAGGACCTCCGGGGAAACGGAAAGAGCCCGAGTTGGAGGATAATGCTGGACAACGAGTCTCCAGTCTCGACGGAGACCATGGGTGTCACGATCCCACGTGACTTCGCTTCCCGAATTTGAAATTTTCAGGAAAAAGTGATCCGTTGGTGCACATAGAGCGGTTCAATGATATGACAGGAGTGCAGGGCCTATCAGCAGCCCAGAGGTGCAGGGCCTTCCCGCTCTCACTCTCGAGGGAAGGACAAGAGAATGGTACCGCAGGCTACCGCGGGGAAGCATCCTGAGCTTTGAACAGATGTGTAGGGAATTTGCAGAATAGTTTCGGGGCGCAGTGACCCCCAAAGATGATATGATGGAGCTGTCAGAAGTAAGACAGAAGGAGGGAGAACCCCTCCGGGAGTTCGTCAAGAGGTACCACAGATCGGTCCTAGACCTCAGTGCGTTTAATCATCCCCAAGCGTTGAGAGGACTGAAGGACGGGATCAGGATGGGAAGGCCATGGTATAATCTGCAGAACCCTTTGATCCGTTCATATTCAGATGCATATGAGCAGGTGAAAATGGATATGGTGATCGAAGAGGAAAAGGCTGCAAAACTGAGAAGTGAACAGGGCAGTGGAGTAAAGAGGAAGGAGAAAGGAGGTCTCTGCCCGAGGAGCGCTGGCTTCAAAAACGACAAGGGATCGGGTTTCCTCATACAACCCATACCAGAGGGCTCCCCCACCGCGGATGATTCCCCTGCCACCCCACAGGTCTCCAAGCCGGGATCACAGGGAGTACAGGCATCACGACGACCACCCATCCCGCAACCAACCACCAAGCAGACCTACGATGAACCACAACAGAGCAGATCATCCATTGCCACCCCCACCAAGAAGTTTCCCAAGGTATCGGGCAATACAGATGGTGGAGCAGAGCCCCGCTTATGGGCAATACACAAGGTTGAAGGTATCTCTCGAAGAGATACTTCAAGTGGCTGAGGATCGAGGACTGCTGAGCCCCCCAACGCCAATGGCCAAGTCGGTTGGCAAATGAGACAAGGGGCGGTTCTACCGTTTCCATGGTGACCACGGCCATTCAACATCACAGTGCCGTGATTTGAAGAACTAGGTGGAGGATCTGGTTAGCAATCGGTATCTGGAAATAGACTTGGAACCACCGGCCACAAGGGTGATCTCAAGAGGGCCCACGATGGCAGGAAGTTCAAACAGGGCCCGGAAGAACTATTGCAGATATGCCGCTATCGGCCGAGAGGTCCTGTTCACTGCCCCCGCTGCCAAAAAGGCCAAGGTCCGGCAGGTGCCCATTATGTGGACGGAGGAAGACGAGGAGGGGGTGCTGTACCCCTATGAGGATGCCTTGGTTGTGAAAGCGAACATTGCTAATAAGGAAGTTGACCGGATACTGGTAGACTCGGGAAGCTCGGTGGATATTCTCTTCAAGTCAATGCTCGAGGATTTGGGAATAACAGGTGCGAGCCTCGAGCAGACGAGCACTTCCTTAAAAGGATTCAGGGGAAGGAAGCTGATACCTCTGGGAATCATCAAACTGGCCGTAACCATGGGCTCGAGGCCTTTTGAAAAGAATATGATGTTAGACTTTGTGGTGGTAGATGAAGCCAGCCCATACAAGGCAATACTGGGGAGGTCGTTCATGAGGATCAGCTAGTGCGTGCTATCCACCCACTACTTGGCCCTAAAGTATCGAGTGAATGGGGCTGTGGGGGTCGTAAAAGGCAGCCAGAGGGTGGCAAGGAGTTGCTACGCTGTAGCAGCCAAAGAAACTATGCAGATAACCTCGCTAGACTCGAGGGGGGAATCAAGGAATGGAAGGCAGGAGCAGGCTGAGGAACTGGAGGAGGTCGAAGTGAGAGCAGACGACCCCGAAAAGAAAATTCGGATCAGCTCGGGCATTAGTGAGCAGTTGAAAGAAAAGCTGGTGGAGTGTCTGCGAGCACACGTGGATGTGTTTGCATGGACGCATGAGGATATGCCTGGGATTGACCCAGAAGTGGCGTGTCACAGGCTGGCAATACGGAAAGATGCTAAGCCAGTGAGGCAGAAGAGGAGATGCGTCAACCAAGAGAGATATGAGGCCATCAACTGCGAGGTGGAGAAGCTGCTGAAAGCGGGATTCATAAGGGAGGTCTCCTACCCCAAATGGATCTCGAATATGGTGCTGGTAAAGAAAGCAAGTGGGAAATGGAGAATGTGCGTTGACTTCACAGATGTGAACAAAGCTTGCCCTAAAGATAGCTTCCCATTGCCAAAGATAGACCAACTGGTTAGCAATCGGTATCTGGACGAGGAATGCACAGCCTTTATCACCAATCAGGGACTATACTGCTACAAGGTCATGCCCTTCGGTCTGAAGAATGCAGGGGCAACATACCAGAGGCTGGTGAACAAGGTCTTCAAGCCATTAATTGGTCGAACGATGGAGGTATATGTGGACGACATGATCACCAAGTCGAAAGACGCGGAGGATCATGTAAGGCATTTAGAGGAGACCTTTGCACTTTTAAGAAAGTACCGGATGAAACTAAACCTAGAGAAGTGTGCTTTTGAGGTTGGTTCGGGAAAATTCTTAGGCTTCATGGTCAGTCACAGAGGGATCGATGCCAATCTGGAGAAGATAAGAGCAGTGGTGGAAATGAAGTCCCCCCGTAGCCTCAAGGAGATACAAAGCCTTACCGGCAAATTGGCATCCCTCAACAGGTTCGTATCTCGAGCCACGGACAAATGCCGAGTCTTCTTCCAGGAAATGAAGAAAGGCAGGAAGACAAAGTGGACGCCAGAATGCGAAGCGGCGTTCCAACAGTTGAAAGAATACTTGTTGAAAGCTCCATTACTGTCTACACCTCAAGCTGAGGCCTTATTTTCAGGCCCATTCGGTAGCGGTTCTAACAAACCATCCGCTCAGGTAAACTCTACACAAGCTAGAGACCTCCGGAAGGTTGGTGAAATGGTCGGTGGAGCTCAGTGAATTACATCAGCTACCAACCCCGAACAGCTATAAAAGCTCAGTCCTTAGCTGACTTCGTGGTCGAATGTACAGAAAGAAATGGAGAGATGGAAGCGAGCATCCACGGACTCCTCGACCCCAACCAATACACGGACAGATCCACGGTCGATGGGTCATGCGGGGACCAGGAGGCGGAGGCGAGGATTGTGCTTCTCAATCTCGAAGGGGTAGAAATGTAGTATGTTGTGAAGTCGGGTTTGAAGTCACCAACAATCGGGTCGAATATTATGCTCAGTAATTCTTTGGATTGAAGCTCGCATTAGTAGTAAAAGCAAAAGAGGTGAAGCTTCAGACAGACTCACAACTGGTGGCAAACCATCTCAATGAAAGCTTTCAAGCAAAAGGCGAGAAGATGGAGGCTTATCTTCGGAAGGTAAGACAGCTGATTGATAACTTCCGAGCAGTCAAGGTGAGCAGATCTCGAGGGAAGAATTTTCGAGCTGATATGATAGCTCGCATGGCCGCTACCTCCGACCCCAAAATACCAAGGTCAATCCCGTTAGAAGTTAAGACCTACTCGTGCCTCGAGCAGGAAGACGAGGTATTGGGTTTATCGTTGAGCGGCATTGGATGGAACAATTGTTTCTACCTCGAGGAAGGGCGGTCTTGGTAGATAAGAAGCAAGCAAGGAAGTTGAAGTGTAAAGCGGCCGGTACACTCTCATTGACGGAGTACACCCTCCCTTGTTGCGGTGTTTAGACCAGGAGGAGGCCGATTATGTCCTCCAGAGATACTACGAAGGAATTTCACGGAATCATTACAGCGCGAGGTCCTTGGCTTTCAAGGCCTTAAAGCAAGGATACTTTGGCCCGCATGCATCAAGATGCTCGGGAGAAGACCGAGGCTGCAAGAGTTGCGGAGTTTTCCAATTACCGACTCGACCTCCAGGAGAACCTTACGGTGATGAACTCACCATGGCCGTTTGCTCAATGGGGAATTGACTTGATCGGGCCACTGCCAAAGGGGAGAGCATCTGCCACCCACGCCATAGTCGCAATCGATTATTTCACCAAATGGGTCGAAGTGGGAGCCTTGAGTAGTATCACAGAAGGTAAAACCACTGACTTTATCTGGAAAAATGTGATTTGCAGGTATGGGATTCCTCATGCATTGGTCACAGACAATGGGAGACAGTTTGACAACGGCAAGTTCAGAGACTTCTGCCAAAATCTGGGGATAGAGCTGAAGTTTTGCTCTCTCACACCCTCAAGCCAATGGACAAGTGGAAGCCGCGAACAAGACCATAAAACGTCTCCTGAAGACCAGACTTGGCGAGCAAATGGAAGCCTGGGTGGACGAGCTGCCTGGCATCTTGTGGGCTTATAGAACCACACACAAAACAACCACTGGAGAGACCCCCTTCTCCTTGGCGTTTGGGCACAAAGCAGTTGTTCCTGCTGAAATAGGAATGGGGACGCACCGAACGGAGCACTTCAATGAGGAGCAAAACAACGAGCAGATGTGTGCAGGTTTGGACTTGCTGAAAGAGAAGAGGGAAAGGGTCGCTGCTAAGATCGCAGAATACCAGCAAAAATTGGCTCGCTATTATAACCGAAATGTGCACATCCGCTGGTTCCAAGTGGGGGATTTTGTATTCAGAAGAGTCAATCAGAACATGAAGGACCCGAGGCAAGGTATGTTAGGGCCGAATTGGGAAGGTCCTTATCGAGTCACTCAAATAGCCGGACCAGGAGCATACCGGCTAACCCATCCGGAACGACGAGAAGTCAAGAGGCCATGGAATGCACAACTCTTAATGAAATACTTCCAGTAAGTTTCCTTGTGTTGTAAGCGTTAATGTAAAATTCCTTCCCAAAATGGGGATGTGTAAAAACTCGAATATGTGTAAGAGTACCCAATTCCTTGTGCTGTAATATTAATTCAAGTTGAAGCCAAGCAGCTCGTGAAGAACGCTAAGGCATGAAGTCCCAAAGCCTAAGCCTTAGGCGGGACGGTGCCTAGCGAGGCCAATTGCAAGCCGAGCAGAAGAAGCTCCTGAAGAACGCTAAGGCCAGAAGTCTCAAAGCCTAAGCCTTAGGAGGGACGGTGCCAAGCGTGGCCAATTGCAGGCCGAGCAGAAGAAGCTCATGAAGAACGCTCAGGCTAGAAGTCCCAAAGCCTAAGCTGTAGGCGGGACGGTGCCAAGCGTGGCCAATTGCAGGCCGAGCAGAAGAAGCTCATGAAGAACGCTTAGGCCAGAAGTCCCAAAGCCTAAGCCTTAGACAGGACGGTGCCAAGCGTGACCAATTGTAGGCTCGAGCAAGAAGAGCGCGAGGAGATTACACGTAATTAAAACACGAGCGAAAATCGAGCTCGAAGCGAATGAGCTCGCAAAATAAAAAGCTACAGAGCACGAGCAAAACGTTGAATCAAGTAGATCGAGCTCACGAGACAGGCAGAAGGCATTTTAGCCTAACTCAAGGAAAATCTTTGCCATACATAAAGATGATACAAGCAGTAATAAACTTGGGCATAAACTAAAATGACAGTCCAACACTTATAAAATTCCCACTTAGCGAGCACATGAAGTCAATCCCACACATAAAACACAAGAATATATATACGGGTATGGAAATGAGTTGTCCAATATATGTTTTTTTATTCATTGAAATGATTACAAGTACAAGGAATAAAAAAAAAGAGAGAGAGAATTCAAGCAGCAAGGGCATCATTGGCAGCAGCAGCAGGGGGATCATCGGCAGCAGCAGGAGGGGCACCATCAGCAGCAGCAGGAGGAGCATCTTCAGCAACAGCAGGAGGAGCATCAACAACAAGGGGAGGAACAGCTTCCCTGGGTTCAGTCTGGGGCTCGGAAGGGGAAGCTTCAGACCCTTGGATGGGGACGTCATAAGTGCGCATGTACTCAGTAACACCCACCTGGACCTTAGACAGGTCAACCTCAGGACATACCTTGCCCAAGGTATAAATGAGGCAGTCATAGCTGAAGGTCACCCCATCGTTGTACTCGGTTGCGAGCTGGACCTTCAAAGAATCTATCTGCCCTTAAAGACGAGAAGTTTCCCCCTCCATGGTCTTCTCAAAGGAGAATCTCTGGGTGTCCAAGTCCTTCCGAGCCTCGAGCAACTCTTCCCGGATGAGAGACAGCTCCCACTTGAACTGGGTAGCCTTAGAGTCAGACACCGCTGTCCTCTCTGCAAAGGTTGCATTCTCCTCCTGAAGCCTCATGTTCTCCTCTTTCAACTGTCCAATACTCTGCTCCAAGCTCCGAATCTCTACTCGAAGTTCCTCTTGAGAATCTTGGGTCTTGGCCTTGAGCCTGGTCACAGCAGCTGAAGTTCGGGAGGAGAAGGGTTGGAGAGCACTAAACAGCTCGTCAGCATCATAGGACTCTAGCCCATCCAAGAATCTGTCGTCCATCTCCCTGGTAAAGTTCCTCAGATAGGGCTCGGCGCGGCTAGGCAGACCCTACTCCTGCACACTTTTGGGTCGAGGGAGAGCTGAGGCCGCAGTCCTCTGACTCCTACGAGGAGGACCTTCTTCTGCTTAATCTACCTGCTGAGCAGAAGGGGAAGTTTGAGCAGGTGGAGGAGGAGAATCTGTTTTAGCTCGTGGTCTCTTCGAGGTGCTCGCACCTCCGGAAGTTCCTACACGCCTATGCATCATTCCGAGCAACCCCCTCATGTCTTCCCCTGGCACCAGACCAAACTCCAAAAAATTTTGGGGTGTAAGCAGCTCCTTGCACGAGCTCGCGTTGTCAAGTATGGTTCTTACGTGTGCTTGAAGATCTTTCCCAATTCTGTAAGAAGCACCCCAAGAAATTGCAAAAACAGCCAAGGCAAAATAATGAGAATAGATACGAGCAGAAGAACTAAAATGAGAATTCACTAGACAGATAAACAACCTGGAGTGCAAAAATGTCGTGGAACCGGAGGGATCCCCTCGGCGAGAGGTGCAGCGTGCCCCCATTCCCCCCCAACGAAGAAGAATTTTCTCTTCCAGTTGCCACCAGAAGTTGGGAGATCAGTGATGGGTTTTTTACCCTTTAGGCTGGAGGTAAGATAGTACTAACCAGCATCCTTCGAGCTGCACTTCAGCTGATAAAGGTGCTTTATTTCCCCTACCGAGGGTTCACCTAAATTGCACCATTTCCACAGCACAAAAAGTCCGGAAAGGACCCTCCAGCCATTCAAGTTCAACTGCCCCGGGGCCATAAGGAATTTGGACAAAACCCGGGCAAAATAAGGCTGGAGAGGCAGTCTGACCCCCCATTTGAAGCATTCCAGATGGAAGGTCGTATACCCTTGAGGGGGACGGTTGGGGATATCACCCCTGCCCGGCAACCGTAAATCCACACTATCGGGTATATGGTAGGTATGCCTAAGCCTATTCAAATCTAAATGGGTGGTTTCACACCTCATTTGGTCAATGGGGTACCCCCTACCCTCTGACCTTTGACTGGCCCTCTCCCCCTGATGCGGCTGGGCCTCCGCCGTGGGCAATCCCCCTTCCGAACTAGAATCCCTCACTGGAACTACACTAAGGGGCTCTACTTCACTAGAGGAGGAAGATTCCTCGGAGGACATCCTACGGGCTTGCTGGGTATCAGACATTCTTCCTAAAGTATAATCTACCCTAAATGGAATCAAAAACCCAGAAGAAGGAAGAACAGAACTGGTCAGAATAGAAAGAAGAAGGGTTTGTACCTGAATACAGAGAAAGGTTTATACGGCCGGAAATCGCTCTGACATGGAAGAGGAAGATGAAGAAGCACTTGCAAGAAAATTTCGAGTTTGAGTAAAAATGAGCAATAGGAAGTACAGTGAAGAAATCAAGGGTTTTTAAAAGAAAGGGGAAAGATGCGTCTCTTCAGCAGAGGGCACGTAGATCAAGGGGCGCGACCTTTCGAGTAACGTCCCTTCAAAATTTGAACGCACGGCCAGGATCCGTCCACGTGTCCCGCATTAAATGCGAAATGATGGAAGCGGAAGACAGTTGGAAAACGTGGGGAACTGGAAAAGTCGGGAAGTCGGCCCATCACTAATAAGTTTCCAGTCTTATCTCGTTTCACTCCAAAGACTAGAAACTAGGGGACTGGTGTTTGGGTAATATCGGGCAAGTCTCCTCGAGGTCATTCCAGCTTGAACAAAAATACCCCGGGGTCAATCTAGCTCGAGCAGAAGTCCCGACCGCCTGCACGAAGACGACCTCATTAGACGTCAAAGCTGGTCAAGGTCGAGGAATTCAGAGCCGTCCGAGCTCCGAGCTCTCTTGCTTGCACGAGGTCATCGGGTCCTGTCAAGGCTGGACAAGGACGAGGAGCTCGAAGGCTGGTCAAGACCCGAGCTCACCTTTCTGCTCGCTGCAGTTAAGTCCTCGAGCACAACCGGACCATGCCAATCATAGAACAAATGAAACGCGAGACCCGGCTCAGGACAGTCCGACCCATTTTCTCAAAATTTCGGCACACCTTTCGATGTCTGATCAGGGCCCCACATGGTATGGTGGCGGTACTATTGCCGATGGCCGGCACATGCCCCCACAGTGTCATCATTGCTTGCGTACATGCCCGACATTATGATCTGGCCATGTGAACCATGTTAACGAGACAGCCGCGCATCCCTAGGGAATATCACTCTAATCCCGGCTGTCAGAGGGACCCAGACACCACCGATGCGGGAACGGATGATCTCAGAGAGAAAGGGCCGGAAAAATTGAGAATAAAAGGAAACGGATAGGTAAGTTGTGGGGGTTCCGAAAATTCACACAGGTTCTTTGGATTTCTTGTTTCCCTCTACTCTGATTTTTCCGGAATTCCATTCTTTAGAAAGAAAGGCAAAAATACCCCTCCCATTCTTCCGGTCTCTCTAACTAAGAGGGATACAAAAAGAACAACCCGATTACTGACTTGATCGTCGGAGGGTTTTCGCCGGAACAACACTCGGCGACCCCTGACCCTGTTTTCTGTGAGTACAGGTCCGGGAGACTTTCATTCTGGCAAAGATAGAGGAACTGGAATTGGAAGGTAGCCCTGCTCGAGCTCGAGCTAGCCGCGAGCAGAAGGTTCTTGACACTATTTGAAGGGACGCGGGAAAACAGCATCAACATGAAGTAGTTAGGATCCCCAAAAGGTAGCAAAAATTTGGTTGTGAATAGTAAGAGTGGGCAGGAGTATTTTAGTCTTCTTATCCGGCATCGATCTGTCACTTCTATCTCTAAGCAGATTTCTCAATTTGCAAAAGGTTTTGCTAACATAATAATGGAGGAAGATGAAGGTGAGGAGTAATGATGATGGGGATGAAAGTGAGGGGAATGAGAAAAAATTTCTGAAGTTTTATTTTTAATTTATAAATTTAAGTACATTGTTGTCTTTTTGTTTATATTAGTGTTGCCGTTGATTAATATATCTTAGATGTAAACAAGTAAATATTTTAATACTTATAAAAATGATAAAATAAAAAGAGCGTAAGGTGCTAAATAGAATTTTAATAGTGTATGTAGCATAAAATATCATCATATTTCTTAATCTTTTATGAGTAAAATGGAGGATAAGGTGCTCAATAAAATTTAACTTTGTTAAATCACAAAAGACAAAGACTGGAGTACGTTACAACCGTTGCAACATAGCTGAACCTAGATTTTTTATCACATATTTATTCAGGTAATATTAAGTATCATAATATATAAGTTTTAATTTGAATTTCAACTGATGTAGTATTCATTCATTAGAAAGTGATTAAGTAATTTTACTAATTATAAAATTTATTATTTAATAGATGAGTGATTTTACTATTACTTTATATTATTTTAGTAACAAAATCACTAAATTTAATAAGATATAAAATTTATTATTATAGTCCTATTACGTAATAGAAAAATAACAAAATCACTAAATTTATTATTATAAAATCAAGTTTTTAGCACTATTACTAGAGAGTTTTCAAAATTTAATGTCATTTTATTATTATTATATTTTTATCTTATTCTTATTTTGTTATTTTTTGTAATTTCAAATTCTTGTCATAATTTATTTTGTTTCCATATAAATTTTCAATCAACCCCCTCTTATCTTCCTTAATTATAAAAATCTACAAAACTTATAAAATTTTTATTTTAACCTCAAAATCTTGAAAATCAAACATAGGATTGAATTGGATTTGGATTTATGGACTTTTGACTTAACATTCCTTATACTTTTAGACTCAATTTAAACCTTTGAACTAAATGGACATGGACATGGACTTTTAAATTTTTGTAATTTAATTTCTCTATTTATTTATATAGCTAGTTTAACTGCCCTTATTATTATTTAATTTTCAATTATTTACTTTTTAGTTATTTAATTTTCTTTTATATTAAATTGTGTAATTTTTATTCTGTATTTTTTTGTTTTATTGTTTTATAAGGTTGGTTGAG
This sequence comes from Murraya koenigii, assembly GCA_025617385.1. Taxonomy (NCBI): domain Eukaryota; kingdom Viridiplantae; phylum Streptophyta; class Magnoliopsida; order Sapindales; family Rutaceae; genus Murraya; species Murraya koenigii. The sequence continues at coordinate 17,385,194 of CM046814.1, forward strand.
CCGCCTACTTAGTTATTTAATTTTAATTTTCTATTTATTTAATTTTTTGTAATTTTTATCTTTTGTATATTTATATTTGTTGTACATTTAATTTTCAGTTTGTTTATTTTTATTTATTTTTATGTTCTTGTACACTTATATTACTTGTTTATTTAGTTTGTTTTTATTTTTATGTTTTCCTCAATTGTAATTTTTTTCTTCTTCATTTACTTGTGTATTAAATAATTTCACACACACACACATCATCATCATCATTGCATGAGACGTTGGTCTCGAACTTCAAGTGGCAGATTAATTCGAATATAATCGTCACCACTGATTATAGAAGAGATCCACGGAAAAAATATTTGAACCAACTTAATCCATAAATTAATTAAGGAAATAATCATTCTTAGCAAGATGAATACGATCAGAATTAACCACGAACTTTGAGAGATTACACGAATCTAACAAAAACTGGAGCACCTTCGTGTATAGTATTTCTTTCTGAAGCATCTCAATTCAATTTTAAACCAGATATTATCCAACTTTTACTAAATTTCATAGTTTAGAATTTGAGAATCCATACTTGCATTTAAGAGATTTTGAGAAAGTTTGTAATACATACACATATCAAAATTGTAGCATAAACATAATTTGATTAAAGCTTTTTCCTTTTTCACTAAAATATAAAGCAAAAGATTGGCTACAAAATCACAGATCAGAATCATAAAAACATAGAATAAGATGCAAGAACAGTTTTTTAAAAAAAAAATTTCACCCCACAGAATAAATTCTTTTAAAAGATAAATCACCACTTTCACTCAAAAGACATGAGAAACTTTTTACTAGTATTGGGATAGGTATAAAGAATTACTTAACATTTTCCGACACCATGGTTTTGAAGCATGAAGGTTAGTGTCATATTTCTACAAGGGACTAACATCCCAAAGTAGACAGATTGTTAAAATGATGTGTAATGGTGAGTTTATAGATAAAAGTTCCGATGATGTACTAGATTATTTTGATCAATTAGCTGAAAATGCATAAAATTGAGATACTGTTGGTTCTTATAAGTCATTAAGTAAACCGCAACCATCACTAACTGGTGGAGGCATGTACAACCTTAGGGAAGATCATGACCTTTAAGCCAAATTTGCATCCTTAGCTAGAAATGTCTTAGCTAGAATGATCATGTTAAATATGTTTAAGATGGTTCATGTCATGTTTGCAGTTCCACTGACCATTTTACGTACGACTATCCAACCTTGTCAGCTCTGAAAGAAAGTTTGCATGAACAAGCGAATGTCATAGACAATTTCAAAAGATCGAATCCCAATCCATATTCACAGACATACAACACTAGTTAGAGAAACCATTCAAATTTCAGTTGGAAGAATAATAATTATACACAACCTTCACAACTACCTCCATTATGCAAGAATTTTCAAAATCCTCAAAGTTACCCACCTTATGTCCCACAACCCAGAAAAAATCTTGAAGACACATTGCATTAATTCATTGAAAAACAAAAGTCAATCAATAACCAAACCATGCAAACCTTGACCAACTTGACAAAAACCATCTCAAAACTTACATGAGCTCTTACTATTCATGAAACATGTAAGTTTCCTTCTTAAGCTAAACCAATGCCCAAAAGTCAACAACATTCTCAAATTTATAGTACTAGAGACCAAAACATGAGCAAAGTCAAATCAGTTATAACTCTTTGTGGCGTTGAAATTATCAAAAAATACATTCTTGATCCTTGTAAAATTGGTAAGGATTCAATTTATGATAGTAAAGTAGTGCGCGACAGACTATTCGAAGAAATAATCAACTCTCCTCCTACACCCTCATTCCCTCAAGCATTGATCAAACAAAATAAATCAAACCAGAACCCAAAGATTTATGAAGTTTTCAAGTATGTGAAAGTTAACAATCTTTTGTTAGATGTCATTAAACATGTACCATCTTATGTTAAATTTTTGAAAGATTTGTGCACTGTAAAAAGAAAACATAAGGTACAAAAGAAAGCCATTCTCGTAGAATAGGTAAGTTCTTTTCTCCCAACTAATAATTCTTTAAAATACAAACATCCTAGTTGTCTAACTATTTCTTGCATTATTGGGAACCATAAAATTGAATATGTTTTACTTGATCTTGGAGTTAGTATTAATTTACTTCCATATTTTGTATACCAACAACTCAATCTTGGTGAGTTAAAACCTACCTCTACCACTCTTTTACTTATTGATAGGTCAATTAAAATACCAAAAGAGATAATTGAAGATGTATTGATTCAAGTTGATAAATTAATATATCCTGTAGATTTTATTGTCTTAAAAACTGAACCAATTACTGATGAATGCAAGTAAATTCCTGTAATATTACGTCGACTATTTTAACTACTACTAATGCTTTGATTAATTGCAGGAATGAAGTGGTGAATTAATCATCTGACAATATGAAGTTGGAACTTAATATATTCAACATGTGTAAACAACCTCGTGATAAAGAATATGAAGAAAATGAGACTGAGGATATTGAATTCATTGAACTAATCATTGAAGAACACATTTATGATGAGAAATTTACAAATTCTATAGAAAATTTTTTGCTAATTTATTTAAATCAAGTAAAGAGTTAGAATGTAATACTACTAATATATGCTATGTACTTGATTCTACACAAATATCTGAAGATGACAACAGCCAGTTGAACTTTGAAGAGACGAGACAACTTGAAAAGACAAAAGAAAAGGAAGCACCAAATGTTAAACTGGAGCTTTTATTAGAAAATTTAAAGTATGCGTATATTGGAGATCAGCAAAATTTTTCCAGTGGTAATTTCTTCTCAATTCATAAGCGACTAAGAAGGTAAGTTACTCACTATTCTAAAAAGGCATAAGACATTAATTGGTTGGACCTTAAAAGACATAAAGGGCATTAATCCTTTAATTTTGACACACATAATATACTTAGAGGAAAATGCCAAAACAACCCATTAGCCACAAAGAAGATTAAACCCTCACATGAAAGAAGTGGTAAAAAATGAGGTCCTTAAAATACTAGATGTAGAAATTATCTATCCTATCTCTGATAGTAAATAAGTAAGTCTAATACAAGTAGTACCAAGGAAATCTGGAGTAATTAATGTAAAAAATGAAATAGGTGAATTAATCCCAACACGCATCTCATCTAGTTGGCGTATGTGCATTGATTATAGAAAATTAAATGATGCCACTAGAAAAAATCATTTTTCCCTTCTATTTCTATATCAGATTCTCGAAAGAGTAGCAGAACACCTCTACTACTGCTTTCTTAATGGCTACTCAAGTTATTATCAAATTACTATAGTCTTAGAAGACCAAAAAAAGACCACATTCACATGCCCATTTGGAACATTTGTATTTAGCAGAATGCCTTTTGAACTTTGTAATGCTCTTGTAATATTTCAAAGATGCATGTTAAGTATTTTTAGTGATATGGTTGAAAATTGCTTAGAAGTCTGTATGGATGATTTAACTGTGTTTGGAAATTCTTTTGATAATTGTCTTGATAATTTGGAAAAAATTTTGAAAAGGTGTAAAGAGAAAGGACTTATTTTAAATTGGAAAAAAATACCATTTCATGACTGTTTCTAGAATTATTTTAAGACATATCATTCTTTTAATGGATTTGGAGTTGATAAAGACATAATTGAAGTCATCTTAAAATTACCTTTACCAAAGACAATGAGAGAAGTTCGATCCTTTTTAGGACATGCAGGTTTTAATAGGAGGTTTATACAAGATTTTAGTGCTATATCTAAACCAGTGTGTAACCTCCTAATTAAAGACACACCATTTGAATGGACCAAAGATTGTTAGAAACCTATTGAAAAAATAATAAATCTTTTGACATCAGCCCCTATAATGCAATCCCTTTATTGGACTTTACCTTTTGAACTAATGTGTAATACTAGCGATTATGCTGTTGGAGCTATTTTAGGTCAAAGAAAGAAAAGTAAACCTTTTATCATTTATTACAGAAGTAGAACTTTGAATTGATTTCAAATGAATGACATTGGATAAATTTCGATCTTATTTAATTGAATCATCTACTATTATTAAGAGATAAAAGAAAGACAACTGCTTGGTAATAATTAATAAATAAATGAAATATATTATATTAATAAAAGAAAGATAAAATGCACGCCGCTTTTAACTTATATGAATATATAATATAATAATATAATATAAATAAATAAAGGAAGAAGAAGACAACCACCACATGCTATATAAAGAGAAGTGTAGAGGTTGCAAGAGAGGGATCATGAGAAGAGAAATAGAGGAAGAAGAGGAGGAAGATAAGGGTGAAGATGAGACGAGAGACATAAATTCTTTCTTTTAAATTTTCTTCTTCTATTTTTTTTTTTGTTTCAAGCTCTTAAAATTTTTTTGTAATATTTTTTAAAAGTCAGTAAATAAAATGAGTATTATTCTTTCCAATATGAGTGGCTAATTTACTAAGTTAGGGTGAAGGGTAAAGCTCAAGAATTTAAATTATAGAATTACTATCTCTCACAAGTGAGTTCAAAGTCTATTTTATTTAATATATTTATTATTTTGTATTTTCATTTACCAAATATCTTTATGCCATATTAATTTTTTAAAATTTAGATCTCATTGGATTTATAAGATATTTTAACATTATGTCAACACTCGAATTTAGTCATAGCATATCATGTATTTGAGTCCCATATTTATCCATAAAATTGGTTAATTAAGAATTAAATGACATAATATTTAACTAGTAAATAAAATATAAAATATATATATAAAGAATATTATGAACATAATTTGAATACTGAAGAGTGAATCTCAGTAACGTTAACACTTTTTAAACCGGTAATATATTTTTCTACTATTAATTTTTATTTAATAATAGACTACTGAATTTAAAATTTCCTGTACTTCAACCTTGGACTCATCAGGTTATATTATAACTAGACACTCTTATACTTGAGAGTAAAACAAATACTTTTAAGTTGTGTCAGTAACTAAAATAGTCGGTTAGTCATTTACATTTGCCAGTTATCCATTTTTAAGTTGTCGAATCGCTGTTATTTTTCATCAAAATATGTTGCTCTCTGGACCTTGTTGGCTACCTACTAATTTCGTTGTCGGTTAGTTGTTATCTTATCAGTTATCCATTTTAAAGTTGTCAGATTGTCGTTAACTTTCATCAAAATATTTTTCTCTCTGGACATTGTTGGCTTCCTACTAATTTTATTGTTGATTAACCGTTTTGATATAGTGCCTAATAACGTTTAGAAACTAAATTGTGACCCAAAACATTATAAATAATTTCAAATAAGTCCATTCAATTCCCAAATTTTAAACAATATTGATTTCAAATTTTTCAAATACTTTTATAATTAAGTCCAAAAACTTGAAAAATAACCAATTTAAAACTTTTTCAAATTTAATCAATTCAAAATATATTTTTTATCATCAAAATCATAATTATAAAAATATATCTGCTAACACTTTCTGTCTCAATATTCAAAAATAATTTATTGTACTTGAAAACTAGAGATTTAGGTTAAATTATTGTCAAAAGTAGTGGCTCAAAGCCACAATTTTTACTTCAAATATTACGGCTCAAAGAATAAGGCTTGGTGTTGCCTAATTTTGATTTTTAGAACATTAAAAATCAAAGGAAGAAGGATTTGAAGCTATAAATAGAGGCTTCAAATCCTCTCTTATGTATCCAATTTTCTTGTCAGAGAAAAAGAGCTGAGTTTAAGAGTTTGAGAGCTTAAATTATAAAGTTCTTTAGAGCTTAGTAAAAGAATTATTCCTGAAAGAGAGGTTGTAATAATTTTTCATATAATAAATATTTTTCTCTAGTTGTCTGTTGACAACAACGGTAGTTTTTCTTCAGATTTAGAGTTTTTCACATAAATTTAGTGTTGTGAGATTAATATTATTTTCATTTAATTTTTCTATTAATTTGTTGCTTGACAAATTACTTAGAGTGATTTTGGAGGAAGCTCATTTTCTGATAATGGTATTAGAGTCGACGGTTCGTACTTGGAGGTATATGATACTGTTCATATATATAAGACTATTCACATATATGATACTATTCATGTGAAGAGTAAAAATGATCTATAAAGTAATATGTCGAGATTGAAATTTTCATGCCTAATGAAAATTCAAATAAAAAGTTTGATGGGAAAGTCAACTTCGACTTGTGATAAATTCAGGTTACGGATGTATTGATTCAATCTAGGTTACACAAGGCATTGAAGGGAATCCATCCCTACTTCTAGGAGTGACTTGGAAAATCTAATATAAGCAATGGAGATTAGAAAGAGTTGGATGATAGAGCTGCAAGTGTTATACAACTGTGTCTAGAAAAGAATGTTCTTGCAAATGTAGGAAATATTCTTACAGCGAAAGAGCTTTAAGAGAGGCTAGAAAAATTATATCAGACAATGAGCATATCAAATTAGTTGTAATCGAAAGAGTGATTTCACACACTGTGAATGACTAAATGTACAAAAATTTCTGGTTATCTTAGTGCTCTCAATGGTATTTTGATAAAATTAAAAGCCATTGGAGTTAAAATTAATGATAAGGAGAAAGTGCTTAGGTCTATTATGGTCACTTCCAACTTCCTATAAACACATGTTACCTATTTTAATGTACTGAAAAGCAAATGGTAGATCCTGAAGAAGTCACTAGTAATTTACTCTTAGAAGAAAGAAGAATGAGTGGTGAAATTATTGAAACTATAGATGTCTCCGACTTTGGCACCGTGGAGGAATCGGAAGAAAGATAATTCTAAGAATAATGGAGTTTGTTGGGGGGTGTAGACAATCGGGGCACCTAAAAAGAGATTATCATAGAAGAAATAGAGCAGGGTCAATAAGTGGCACTAGATCAGATACTGATAGCATTACTTGTGGTAAGTCTCTCATTATCGTGGAAGACGATGGTCCCTTGTAAAATAGATGATGATGACATCCTCATAGTCTACCGCTAGTGCCATGAAAGGGGATGGGTTATTGCTAGTGGATCCATAATATTTACACACAAAGGTATGGATGGCATTGATATAAGTTGTGTGGTGGAATTTATGTTGATGAACTTCTAAGAAAGCCAACATAAAAGTTGCACCATAAATTTCAGCAGGATATTTTAACATGTGTTTATGTAAAATTCTTAGAATTACTCTTTATGCATTGTGAAGAATGATAATTCTCTATGTTAAGAATTATGACTATTGCCAAAACAGAAAGGATGGTGTGGAAATTTATTAGTTTTCAATCAAATTTCCAACTAAGAGAATGTCAAAACCAACGGGTCAAAGCCACAATTTTTTATTTTAAAGATTGTGGCTTTAAGCTACCAACAAAGAATAAGGCTTCGGTGCCATCTCATTTGATTTTTAAAATATTAAAAAAAAATCAAAGGGAAGAGGGATTTAAAGCCTATAAATAGACATTTCAAATCCTCTCTTATGTATCTAATTTTCTTGTGAGAGAAAAATAGTTGAGTTTAAGGATTTGAGAGCTTAAACTGTAAAGCTCTTTAGAGTTTAGTGAGAAATTGAGTGTAATTAAGATTTGGTAAGAATTATTCCTGAGAGTGTAGTTTTAATAATTTTCTACATAATAAATATTTTTCTTTAATTTTCTTTTGACATCGACTATAGTTTTTCTTGGGATTTATAATTTTCCATATAAATCTAGTGTTATGAGATTGATATTATTTTTATTTAATTTTTCTATTAATTTATTACTTTAAAAATTACTTCGAGTGATTTTGGAGGAAGCTTGGATTTGATGAAAGAAAAGATTTTTGCATTTTTGAAAAGATTTTTAGGAGGAAATGATGAAAGAAAAGGAATGTTATGGGAGGGAGGTCTGTCGAAGCAACATGGAGGGTTAAGAGTGGAAGAGACAAGGAACAATAGAGACCATAACAAGGGGACTTTATTTTTTTAAAATTGTTTTTTGGGTATGAAGTTACGTTCATATATTTAATTTTTTTTTTTTTGTAAAAAAAAATTGATAAGCAAAAAAAAGGTGGTTTATGAAAATTAGCTCCAGCAAGCATTTAAACGCATCACCAAAAGAGCTGTAAAAGCACTCCAATGCTAAAAAAGAACTTTTTTCTTGGAGTTTTTGATTTTTTTTTTAATTAAAAGTCCATGGATCGTAATTCTTATTTCTTATATGAATTGCAGATACCTTTGTTTAATTCTCTTGTATTCTCATTGACGGCAATGGTATGAATTTATTGAGAAGTTCGGTTATATGCAAAAAATAATAATACTAATAATAAAAATTAAATGGTGTGCAAAATCAGATCAATTGGACATAATTTTCACCCTGTGGTTTCGGTGATATACAGCTCTGTTTGTGATATGGTATTTGGGAAATTTTCTCAAACATAATATGTATATGGCCTCTCCTTGTTGTAGAGATATACAACCACCAGGCACGAAAGTGCTTTTGTTTTTTATAGTTTCTGTAACTAGTGAATTCTTTTGGAAATCTGATACTGTTAATTTGATCTGGTGATTTTGGAATTGTGTAATTTCGATTACACTTTTTATTGTTTTTTCATTGTTTAATATTCACTTAATTGGGTCCTTGTTTAATGTTCATTGTTTAATTCAGTTACTCTTTATGTGTATGTAAATTTTGTTATATATGGAAGTGCCCTGGCAAGTAAGGATGGCAATTTGTTGGAAAAGCCCGTCCGATAAAAACTCGATAATTTTATTTCGGGCCGAGCTCATCGAGCTTGATTCGGTCGAGGTCGGTCGGGTCGGTCAAGATCAAGATCTCGACTTTTATTTTATTTTAATTATTTGATTTGTTCACCTAGTGTTTCAGATATGTGTTAATTATTTTAATTGTTTGATTTATTTCCAAGCACAACATACCCACAACTTATATTCAAAATTTAATTTGCACTTGTGTCATTTGAAAAAAATAAAATTCATCAGTATACAAATAAAACTACACAATTCTACAACCCAACATTAAAAAAAAAAAACTTATGTCTTGTACAAATAAAAATACACAATTCCACAACTCAACATAAAAAAAAAAATCAACACTTATGTCTTATACAAATAAAAACACTCATTCAATCCGTGATGTGTCATCTACGTAGTGTCAGATGTAATTTTTTAAAATTTAGTAAATGATCGGGTCGGGTCGGGCCGGGTTGCATAAGGCCTGAGCCCGAACTCAAATTTCATCGGGCTTAAAAATTAAAGCCTGAGCCCGAATTTTAACTTCTAAGTTCGGACTAAAGCCTGAAAAAATTGAGCCGGACCAAAATTCGAGCCGGGCTTTTTTACCATCCCTACTGGCAAGTGCTTTTGCTTTAACTTCCTCAAACATGTTCATTGTAACTAGAGAAGAGTGATAATGTGATGTTGCTGCCGGTGTTTCTGGAAATTTGTTTATGGTTACATTTTTTCTTTTCAATTCTTGTTTGGGTTAGATTGTAGGAGATTCTTTTGTATTTCCTTTGAATGTAATTTGATCATTACCTTGGGCTTGGGTTGCACTAGTCCTTTCTATTCTCTCTTCAAAACTCTAAACTTATATACACTGTTGATTTAAAAATTAACTTGGTTTGATCTTTTCGTGTAATTGACTTTTGTTGTGAATTGTTTCTCTGGATTTGAACTTTGAAGTACTTGTTTTCTTAAGTCAGTTGTAATAATGTTACAAATACTTTATCTAATTTTGTAATTTCTTTTTTAATTTGATTAATATTTGATATATGTTATTTTTTTTCTCATTTTTTTAGTAACAAAATGTGGATCCATAAGATGTTAATAGATAGATACCAAGATTGAAACCATTTGTTTGACAACTTCGATGTACAAAATATGGTTACCAATAAAGAAGGAAATATTAGTAGGCCGTTTTTTAATATTAATTTATTATTAGTAAGTGTTCAAGAGATAAATGTTACAAGGCATAGATTTGCTACATCTATGTGGTATGATTACATACGTAGTGTATGGCGTCTATCATGTAATTTTTGATAATTATTTAGTTAAAATCTTGTGTAGTAATATTTATCTTAATTATAGTGCAAAAATAATGACAATGTAAATTTTTTTTTTATTAATGCTAATACGAAAACTTTATTATCATGTAATTTTTTATAATTATTTGGTTTAAATTATTTATAGTATGTTTTTGTATGTATTATTTAAAGAATTGCTTTTTAACTATAAGTATAGTTTAAATGTGTAGGAAAATTATTTTTGAAAATGATACTATCGAACACATATTCATTATTTTTACAATTTTCAATTGTGTCTATTGAATACATATTATTATTTTTAGTTTTAAAATACAAGATACAAAAAATGATATTAGACGCATATTTACATTCGAAATATAGAATCTCTTTTTTATTTTCAAAAAAATATTAATTCAAAAACAATATCAAATAGACCCTTAATTTTCTAACAATTATTTATACCCATCAAAATGCTATGTAAACCCACTCTTTAATTAAAATATTTTACTACTAAAATGCCTAAAATATAAATTACTAATATGGCCAAGATAATAAAATTAAATAAAAAAATGTTTTATTTTCTAAAATATTTTAACCAATTTTTAATTCATTTAATGTATTGTCTCTCTTAAATCCAAAATTTATTATATTTTATTCTAAATCAATTAATAAAAATACACATGGCCAAAAGATTTTACTAATGGAATGTTGTTAATCAACCTTATAATTAAATTTCTATGGCTAATCATGCTTCCTACACAAAAAAATATAAATAATTAGAAAATGACCATAAAAATTTGTTCATTAAAATATAGTTGGAAAAAGTGTACTTGTTTGGTTTGTGATGGCTGAATTATACTTTAAAACCAATTTGATAAAAAATTATTATTGTATTTGATAAAAATTATTCTTTAGTTAATAGGTTTGTATATGATTTTTAATTAGTCAAGGTTATATTGAGTATTTATGTAGATTCTCATCGTGAAACTTAAAATTTCTATATTTGATTGGTAGCGTAAGACACTTGAAATAATCTGGACTTATATACGAAAATCGTACAACCTTGGATTTTCTATAATTTCAACAAACAACAGGGATTACATGGTTATTGACCAAACAAAGATATGTCAACCGCTAAAACTAGCTTGCCATTAGATCTGATGGTGAGTGCACAAAATGACAAATTCGGGAGTACTTTGGACCGGATGCAAGGTAGCCGGATCCTAATTTTCGTTTATCCCAAAATAAATTCACATATTTTAATTTACTTCTAAATTATTAGAAATATCAACTCACTCCTATTTTACTGTTCAAAATATTATAGTAAATGGGGATTGCGTTGTTGAAATTATATATTCATCAAATTTTTTGTTTCCTACTTTCCTTAATACATAATTAAGTATGGTTGGGTTGATAATTTAAATATTTTATGAGATAAATTGTAGTATGTTAAAAAAAAAAAAAAATTTACTCGCTTCGCTAAGAAATTTAGTTGTTTTTATTACGACTTCAATTTGACAAAATTTTTCTCTTAACTCGACAATAACTACCTAATTTACTTATACAATAAATCTCAGTAAATTAATACCTAATAAATTGATATTTTTGTTAAATAATTATTTTTATTATTATTTTTTTTCATAAGTCCCAGTTCGTATGAAATAATCTAGGCTTTACTAACAAATTTAGATAAATAAATTGTGATGAACATTGCTTCAACGACTGCCATGGCAGCTCCTTGTAGCCAAGACGCGGTTATGATGAACTCCATGAAGCATGTTGCAGCGAACCATCTTACCATGTTTCACGAAACCATGCTTCACGACTACCATGACATGCGTATGTAAAGAGGGGTAATCAAGTTTCTCATTGTTTTAGTAATTATAGAAAAATAAGTAATTCGAAATTAGGGGAAATTTAAGAATTAGAAATAAATATCGCAAATCATAGTTAGAAAACTTAAATTTCAATGAATAAAGAAAAACATTAAAAATAATAAAGACAAAATAATTCAATTAAATAAATGATATAACAGCTCAATTTCTAGATAGAATAGTAAAATTTTTCACAGAATTGGGGTTAATAGGGACTCGCTCTAAATGAACTGAGATTAAAATAAATCAAATTATTAATTAATTACCCTAACTTGATTTAGGGTTTCGAATTTTTACCAAATCGAATGGGATATCCAACTAAAATTTATGGAACCGAATAAAAAAATGGATGAGTTCGTATAAACATTATTAATTATTTATATACTGTGTATACTTTTATATAGATAAACAATCCGAAAAAAATGGCTATTAGCTAATTCAAGCAGAGATGGGAAGAAAATTCCAAATGAGTAGCCACGGCTAAGTCTTCTGCTTTTCCATTGTGATTCCGCACAACCTTGGAAAAAGAAAAGCTACAAGCCAAAGCCAAAAGGCTAAGAAAGCATTGACGAAGACTCATATAGTCATATATGAACTATTAGCTAGCTAATAATTATAAGGTGGTCGAATCAGCATTCAAAGTTACGTGTTTCCGTACGAAAAGACTTGACTTTACCAGTGGGTTTATTTTATAAAATTATAAAATTATAAAATTATCTTTATCAACATTTAATTTTTCTACTTCTCCAACAAGTTAACACCCTTCTCCTTTTAATCAGTAAATTTCCACTGCACCAGTTGAAGGCTCATTTACTTTCACTTGTTCTGTGAATTTGTTCAATTACAAAATGTTTTAAGTAGATCTTTCTTTTCTTTGGCACGTTTTGGAAATTAATCAACAATGGCATTATACGCAATGCCGACGCCGAGAGAGCACATAGAGGAGATAAGAAAAGAGAAGTTCTTGATTGGGAGTGAAAAGGTGCATCGAATTCTTGAGGAGTTTCATGGAACTGTGGAGCTTCTGTCTGATGAACTCTATGCCAAGGATGTTCACTTTTTTATGGAAGTTCAATTGTCTTTTACATGAGACAAAAATTTGTATTGTGATGCTAGTAACCATTTTACACCTCTGATTATGCTGTCATCTAATTTTATTATCATCTTTGGATGATCATGTAGGTCTAGTCCTATTTTTATTTAGAAAAAAAAATATGAAGAAAAAATTAACTTGAAGGGCATTTTATTTTCTTCAAAGTAAGTGAACAGCTTTGCCTTGTCATTGTTGTTATTTATCTAATTCTTTGAGTGAAATGAAGTGTTGCAAATGAAATGATCATGAGTAGTTGATAAATTGAGATGATGCCTTCATTTACTTGCAGAAGTTTCTAATTTTGTGGTTTTCTCTCTACTTCTTTATGTGTGTGTGTGTGTGTGTGTGTGTGTGTGTGTTTGTCTATATGTATGTTCAAGATTGATGATATTCTTGATTAAATTTACTTGACAGAATGCTGAAGATAATGAGTACCACGACGGTGTGGATCCATCGCTTGAGTTTGTGATAACATCTCGTGATATAACAGGCACTGGAGCTCCTTCCACATTGCTCATGTTCAACAATGAGATTGGCTTTTCTGCTAAGAACATTGAGTCCATTTGCAGTTTTGCTAAGTCCACCAAGAAAGGCAACAGAAAACAAGGCTACATTGGTGAAAAAGGTACATATTATGCATTCTCTATTCTATAACTGCGTCCTTACATAGTTTTTTTTTTTTTTTGGGTTATTTATTTATTTATTTAACTCTGAAACTGGAAACTTGCAGGCATTGGTTTTAAGAGTGTATTTCTGGTCACTTCTCGGCCTTACCTATTCAGTAACGGCTATCAAATAAGGTTCAATGAAGAGCCTTGCCCTGACTGCGGCCTTGGCTATGCAGTTCCTGAATGGGTTGAGGAGAATCCATCTCTTTCTGACATTCAGAAAGTATACGGTTAATGCTCTACACTTCCTGCTACGATTCTAGTCTTACCACTGAAGCCTGATAATGTCCACTCTGTGAAGCAGGAACTCTCAAGTATTCATCCTGAAGTTCTGTTATTCTTGTCAAAGATTAAGCGGCTTTCTGTCAGGGAGCAGAATGATGATCCCAGGCTCAATACTGTCAATAGAATAGCTATCAACACTGAAACAGAATGTAAGACGAGGAAGAATATTGTCGCTGAGTCCTATACAGTAGAACTCTCTGCAAATGGTGACCAGTTTGATGAAGAGTGCAGGTACCATATGTGGAGGCAAAAGTTTCCTGTCAAGGAGGCAAATGAATCCAGAAGAAGAACAGATATAGAGGAGTGGATGCTAACATTAGCATTTCCTAATGGTCAGCGTGTCCAGAGAGGAACAACATCTCCTGGAGTCTATGCATATCTACCAACAGAGATGGTTACTAATTTTCCATTTATAATCCAAGCTGATTTCCTTCTATCATCTTCAAGGGAAAATATCCGGTTGGATGACAAATGGAACCAAGGGATTCTCAACTGTGTGCCCTCAGCTTTTGTTGATGCATTAGTTACATTGGTGACAATGACAGATGCTCAAGCTCCAGTGTCTAGTTTACTTTGGATGTTTCGCTTCTTGCCAGTCAACAGCTCTCCCTATCCAGAGTTGAATGCTGTAAGAGAATCAATTAGAGCAAAGCTAGTTGAAAAAGCCATTGTTCCAAGTGAGTCGGGCATGGATAGCCCCCAAGGCCGTGGTCGGGTTGGTCGCAATGCTCGGTTCTAGAGCCGTGGCGGCCCGGGTTCGAGTCCTTGGGGGTGGGGAGGGGGTTCAAATATCTTTGGGCTTGCCCACCCCCCTTCCCTTTTAAAAAAAAAAAAAAAATAAAGTGAGTCGGGCATGGATCAGAATTTCTTCTACAAACCCTGTGAAGTAGGAAGGCTGATGCCCGCTTTTGGAATATTTTGGAGAGAGCGAAAGAAGAAAATGTGAGCTTGAAAAATCTGTCTCACCATGGAATTAAAATTCTGAATTCTTCATTTGACAAAGAAGAGTATGATCCGGCACTGAATTTCTTGGATGTGGGACAAGTCAGCAGTGAGTGGTATTCAAAGTGCATCCAGAGTTCCAATCTTGTATTGGGAGTATCCGAGGATGTTTACCAGGAGCTGCTTCTTTTTCTTGCTGAAAATTGGTCTTCCACATTCGGGAATTCCAATATTGGCGATATACCCTTGATAAAATATGTGGATGTGGATGGGACTGTGGCTTTGTGCTGTATTAATGCATCTGCCAACTCTGAAAGGACGGTGTGTCTAGCCGTTCAGCACTCCTGGCAGTCCTGGTTGATTGATTGGAATAGAGAATTCAGATGCGTGGCCAATCAATTTTTTATGCCAATGAGCACATGTGATGCAGTTCGGTCATCTTCTAAGACCAACGTGGTATTGGAATGGCTGAAAGACCAGGTGAAGGTTGTTATAGTTACTGTAAATGATTATGCAGCTGTTCTCATTGATCATCTAAGTCATGACCGGAAGCTTTCTGTTACCTATGCTCACTTCTTATATCACTCAATGTCAAAGAAATATCTGTCATCAGGAGAAGTTGATATTTTGTGTGGGCATATGCCACTTGTGGATAATTATGGAGCTGTGGAGACATGTAGGTCTGGGGTTCTTGTACCTGCAATTGAAAGCAAATGGGCGGAGTTGATTGTTTCAAACCCATGGAGTCAAGAAGGCTACATTGAGTTGGGGGGAAGATTACTTGCGTCCCAGAAATTTTGCTGGGCAAAGTACACCTAGAAATCAGTTCATGGATTTCCTGAAGACTCATCTCAAGGCTTCTGATATTCCCGATATATATCCTCCAAACGCTGGGATTCCAACTATGTCTGGCCCACTCACCAAGAAAAATGCATTCTTGCTATTGGATTGGATTAAAAACCTGAAGTATAAGGGAATTTGCATCCCACAGAAGTTCTTAACATGCATAAAGGAAGGCAACTGGCTGACAATTAATATGAATGGCTACTCTGGTTATAAACCACCATCAAAGTCTTTTTTCCCTCATTCATCATGGGGGGACATTCTGCAGAATGGATCGGTGATTGTCGATATTCCCCTGGTCAACGAGAGTTTTTATGGTGAGAGCATAAACAAGTACAAGGAGGAGCTGAAGACTATTGGAGTCATGTTTGAATTTGCGGAAGCCAGTGAGTTCATTGGGAAGCATCTTATGTCTCTTTCTCTGGCAGCATCCTCAAATGTTACCAGAGACAATGTGTTTTCAATACTTAATTTTATTAGATTTCTAAGGGAAAAAGGTCTTCCACCAGATAGCTTCATTCAGAGCATCAAAGATGGAAGTTGGCTGAAGACATCACAGGGTTACAAGTCACCGGGAAGATCTATTTTAAATAATCAGGCTTGGAAAAATGCATCTCAAATTAGTGACTTACCCTTCATTGATCAGAACTACTATGGTCAAGGGATCATTTCCTTCAAAGTGGAACTCCAGTTAATTGGCGTTATGGTTGGTTTCAATAAAAACTACCAGCTCATTATTGACAACTTGAAATCACCGTCATGCTTAAATTATCTCTCAGCTGATGCTGTTCGTTTGACAATGGCATGCATTCGCCATTCAAGGCCATCTGAAAAACTTGTTAGAGCACTTGAATATACTGAATGCTTGAAGACAAATGCTGGTTTCAAGTGTCCAGGTGAGTGTTTTCTAAGTGATCCTGAATGGGGTTGTCTTCTAGAGGTTTTCAATTGTTTCCCAATAATTGATCAAACTTTCTATGGAAGCACCATTGTTTCTTCGAAAAGGAGTTGCAGCAATTAGGTGTTGTGGTGGATTTTGAGAAGGCTGTTGAAGCATTTGTTCGCCATTTTAAGCAGCAAGTCTCTTCATCTTCAATTTCGAAAGACCATGTTTTGTTATTTTTGTCATGTTACAGACGGCTCAAGGGAATGTCTCGGAAATTCCCTGCTGAATTGAAGAGCTGTATCAGAGAGGTAAAATGGTTGAGGACTCGGCTTGGTGATTATAGATCTCCAAGTGGATGCATTCTGTTTAGTCCAGATTGGGAATCTATTTCTCCAATTACTCTTCTACCTTTCATTGATGACAGTGACCACTTCTATGGAAATGCTATACATGAATACAAAAATGAGCTGAAGAGTATGGGAACTGCTGTAGCATTTGCTGATGGTGTGAAGTTTGTGGCTGATGGCCTTTGTATTCCCTTGAATCCCAGCAACATCACTCCTGCAACTGTTCTTTCACTACTGAAATGCATCCGGATATTTCAAAAGAAGAACTTCTCCTTACCTGAGTCTTTTGTCAGGAAAGTTTCACAAAAATGGTTGAAGACACATGCTGGTGATGGCTACAGTAGCCCAAATCAGTGCTTGTTGTCTGATAAGAAGTGGGAATCATACTTGAACCAGACAGATGGGCCTTTTATTGACGAAGAGTTTTATGGTTCTGAAATAAAATCCTTCCGAAGAGAGCTCATTGCAATGGGAGTCACCGTAGATATAGAAAAAAGTTGTGCATTGCTTGCGTGCCACCTGGATTACCACAATGACTTTGCCACTATAGTTAGAATTTATAATTATCTGGCGAAGTTACAGTGGGAACCCGATGTTGAAGCTGCAGCAAGGATTTGGATCCCAGATGGAAGTAAAAGAGGACAGTGGGTAAGCCCTGAAGAATGTGTCTTACATGACAAGGATCGTCTATTCAGTTCACAGTTGAATGTATTGGATGAATACTATGAACCAGAGTTACTGAACTTCTTCTCAAGTGCTTTTAGGGTCAAATCCAGTCCTTTGATTGATGATTATTGCAAGCTCTGGAAGGTTTGGGAAAGTTCAGGACACAAACTGTCTAATGCCGAGTGCTGTGCATTTTGGCTTTGTGCTGTTAAGCAGTGTAGCTCAAAGAAAGCAGAAGAGCTTGCAGAGAGCTTGGTGAAGCTGCCTGTTATTTCAGGCTCAGATGAGATAATGTTGCTTGATAAGGGTGATGTTTTCATTGCTGACGACCTTCTGCTGAAGGATGTTATCGAAAAATCCTCTCCTCACTCGCTATTTGTCTGGTATCCACAGCCTAGTTTGCTTGCTCTACCTCGAACAATGTTGCTGGAATTATATAGGAATATTGGGGTTCGCACTATTTCAGATTCAGTACAGAAGGAAGAATTGTCTTTGGGGGATGGTGTGGGACTTAAGCAGGTGAATCAAAATGACTATTGTATTGGGAAAGGGTTGGTGAAACTCATTCTGGGGTTTTTAGCTGGTCCTCCTTTTCAATTGGAAGCGGCAAGGAGGCATGATGCTGTCAAGTGCCTACTGAATCTTACCATTCTGGAGACTGCAGAGCCAATCACTTTAAGGTACAGTTTATCATTGTCATCAGGGAAATTGTTGATGTAAGAGCCTGCCAAATGATACGTTGGGACAGAAAGAGCGGAAAGCTTTTCGTGCAGAAGATTGACAGGTCCGGTGGTGGACACGAAAATCTCGTTGAATATGCAATTCAATTTGCTGAAATCATATCCAAGGGAGTGCTGTGGGACAGAGAAGATCATATAAATTCACTCTCCGAGCTAATTAAGTTTGCTTTCTTGGTGGAATTCAATGAAGCAGCAGTTGAGATTCTTATGAAGTCCAAGAACATGCAGATTTTCATAGAGGATGAGGAGTTCCTGTCCGCTGCTTTCCCTTCTGATGAGTAGTGTTCTTTGCATTACTCTTATCTTCCTGGGTGTGTACTTTTTCTTTTGTTTAGTATAATGTAAGAATGGATTAGTTATTGTAATCTTCTTTTGTGCTTGTTATCGACATATATTTTGTAACGCCAAAAATTTCCTTGATTTTAAATTAAGGAAATTTTGTTTTACTAGAAATCTTATACGGCATGATTACCCCTGTTAATAAGGATGTTAAATCCATAATTAAGATTCATGGAAGTAATTGTGCAAAACACTTAATTCTTTTTATAGTTAACAGAGTTTCCTAAGACTGCCTATAAATTCTTACTTTTCCCTCTTCCATAACCCTAGGTCCACAAAGTTTTCTTCTATTTTCTCTGCTGCTCATTACTCTCTTACTCATACTCTAGGATTCAAATCCTTGCTTAGGAGAGAATCTTAATGGTTGGTAAGTTTTACTCTCTCTATTCTCTACAAGTTTTCCTATCACTCTATTAAGGTTTTTATTGACATGGTTTTAGATTGTTACAAATCATTATGCATGATTTAGGATGTGTTTAAGTTGTTCTTAGTGCTTTGATTTATTGTTGAGTTTTGTTAATCAATCCTTGATGCATTAAACACATTTTATGAGCTGAAATATATCTATTTTTAAATTTTTCGTCATAAGATTTGACTTTGTTTTCAATTTTATATGTATTTTTGAAATGCAGACATCGCTGCACTGTAGAAATTGCGACTTCAATGAAATGACAAATTTTATTAAAATTATTTGTAGCACCAAACGAATTCAAAAATTCTGAAATTTTAATGAACTCTTATTGTTCGAGTTAAGGCACTGTGTAACAGTTTTGAATTTTTCAAGAAAAAATAGTTTTGAAAATATTTTTGATATCGAATCTACTTAAAAATTTTACATGAGATACCCATAGATGTCTAGAATGGTTCTGTAAAATATTATATCATTTTGATTTTTAGATTAAGAGTTAAAATTTTGAGATTTAGACTTGTACATGTATGAATTAGAAAATCAAATTTTTAAAATAAGTTCTTAATAGTTATATCTTGTATTTATTTAAAGTGTTGGAGGTGTTTAAGGTTCTTAGAAGTTTAAACGTGTGTTAGATCATTTCTTTTATCGAGGTAAGTAACTTCATTCCTAATGTATTGGATATGTATAATTATTTGGATATTATTATATGTGTTTTATACTATGTAAAATATAATTTATTTTCATAACAAAATTAGTTTATGTAAATGCTTTTAAATATGTAATTTATTTTGTTACATGATTCCATTTATGATTTTGTCTATAAAGTAATTTGCAAGCCTAAATTATTGTTATGGACATTTATGAATTTGATACGAATATTTTATGCTCATATGCAATTTAGATTATTTATGATTGTACAAGGGTCACCTCTTGAGATCAGTATGGAAGCCACCTCTCGAGGGTCGAGTATCGTAAAGTACCACATATAGTGCAAAGTACCACATACATGTCATTACTTATGAAAAATTAATTTGAATGTTTTGGATTGTTGTCCATGGTCATTTTGATTTTGATTCTGATCGTATAATACGATATATGTGCTATGGACCAGTAATAGGTCTCTGTTCTGAATGTGCACAGGATATTCTGATTCTGTTTCTGGCTGAGTCACTGGGAGTATAAGTGGCATTCTGTGACATGAGTTAATATTTTGTTTACTGTACATAGGTTATACGATTTGCTTTCATAATCAATTACGTTTTTGATATTCTGAATTACTATGAATCTATGTCATCTTTTTGTAATATTTCGTTTTATGAAATTTATGATATATAATATATGTTTTGATAAAAAGAAAGTTTGCAATATTTCGGTACCGATAAACCTAGTGTGTTGTTAACGGCTCACCCCTCATCATTCTTTTTGCATATTAAGTACCTTGATAAGAGGAGTGCTTATCATTAGAGTTAGAGATTCGTTTCCTTTTGCTAGTTGAATAAGAGAAGGATAACCTCATGTTTCTTTTAAGTTTATTTATTTTATAAACTTGTAATTGAGGGGTTTGAGACTTTTTGTTATATTTATGTCTTAAAGAGAGACTATTTAGTATTAGACATATAAATTTGTGAATTTATTTGAATAAAATTTGAGGTATTTTAATTTGAGATTTTTGTGTAAAAATTTCAATTTAAAAGTAATCTGTTTCATCGCGTGCTCTTCACATATTGGATTTTGGGTGTTATATATTTACTACTTGCTTTACATGAAGTATGGTTTCTCTGCTAAATGTTTTATTATTACTAATTAATTTAACCTTTCAATGGATTGATATGATCTTATTTTCACTTTTTTATGGGGCATGTTTTAGCTCTGCTGCTTCCTTTGTTCCCTCTCAATGTGCATCAATCACTAGATAATGAACTGCAATTTTATTGCTCATTCTTGGAAAATACTTCCAGATCGTGAATGTAATTAGCTCATTATCTTTCGTCAATTAGACCTCTTCTTGTGTTTGTGAAAAAAAAGAAAAAAGACTGATCATGACCAGAAATCAAAAGTTAAAGATCAACAATGTTCAATCTTGACTACATATTGGATGAATTAAATCAAAAGAAATTGATTAAAAGCAAACAAAATATCGAGAACATGAGCAACTAAAGTCAGATAGAACTTGGTAAAGTTCAGCCAAGTTGCATAATTCCACACCGTAAAAATATATTAAGCAAGCTCCATTTCGAGATGATGGTTGGACGAAACTAGCAGATCTTGTTGCAATGAACAAATCACTCCTGTTTGAGTTTTCTAAATCTCACTCAATAAAAGAGGAAAAAGTCTGAAAATGTCCTGTGCTAACCAGCCGTACAAAGTAGTTACCAGAGATGGTTTTGAGTTTTGTTGCCGCATCACACTCTTAACTACATTTACTGATTTTTGAAAATTTGATGCAGTTGTTCCGATTTCATTGACATTTTCAGATTGTTAAATTAAATCTTGCTTCACCAAGATCTATTCCAGGTGGATAAGATTATTAACTATTACTAAAACAAGTCAATAAGTGGTAATTGAAATGTTATAATCATTTTTTTACGGGAAAATGAGCAGCACCTCACCTGTTTGACAAAAGTAATTTAAAAGTTTATGAAAATAAAACTAAAAGAATTACTTAAATAATCTTATTTTAGGTATATTAAATTATTAAAATTTTCAATAAATAATATTAGTAATTACTGAGATATATATATATAATACATAATTATATATTATATAATATTTTTAAACAATAATTGATCTTAAAGAAAGAATCCTCAAACATTCGCTACGGAGACAACGAAAGAGCACATGGAGGAGATAAGAAGTTCTAAATTGGGAGTGAAGTGATTAATCCTTCAACAGAAGAGCTTCATGGTGTTGAGGAAAGAGAGATCACATGACTGATCAATGGTTTTGTGGCGTGTATTGTTTGGGTAATATCGAAGCAGCCCTCCTCGAGTTCAACCTGGCGCGAGCAAAAGATCTCGAGGTCAATCCATCTCGAGCAAAGGACCCAACCACTAGCACAAGGACTGGTCAAGGTCGAGGAGTCCAGGAGCCCGAGCTCACTTTTATGCTTGAGGTATTCACAGCCTCGTCAAAGCTGGTCAAGGTCGAAGTGTATTATGGTTGGTCAAAACTCGAGCATCCTCCCGCTCGAGATCTTGAATCCCGACCACGACCCGGCAACACC
>CM046814.1:18057879-18256831 GCA_025617385.1 Murraya koenigii
ATATTGATTTTCTGATTAATAAAATATTTCAAATATTTATTCAGATATTTTGAATTGCATTAATATTTTGAGCAAAGTCCATTTAATCATATTATATGTATTTATGCGATCACCATGTGGATTCGTAGAAGACATAAATACAAGTTATCTTATGATTAAATAAGTTAAGTTCGCAGCTGATAAATAAAGTTGGGCACTTTATTTAGGTATAGACTGTAATAAATTCATTGAGTGATTTGTCTTAATCATGTATGAATTTATTGATGTAGTTTGTCTACATTGAACCGGATCACATATGAGATTTAATTAACCTAGTAATAACTCGTCGGACTTATTAAATCTCATAGGCATTGATTTACTGTAATCTTAATCTTGAGTTAGTTATGATTTCATGATTGTAGTTGTTATTTCATTTGAGTTACCAATGGGCATGACATACACATGTAGTCTAGATTACCCGGTATCTTGGTGGGAGCAATTACAAGTATTGAAATTGTAGATTAACAATATAGAATTTGTACGACACATCTCTTGATGGGTTTTCAGTACTTGATCATAGAAATTCTCTGGCCAGAGTGTCTCAACATAAATAAGTATGTTGAAAATGATCATTAGAGAAAACCAGGTAAGTATCAAGGAAAAGATGTAATTAAATTGATTGGACAGTTGAGATATCAATTTAAATTAACGATGTGGTACAAAGGATTGTGCAGTAAAGAAATCAATGTGGCTTGGGCGAATTATATTCGAGCATACAATTATGGAGGTCAGTTCCAATCTTATAGTGGAGTAGAATTGGAATTAAATAATTATATTTGTTTAATTACAAATTTAATTATTGTAGCCACTATTGTATGTTCCCAAATGATCCCCGGGTTAGCTCATTTAATTGACAACACCATCACTGGACCCAAAAGCAAGAAAAACTGGCATATTAGATGAAAATTATAATTATAATATTTGTTAAGGCCTAGTATGTTATATTAAAGTGTAAATGGGGGCTTGTAATGTTTTACAAGGTGGTCTCCTAGTTTGTTACACATTCCTTCCACTTTTAGGTAAGTGGAGAGATAGTTAAAAGAGGAATTCTATTTTAAATAGAAATCCTAATCCTAACATACTAGGGTTTTTCATAAGATATTATAAAAGGGACTTTATACTCTTAAATTGAGAGCTAAGAGGAGAACCCCAGGGATTCTAAGAAAAATAAAGAAGGCATCTAAGAGGAGCCAGTTGCAATTGGGAGTGGTGAAACAGACGCCCACACGTCCAGTGTTGATCAAACTTGAGTCATAGCCTGGAAGATCGTTTGGAGGCGGATCTACAACTCTCAATTGTTCATCTTCTCAAAACATCAAGGTATGAATTTCTAGATTACTTAATTCTTATATGTTGTATGAGATCGGTCCTAAAAGGTTTTAATTTAAAAATTGAAAAACCTAGTTTATTTTCCCTTCAATTGGTATCAGAGCCATCTCATAATAATATATAAGAATTATGTAAGAAATCTATCTTGTTAATTATGCATTAGAGTGGCACAAATTATTTAGATATATATTATTTGTTAATATATGAATAAAGCATGCTTGGATTGTCTCAATTCATGGTTAGAGATTTGTTTGTATTTTTTTTGAATTTGTAATAAAAGGGGTGGTCTATTATCACCATGTTTCCCTTTTGATTTAATTTTATTATTTTGTAAAGTATTAGATTGAAATCTGTAAAATAAAAAATAAAAAATAAAAAGATTTTCCGGAGCAAGACATCGCGCACGAAGGCAAGCAGCGCAAGCACGCAGCCAGCCACGGAAGACAGCCAGCGACGCAGACCGCGTTAGGCAGCCAGCAGCACGCTGCGCACTGCTGCTCGCAGCAGGACGCTGCAGCAGCAGCTCCGGACGCCGCTGCGCAGCGCTGGCAGCGCGCGGTGCAGAAAGCGATGCGGCTCACGCGGCAGCAGCAGGCTGCTGGAAGCGAAGGCAGCAACAGCAGACGGTTTTCCGGCGCCGTCAGGAGCGTTTCTCCGGCTTGACAGCGGAGGGTGCCCACCGGAAAAGGAACGAACGGAAGCTCAGCGGTTTCTTTGCTGATGGCGGCGGAAAGAAAAATGCAGATTAGGGTTTTTGAGTGGCAAATATCGCTTGAATCCCTTTAGTTCTGTATAATTTCGCTTGGATAAAAATTAGTTTAACTATTATGCATTTAAGTCCAGAAACGGTTTTTGGGCTTGGTAAATCCTAGTTTTAAGTCCAATAAAAATTTGGGCTTAATGGATTAAAATGCATGGATATAGTTCAACAAATTAAATTTATTTTTGGTCCAAAAGTTTTACTTAAAATTTTATTTTATTTTCTTTAAAATTAAAAATTTGGACCAATAATAAATTTAAAGCCCATATTAGCCAAGGCCATCACCAAAGATAATCTAAGAGAAGAAGATATTGACATGAAGCCCAATGAAGATTAGGCTTAGGGTTAATATTTTTTATTAGGAAAACCATGAATTGAGATTATTTAATTTTTCTATATGTTGTGTTTGGATGTGAACATACCATGATAACATGTCATATAGAATAGGTAGTGCCACTCTATGCATAATAATATATGTCATTGATATAACATGAATTCATGCATATTGTTTGAGATTTGCAAATGCTTAATAATATAATATATCACTTAGATAATATTATAGGAAGCATGCAATTAACAATATATGTATGATTTAAAAGGAAAAACCAAACTTTAAAATATTGAGTGGGAGAGGGAAAATTCAAGATAATTTTCCCACGGGCTCCATTGTTAGTTCAATAATAAAATTATATATATACCTCGACTTCATGATACGGTGATGCTCCCTACGGAGGGTATATATATTAGACATTTTATTTGATGAACTTCTTTAAAGATAAAATTGAAATATTTTTTCAATCTGTTGATCACCCCAACGGTGGCTACATGATATGAGAAATACGTAGATTGAAACAATGGTTATACACTCAACAAAAATTTGTTATTAACCTTCCCAACGAAGCTCTGTTAACAAAATTTTGGCCTTAAAAGATAAACGATAGTTATTTATCATGTTACGACATGAAAGTAAATAATCTAATGGTTAATTGGGTCTGGTAAGTGGCGGCATGACTTCCCCAACGGATAGCTTGCTAAAGCGGTACTAGATTATCGTTACAATAAAATAAAATGCATTTATGGTTTTTTGCATTTTAGAATTTTATTGTGAATGTTATATCAATATATTTATGCATGTATGTTTTATTTTTCGGAAAATGTCTTCAATCAACCCATCGTTAATCATCCCGGTTAAAATGAACTCATCGGTGACAATTACTTAGATTGGAAACGCAATCTATTTAATATTCTCACCGCTAAAGACTACAAATATGTTCCGACCCAAAGAATGCCCTCCAAGTACTAACGTTATACGATTATAGAAATCAAGAGAGTCTTATGAGAAATGGTGCGAGGCTAACAAAATGGCTAAGCGCTATATATTGGCTTCGATTTCTATGGAACTGCAGAACAAACTTCGGAGCATGGAAACAGCCACTGAAATATTGGCTAGTCTCCATGAGATGTTTGGGCGAATACTGATTCTGCCAGAGAAGCAGCGTTAAAACGTGTCACTGACACCAAGATGGTAGAGGGTACAAGAGTTCGTGATCATGTCCTCAACATGATGGACTATTTGAATGAAGTTGAGATTCATGGTGTTGAGATCGATGATAAAACAAAGATCAACATGGTGATTGAATCTTTACCTGATACATTCAGAGAGTTTAAGGTCAGCTATATCTTAAGCAATAGAAATATGACCTTAGTTCAATTGATGTACGAACTACATGCTATAGAAGAATATTATCATAGCAAAGCACTTCCTAAACAAGAATTCTCTTTAAAGCCTAAGTCGAAAGACAAGGGTAGGCAAAAGAGAATTGACATAAGGAATCTGTCTACCAGAAAAGATGGCAAGTCGAAAGACAAGTGCTTCAAGTGTGGACAGAAGGGTCATCGGAAGAAAGATTGTCCTAAGATTATTAAAATCAGGTATAGGAAATCTTTAAGCTTCCTAATTAGTTCAGTTTCTATAGTGAATTCTGAGATAACTAATTTTTATTTGTAAATTCATTTATTTGGTTTTCAGGAAACCAAGAGATTAAATGAAGAAAGCTTTAAGAAAAAAAAAAAAAGATACTAGTTTATATCAGCTGAGAGGAATAGATCAATTTTATGAGACTTTAAGTTTTGATATTTGTCTTTGTATTCCAAACATTAGAGGAATTTAATTTTGGTGGCTTGTTTTTAATAAACAGAAGCACACTGTTATTTTTTGATCCTATGTTAATAACTCATTTTTTTTTACAAAGACAATTAATATCATATAAGTCTATTGATCTGTTCAAAGCAAGATATAATGATAAAAAGTATATTATTTATCCCAGAAAAAGAAATGTTTTTCTAAAACCAATGGCACCTCTAATATTTATGCTTAAGTCATATAAACTATAATAAGATTTCATGAGAATGATTAATAATAGGTCCTTCCTGACCTATTTGAGGATTGATCATTGATACTCTATAAATCTTATTTAGAAGAGTAATATGACAAGGTAGCTCATTTTGAGCTAAAAGAAAGCGTAATATTGTATGCATGAAATTAGTACATACAAATGTATGTGGACTAATTAGTTTACATGTAAGAAGAGGTTATGAGTATTTTATCAATCCAATTGATAAATATTCAGATCATTTATGTTTGTCTAAATGTGTCATGATTCCATGGCTTTTGAAAATTCAAAAGAGTACATGGATAAGACAAAGAAGCAATCAGACAAGAACATAAAAGAACTTTGATCTAATCAAAGTAAAGAATATCTCTAGAGAATTCAAAGTCCATTTGGTTGTAAAATGACATAATAGTGTCATTATATAGACAAACAAAATTCTTTTGGATAAAATAAGATGTATACTTAGCGATTTATCATTTACCTTTTTATTCTAGATACCAAGATTTAAAAACCGCATAGACTATTGAACTTAGTTTTATCTATATAAGTGCCTAATTCTCCATAGAATTATGGATATGTCACTGAACTTAAATTGTGACGCATCTATAATTGGAGATTTACTAGTATTTATACTAAAATTATAGGCGTAAAAGATGAATTCATGTTCAAAAGTATGCATGTTTTAGGTATTCTAAAGGAATAAAGGAAAGTCTAATTTATAGACCTCAAGATAGGAATGTATTTGTAAACTACGCTATACTTTCCTTGAGGAAGACTATATAAATGACTTGTAACCTATGAGGTAAAACTAGAGAAATCATAAGTAAGGAGATCATATTGATGCTCGCTTTCTATTTATAGAAAAAGCAAGAATGATTAACAAAAGGATTATCCCTGAACAAATTATTACTTTTAGAACCTCATCGTAGTGGGAGGGTAACTAGATTACCAAACAAGATACATATTATTGAGAGAAACCTATACGGCTGTCTCATATGAACATGTATAAAATCCCACTAGATACAATGAAGCTCTAATAGATAGTGATGTTGAACATTGGAAAAGGGCTATGAATCAAGAAATGGAATATATGTATTCCAATAAAATCCGAAACTTGTAGAGACACCAAATGAGGTAAAACCCATTGGATGCAAGTGGATCTATAAGAGGAAAATAAGAGTAAACAGAATGATAGAAGTATTTAAAGCAAGATTAGTAGCCAAAGGGTTCACTCAAAAAGAGGGAATCGATTATGAAGAAACGTTTTCTCTGGTTGCTATGCTTAAATCTATCGAATTCCGCTCTCTATTGCTTCAAGTGCTAAATTATGAAATTTGGCAAAAGGATGTCAAGACTGCCTTTCTTAATAGGCATCTTGAAGAAGACATCTTTATGCAGCAACCAGATGGATTCATACAAAAAGGCCAAGAACACTTAGTATGCAAGTTGCAAAGATCCATCTATGGATTAAAGCAAGCATCCCAGTCATGGAACATCAGATTTGATCAAGCGATAAAATCGTTTGGATTCATTCAGAATATTGATGAACCATGTGTGTACAAGAGAATTCAGGGAAAAACTGTAGCCTTCCTAAATCTTTATGTAGATGATATTCTCCTTATCGGAAACGATGTAGGAGTAATGACTACTATAAAAGAGTTGGCTAGCAAAACAATTTGATATGAAAGATCTGGGAGAAGCTAGTTATATTCTTGGTATCAAGTTGCTACGAGACCGGAAGAATAAAACGATAGCTTTATCTCAAGTGGTCTATATCGATAAGATATTGGCTAGATTTAGCATGGTAAATTCCAAGATTGGTTTGTTACCATTCAGACATGGAATTATATCCTCTAAGGTTAATTACCTAAAATTTCTGAGGAGATAGAGAACATGAGACGAGTTCCTTACGCGAAGTCGTGGAAAGTCTTATGTATGCAATGCTTTGCACTAGACCGCATACATGTTTTGCGATTAGGATGATTAGCGGATATCAACCTAATCCTCGGACCTAAACACTCGGACTCATCGTCAAGCACATAATGAAGTATCTCGAAAAGAACTAAGGATTATATGCTTGTGTATCCGGATGATGAACTTACTCCGATGGGTTATGCTCGATTCGATTTTATGTCGGATAAGGATTCTAGAAAGTCTACTTCGACTATGTGTTTACAATAGGAAGTGGAGCTATTAGTTGGAGGAGTGTGAAATAATCTTGTATCGCAGACTCCACAACAAAAGCTTAATATGTGGCTGCATCTAAGGTTGCAAAAGAAGCGGTATGGCTCCGCAAGTTCCTTCGAGATCTTGAGGTGGTATCTGCTGCAAGTGCACCACTTAAATTATTTTTCGATAATAATGGTGCAGTGGCTCAATCCAAAGAACTAAGAAATCACAAGAAACAAAAACACATTAAGAGGAAGTATTATCTCATATGGATATAGTGTAGAAATGTTATAACCTACACTTAGAGTCCTACAAGCATGTGCAATTTGCCAGATATGCTTTGAGAGCTAGTGAGAGATTGTTGAGATTATGTGCTCTTTAAAGCATATTGATTTTCTGATTAATAAAATATTTCAAATATTTATTCAGATATTTTGAATTGCATTAATATTTTGAGCAAAGTCCATTTAATCATATTATATGTATTTATGCGATCACCATGTGGATTCGCAGAAGACATAAATACAAGTTATCTTATGATTAAATAAGTTAAGTTCGCAGTTGATAAATAAAGTTGGGCACTTTATTTAGGTATAGACTGTAATAAATTCATTGAGTGATTTGTCTTAATCATGTATGAATTTATTGATGTAGTATGTCTACATTGAATCGGATCACATATGAGATTTAATTAACTTAGTAATAACTCGTCGGACTTATTAAATCTCATAGGCATTGATTCTATCGTAATCTTAATCTTGAGTTAGTTATGATTTCATGATTGTAGTTGTTATTTCATTTGAGTTACCAATGGGCATGACATACACATGTAGTCTAGATTACCCGGTATCTTGGTGGGAGCAATTACAAGTATTGAAATTGTAGATTAACAATATAGAATTTGTACGACACATCTCTTGATGGGTTTTCAGTACTTGATCATAGAAATTCTCTTGCCGAGTGTCTCAACATAAATAAGTATGTTGAAAATGATCATTAGAGAAAACCAGGTAAGTATCAAGGAAAAGATGTAATTAAATTGATTGGACAGTTGAGATATCAATTTAAATTAACGATGTGGTACAAAGGATTGTGCAGTAAAGAAATCAATGTGGCTTGGGCGAATTATATTCGAGCATACAATTATGGAGGTCAGTTCCAATCTTATAGTGGAGTAGAATTGGAATTAAATAATTATATTTGTTTAATTACAAATTTAATTATTGTAGCCACTATTGTATGTTCCCAAATGATCCCGGATTAGCTCATTTAATTGACAACACCATCATCGGACCCAAAAGCAAGAAAAACTGGCATATTAGATGAAAATTATAATTATAATATTTGTTAAGGCCTAGTATGTTATATTAAAGTGTAAATGGGAGCTTGTAATGTTTTACAAGGTGGTCTCCTAGTTTGTTACACATTCCTTCCACTTTTAGGTAAGTGGAGAGATAGTTAAAAGAGGAATTCTATTTTAAATAGAAATCCTAATCCTAACATACTAGGGTTTTTCATAAAATATTATAAAAGGGACTTTATACTCTTAAATTGAGAGCTAAGAGGAGAACCCCAGGGATTCTAAGAAAAATAAAGAAGGCATCTAAGAGGAGCCAGTTGCAATTGGGGAGTGGTGAAACAGACGTCCACACGTCCAGTGTTGATCAAACTTGAGTCATAGCCTGGAAGATTGTTTGGAGGCGAATTTACAACTCTCAATTGTTCATCTTCTCAAAACATCAAGGTATAAATTTCTAGATTACTTAATTCTTATATGTTGTATGAGATCGGTCCTAAAATGTTTTAATTTAAAAATTAAAAAACCTAATTTATTTTCCCTTCACATATCTCTGAACGCAAATTAATTGGCGAGATTTTGATCATTGTTGATTTAAATTTTGATGATATCAACCTGTTGCCTTTAAAAGTCTCGCTGTCTAGAGATTGAAGTCCGTTGTCTTAACTCATATCAGAACTTTCAAGCTGAAATGTATATGCCGCAAGGAATCTCATAAATTCAAAATACCACTTGGGTGTGAGAGAAAGATTGTAAAATCAAGCATTAGATTTGACATGAACTCTATCAGATGCGCCTTGCACGCTTAGTAATGTTGTAGGAAGTTTCAGAAAGATATCATGGATTATGTTGCTTTTTTCCTATAACTTATTAGCAATTCTTAATAGAGCGTCTGTGAGTTTGTTCACGGCAGCGATCAAGTTATCAGAATGCTCCTTCTTTTGCTCCCTATCAAGTTGACAGTTGATGTTTTGAGCTTCAAGTTGGGTATTTAGCATGCTAGTATTCCTCTCTAAGACCTTGATCAACAGATCTCCCATGCTGGAGTCTTTGCTAGCATGTGATGACAATCTCCTTCGCTGCCATCTTTCCTGAGATGTAGATCCGTTGGCTGTACTTGTGCCTGTAAGCTTTTCTCTCATTGTATCTGCAGGACATATATGTTTATATGAAGGTAGCCAAAACAAACCACAAGTGCTTTATTCTCTTTATCAGGATGCATCCATTAGAATAGTCTAATGATCGAATGGGTAACAAGAATATCGGAAGGGAAGGGCTGAAGGGGAGAGATTTGTACAAACTTCGGTTTTACACTTGATTTACCTGAAACGTGCAACTGAGCAGCAACTCTCTTGCTGGGACTCCGTCTTTCAGTTGTTTCCTTCTCAGGATTGTGGCCAATTTCCTGGCGTTGAGAAGGTTCAGAATCTGAGAACAAACCATCTTCTGCTGCAGTACTTCGGTTGCTATCAAACACCTCATCATCCTCATCTTCTTCTGCCACCGACATGGTCGTCAATGGAACAGCTGGCATGGCAAAGACTCCGTCTAAAACATCATAAACTTCTCTATCAAAATAGCCTGGCAGTTTCATTTCTTTCCTCGAATCATTCCTCATCACCCAGAAAGATTGTTTCTCTTCCTTCGTCTGCGACTCCCATCTCTTAATTTTCCTGAAATCTACAAGAAGATTGCCCCATCTTTTCCGGCACTGTACTGGTCGCTTGTTGACACCGTGCTGTTTACAGTACGAAGCAACAGAATCCCACTTTGGTTCACCCTGGTCTGACCCCAAGGCTGAAGTTGATCTGCGAAACCCGCGAATTCGGCTCTCTACAACCTTCTTGCCTTGTATGAGAACGATAGTTTCCTGTCTTGTCCATCGAGGGTGTCTTGCTGGCTTATTCCTGTCATCAATGTTACCATCAATTGCCTGTTCTTCGTTATACCCATTTGGCAGAGAACTGCCATCTTCGTGCTTATCATTTGACCCCGGCGCCATCACAAATGTTCTTGACTACTGGCAGAAGAGTTTTGGGAGTCTGGTTTAGGTGTTAGCAAATTCTGTCCAGTGTTGCCCCAATCTTTCAGACAATTTAACTATTTAAGACATTCTTAATTCCATTTCTTTTGACAGTTAAAAATTACTGTCTCCCACTCATAGTTTTAATGGCGAGTTAAAGATATGCGCTATTCTGAATGGAAATATTTTCTTGTGGGGGACAGGTGGCGCCATTATGATCTTTTCATGGGCAATTTCCTAGTAGGCAAGACTGTAAGCACCAGAAATGGTAGTCAATATTTTGGCAGATGGCATGATAAGCTGGACTGCTGGGTAAGGCGATCATGCAATGTGAGAGGGTCCTAAAATTGGCAAATTCCTCATGAATAACAAGATTTCCCTACCAAAACAAAAAAAATTACTCATTATGTTGACAAATCAATCATCAATTGCTTCTAATTGTGATAATTATAACATATCATATTATCCCATATTTCATGCAAAGCTAGAGCTTCTAAAAGAATATGGATTATTAATAAACGAATTTATATACTTAAGAGTAACGCTAGCTTACCTGATTAATTTAAAAAAGCTTGTTTAACGTTAAAAGCCAATTAGCCAATTATAATAAATGCAGCGTTCAATCCCGTTTCTTTTCGACAAATTTTTTTAAGAGGGTTCTTGACGTTTAAACTTTAATAGTAAAATTTAAATTCTAAAATCAGTTAAATGTCTATTATGCCCTATTGTTATAAGAAAGTGTAAAAAAAAAAAAAATTTATAAATTTTTTAATTTCATTCACTTTTACTTCTAAAAACTTTAATTTATCACATGACGAAGTCATATATTACATCATATTATCATATGTTACACAATATTATTATGTATTTCACGATCATATATTGTGTTATATTATATGATTATCTTATATTATGTTATATTATATTATAATGTATTTTATGATTATATTTTATATTATATTATATTATAATACAAATATAAATATTTTAATTTTTTTTAATATAATTAAAAATTTAATAAAATTAAAATTAAAATTAATTAAAAGATCAAGACCGATGATCAAAATCAAAATAGATCTTTTTAACTTCATAATATCACTTTCTTTCCCGCGCCTTTCTCCCGACCTACGGCAACGTACGGGTATATATACCGATAGCCAAATTAACAAACCCTAGAACTAGTAGATTGCAAATGGAAGAAGAAACAAACGGAATCGATGAAGAGAGAGAACAACTCGAACAAGACGCTTCGGTAACCGAAATATTGAGAGACCGATTTCGACTCTCCACCATTTCCATCGCTGAAGCCGAAGGTTTCGTCCTTTTAAAAATTATAAATTTGAATATTAAGACTTATCAATTAAACGCAGCGTTTTCGTTTTTTTTTTTTTCTGATTAACTAAGCAGCCAATCAAATCGGCATGGAGATATCGAAACCGATTATAGCTTGTATTTCAGATTTGGCATTCAAATACACAGGTACAGATCGCACCGTAATCATTGTCATGCAATCAAACTGAAATTGATTGTAAAGCCTTTTTCAATTTTGTTCTTATAATGAATGAGAACAACTAATTTATTTTTTGAACATATTTATTTAGTATTTATTTTCATAATGTAATTTTGATTATGCCTCAGTGATGAAATTTGTTAAAGATGGATCAATTTAGATGCCATTAATGTAATCAATAAACCTAAATATGGAAGATTGATATGAATCACGTTATCATCTAATTGGCCAATGAATTTAGATATGACCTTAATTACTAAGGCGCCTTCTAAATCCACTGCTCAAACTCTCCTTGATGGGAAAGTCTAGTACTAGAAAGTGGCAACCTTTTGTTTGAATCTTTTTTGAGATACAATCATGAGATGCATTGTTAACGCTGTTTTGAGACCAAGTTTCCCCACATTTGATGTTGTTAAGGTTGTTCTAGGAACTATCGTTGTGAAGCTTACTAAGTTTGATAGGCAAACAGGACTAGCAACTTGAGATTGCAAATGCTATGAATCTACACACTGCTCATATGATGGGCTTATTGAGCATATCCTGAGATGGCTGACTATCATGTCCAATTGATGGTTATGGATACTGCCATCGTTTCTCAAAGAGGAGTTCTTGATGAAAAAGGGCAAATCGCATGTTGCTTTAGCTATATTAGAAAAGCTTTCTCAATCAACTGGTCCAGCTGCTATACCAGTCCAAATTTAAGATGTTACTCTCAACCACTTATTGCATATGTGATAGCTAGTCTACTGAGTTATCATTTACATTTTGGCTAGCTAGAAAAAAGAATGTTCCCTTTCTTTCACACAGTCAGCAGCTATTGTGTTTCTCCCAGCAGCTTGAATCTGCACCACTGTCTCTTCATCTAACATAGCAAGATTTTACTATAAATTACACATATACCATCCCCAAAGATGTGTGTATCTTGAGTTGGTTTTAGAATTCAGTTACTTTCAATCAAATTTTATATTTGACGTTTGCGCTTCATCTTCCTGAAGGAAAGTAGTGACATTAAGCATCACTATTGGACAATGATGCATAATCTTTAAAACTTCTTGGAAAACTTGAGATGGTGAAGTATTTTTCAGCACCAACTCTGTCATTTTAATGCCCTTGAAGATTGCTAAGCCAAGCCTGCCAAACTAATCAAGAAGATACTCTTTTGAAATGCAGAACAGCTTGCAAAGGACCTTGAGCTATTTGCACAGCATGCTGGACGTAAATCTGTGAAAATGGAAGATGTCATACTTTCAGGTTAGTGCTCCTAGTTCATGAGTTTGCTAGGACCATTAGCATCAAGAGGTCTGAATGTTATGAATGAACATTTCTTTCACCTATAGACACAGCCTAAGCATTTCCTTGCTCTTGACCAAGATATTGAAAATCCCTGCTCTGTTACCATGGCACATATTTGCAATCATGATTGTGTAAATATGTGAGAAGAGAGAGATGGATGCCAGGGTTGAGAGTAGGGAAGAAATGGCATATATTTATTTTTATATTTGGATTAGCTAGAAACATTTTTAATTTTTGTGAATGTTTTAAGACTGCTGCAATTTGGTTTTAGCACATAGGAATGAACATCTGACCGCCACTTTAAGGTCCTTTCGCAATGATTTGAAAGCAAAAGAACCACAATCTGAAAGGAAACGGAAGAAAGCTTCAACAAGGGAAGACATAGCTACTACCAATGTAGTGCAAGTACCTGATACCTAAGTTGACAATTCCCAGTATGTGCACTTCTATTTCGTAACGATGGCCTATTATTGTTTGATAATTAAATCACACTTTAACAATGAACTTGTCTACTTGTTATCCAAATCTTCCTCAACTGTAAAATGAGTTGTATTTGATTTCTCTGGAAGTACTATTTGTATATACTTGCAATTCTTACTTCATGTAAATTGCTGAAAACCTGATCCACAAGTAAGTTTAAGTCCAAGAGTGATTAAGATTATAGTATGGTTTGTATTATGTTTGCTGTTCGTCATATAATTCAAATACTCAACTACCATAGATATCTTCTATTTTAAAATCTTAATTTCTACTAAAGATAGTATCTGACAATTGATGTTTGGCTGTTTTGGAGTTAATCCATTGACATATTCTTGATCATGACTTGGCCATTCTCGTTACTAATTTCTTTCTAAACACAACCTATAACAATATGCACCTTTATATTCCCAAATTAAGCTGAAGCTTTAGCACTTCCTCGGTTACAGAGAATTTGAATCATTTTCAACTAAAAGGGTAACTCCGATGACTTGGAGGAAGCCTTTAATAGATTTTCATGACGCTGTTAATGACTCATGAATATGTTGTTTGATGCAACTTGTGAGAAGGGGTGATATTGTAAATATCAATAATGGTTTTTACAGTGGTGCTAATCGGATTATAAGGACCCTCTTGGGGAAAATGTTGAGTTCGGTGATTTCACTGATTTGGTAGCCATGAACATCAACGGAGTGAAATGTAAATAAAGGGTAGTGAGTCCAACTTGGGCCTTTAAATCATTGTGGACCACTTTAGTTCAGACTTGGCCCAGCTTTGTTAAGGAGAGGACCTAATTATACTATCAACAAACTACTAATATACCTTACAACTTTGTCATAAATTTTAGGGAAAATGAACTAGAGCCTATAGCAATTTATATTTTATCGGATATATTTTGCCCCTCAGCTTGTCTGAGTGTTTTCCTTGTCTTCTATGGCTGGCCACTAATGTTCAGACTTAGGTTTGGTAGGGAGATTAAAAATTGATTTGCTCTCTATCCGTCTCCTAGCTTTCACATAAAAATTGTGGGAAATAAATAATACAGAAAAGAAAAACTTTAATGCAAGAGCAAATGACAATAGCTGGACCCTCAACAAATGAGGAAGCTTCAAAGTTTTGTTTATTAATAGTTTAATTTTTTTTGTTTAAATATGAGGTTATTGATTAAGATTATAACTCATATTGTATGAGACTACAACTAATATGTATAGATCAGACTATGACTGTGACTAGTTAACATTAGTTCGTATCAAGCACTGTCAAGATTTAAATCCTCATAAATATTCGAGAGATGTCTTTCAGACTATGACTGGAACTAGTTAACAAGCACTGCCCATATTTAAACCCTCGTAAATATTACTCCTCACACTTTCAGACTATGATGAGACTTTGACTATTCGAGGGATGTTTATTCCTCTCTCACACTTTCAGACTATGATGAGACTATGACTATTCGAGGAATATCTATTCTTTCCTCACACTCACACTTTCAGACTATGATGAAATTATGACTATTCGAGGGATGTCTATTCATTTCTCACACTTTCAAACTATAACTATGCATGCCTAATTGCTCCACATATAGTTCCTCTAATCACATTTTTTAACCGAACTAGGGTCAATCCGAATTGATCTTATAAAAGATTCACGACAGACCGAATGCGTTTATTTTTCAAATTATTCATATCGTCAAGTGTATCCATTCCAAATTTCAGTCCAATCAAATGATCGACAGCTGCCAATACATCTTGTGGTAACAAAAATGTATTGTTTTGAAGTATATTAAGATTCAGTTTCTGGTTCATATTTCGTCTACCAATCTTTCCTAATTCATATCTTTGGTGAAAAAAATTCTTTTGTAATTCCTTACACAAGGATTCCGAAAATACCGGATCTCCGCTTACACAAATAAATTATTGATAAAACTCTAAAATAGCATTTTCTTTTTATTTAATTTTTTTTTCCTTAATCATTAGAATATGATTATTCGAGAGATGTCTATTCCTTCCTCATACTTTCAGACTATGACTATTCGAGAGATGTCATAAATTTAAACTAATTAACAAGTACTCTCCAAATTTAAATTTTTAAAAATATTTTTATAATTAAGCAAGGTAATACCTCATAATAAATTTGTTGGGGTTCGAAGAACTGTCCTTTAATTTGGAGGTCAGCAGTCCTGACCACCAGGCCATGGTGGTTTTAGTTCAATTTTATTTAATTTCACCATTTATGAAATAAATTTTTGAAAATACAAACTATTAATAGGTAAGTGGTGGTACATCCTCGCCTTATTCTCAGGATTGAGTTAGATAATATTTAAAAAATAATAATCTTTGAAAACTACTTTTAATGTACTTTATTCATTTCAGTAAAAAATTACAAAGCAAACTCAAGAATATCTTTAATTGCTTGAAAGTGTTTTTGACAATGCAAAAAGTACTTTCAAATGCATCATTATGTCTTGAATGAAATAAAATAAAATATTAAATACTATTATATCTATCTTTATTTAACTTTTAAAGAAATGAAGTATATTTTTTGTTGTTCCTGGTCCGAATCGGAATACTTTTTTCTTTTCTTTTTTTTTTTTCGTTTTACAGCCAGTAGCTCTTCTTCATCCGGGCTTGGGATGAATAGAAGGGTAAGTATTAGGACCATAGAATGGATGACTGCATCTTGACTCTCTGTCAAATAAATTTTATATATCGGATGGGTACCCTATCTCTTTAGTCCACGAGCTCCCATGAAATAGATGTGCTTGGGTATTATTCAATATAGGTAGGCTGTTAGTGTCACATCTTGGTATGATTTAGACCACGCAACGCAAATTGAATCATTTTCAAACATAAAAAATGTCACATCTTGTTCAAGAATTTGTAGTGAGGTCAAATGCCACTCAACTGGCTCATAATTTTTTGAGGCAAATTGGATCCTGTGAAGCAAGTTTCTTGATGTTTATGGTTAATTAATTTGATTAAATTTTGCAGTCGGTCCAATTCAAAATTACAAAAATTGTATTCGGTTGCTGCAAATTGTTTCTAAAAGATTAAAAAGAAATATGAATCTTTTGAGGGCAACTGGAACTAGTTAGTTGCGCAGTTGATCACGTCTTAGATTTGATTATTGTACTATCGGCCCATGTGCACATTAGGTATATGCTCTCTCTGTTCAGGTATCGCCTTTTGGATGCTTTTTGTTCTTTTTACCGAAGCTGCACATTTGATTTCCTGATTTTTTAAAAAAAAAATTTGGCAAGAAAATAAATGATAGAAGGATATTAATTTTTAGACCAATTCATTTGGAGATTATTGGTAAATTTTGTCAAAGAAAAATAATCATTTGGTAAATTTATTTATTTATTTATTTATTTTAAATACACCATCATTGCAAATTTATTCTTATTTAAAAATTTCATAAATTAATTTTTTAACAACATAGTTTAAATATTTGAATTCACAGCAAATCAGATCTACTTTAAAACAGTTAAACTCGAATAATCATGCTACTGTACAACACATTAGTTTTACCATAATTAGTGGATTGTTACAACTTACAAAATTTAAGATTTCGTTTGTATGCTTTGTAGAAACCTTTTAATTTTGAATTGAGAACTCTACGAAAAATGAGAAACTTTCCCAGTTTCAACGAGTCCAGTGGGTAAATAAAGAGCGGGAAAGCTGTTCAACTAAATTACTTGCAACTCACTTAAACTTTGTAAAGGTCGTCAGGTCACGCAGTTGGAGTTGGTAATGAAACTGAAACTGAATTACTTTTTGGCAGTTGCCCTTGATGCAGCAAATATTTGCAGAAGATAATCGAGTGTCTTGTGTCACAAGCATTTTCTTCGTTCACACACGCGACACAAGAAAAAGAAAAAACTCATAAATACAACACATACCGCCACACATTAAAAGTTTAATTTGTTGAATTTAATGCAAAAGCTCTCTGTCCCGGGCTATATAATTTTTAAAAAAAATAAAAAAAATTGGTTGATATTTCATCTCAGCGACCCGCGTGCTAGCGCGTGGCTGTTGCGCTGAAACTTGAACCAGGATTCTCTGAAGTCACTTGTGTATTTGTACTCGTTCTTCGCAGGGTCCTATTTTTCCGTTTCTGAGACTTGGATCGTCCATGTCATGTTAACATCGTCTGGCTCACATGATTCGATCGCATCATAGTCATACGAATGGGGGTCAGTGGTTTATTGCTCGTGTGTTACCACGAACACGTAATTCGAGATTTGTTTTCACCCTCTTCGAAGGTTCCAATTACGGTATAATTACTCTACCATACAGGACTGTTCAATATCTACATAATTATATTGATAAATTACTTATTATTTTAATTACATAATTATTAAAATAAATTTTATAATAGAATAACTTTATTACAGTTATTATATTTTTTAAATTATATTAAATAAAACATAACATCTTTTGATAATCATACGCTGTTTATTCTGATCATTTACTCATACTTACTCAAATATAAAAATTATAAATTTAGAAACCTATCAGCCTAAGAGTGTTTGATAATAAATTACATTTAATTTATTTGAAACAACTTTTATATTGATGTATATGTAACTTAGCAGCGTGACTCAAATTAAAGTTAGTACTATACTCGGCTTTATTTCATGATAATTTAGGTGAATTTTTCCACAAAGGCTGCAAAATGAATAAAGCCACGACAATACAAACCAAAGCAAAGTGTATCTCCTTTATAAGTTCCTGCTTCGAATTGGTCCATATATATATATATTTATTTATTTTTTATATATATATAAACCTTTTTCCTTTGTCCTCCTTTCATATTTGTTAATTGTTACAAGATGCTCAAATTTTTTACTGTTTTCAAGTGTTTCACCATTAAAGTCCCACCATGCTTCCAAGAAGGCAAAATGTAAAAGATGTCATTTGAATCTGACACGTGGCAGTAAATCATGGATCGTACCACAAAGCTTGTCCATCGTC
Organism: Murraya koenigii; assembly: GCA_025617385.1. Taxonomy (NCBI): domain Eukaryota; kingdom Viridiplantae; phylum Streptophyta; class Magnoliopsida; order Sapindales; family Rutaceae; genus Murraya; species Murraya koenigii. The sequence goes on from CM046814.1 coordinate 18,076,146, forward strand.
CATAATAAGACCCCGTGCTCCAACACCCATTTTTACTCGCCCATTGGGCTGTCACTTTCATGTTTCATGCACAGTTGCACATGCACGCGACAACAGCTGTACTGTACATGTAGAGTAGTAAGATCAGATCCAACGGCCACCACACCACGACACCTCCGTTACCACGTGAACCTTCTAAGCATGTGTTTGGGATTGAGGTGATGTCACTCTTTAAGTTATAAATTCGTGAAAAAAAACTATAATTATAAAATAAAAGTTAATAATATGTAATAAATATAATTTTTAAATAATAATTTTAATAAAATTATTAAAAACATAATAGATTTTACATCATACAAATAAAAAATCATATTAACATAGTTAATATAGTTTAAAAGCTACAGCAGCTAGTGTTTATCAAACACTTTAAGATTACTGATTTAAAAGCTACAGCTCCCCAACCTCAATCCCAAACATACCCTAAGGCATGTAACCGAACCGTCTCTGCTTTTTGTTTCTCTCTCCGTTTCGCTTTCGCAACAAGCGTCCGATTTAATGGAAATTTGTTAGAAGCTGTGTTGGTCGGTAATTGTATGATTTGTATCCGAAACAAAACAAACAAGCAAATCCATTTGTGTTTTGTTTTGTTTTTGTCTACATTAAAGAATAATAAATAAACAAAAATTTTGATAGGCTTCAATTTAAAAGGTTTCTATTTCGCTTTCATATATATAATTTTTAGATTAAAAATGCAATTGTTCGGCATTTAGGATTCAAAAAAAAAAAAAAGACATTTCATTAGAGTTCATATTTTTTTTTTTTTGTCTGTTTTAATTTGATTCTTGCTTTTGTTAAAATGAGAGTTTCCTAATGATTATTTCAAAATATTTATAAAATACGATGGTTATTCACATTTGAACATTATACTGACAATAACAAATATTGAGATTAAATTTGTTTTAATTAAATTTTATGTAATTAATGCGGCTTAAAAGTTCAAAAAGGAACATTCTCAAAGAATTTTTTTAAGAGGATTCCTATAGAGATTTAATCATGAGATTTTGACTCTATCATAAATTTAGAGCCCAAAATCACTTAAATATTTATAATGTCCATTTTGTAGTAAGAAATTATAAAAATATATTTACTTACAAATTTTCTAATCTCAACTACTTTTAATTCTAAAAACTCTAACTCGTTATACACAACGAAATTATATATTATATCATATTGTTATGTATTTATTATACGTTATTGTCATGTATTTTATGAATATATCTTGTACTACACTATAGTGTTATGTATTACACAAAATTATCTTGTATTACGCTATACTGAAGTATAATGTATTGCATGATACTATCATATATTTAATGATTGTATCTTGTACTACACTATAGAGTCGTGCATTATACAAAATTATTTTATATTATGTTACACAAATATTAATATTTTAATCTTTTTAATAAGTATTTTAGTCTTTTTAACTTAAATAAGAGTCCAATTAGAATAAAAATTAGTGAAGGGATCAAGACTCATAACCATGACTTCATAATTTCACAAAATTATCTCCACGACTATAACTATATTTTTCATAACTAAAATGAAACCAAACATGAGAAGCCATCTTCTTCTATTTACGGTGTAAGAAATTTTATAATATATCAAATGTACTATATTAGTTATACAATAAACAAATGATATTATGACATGTGTACGTTTATTTTTAAAGATCATCATGTAAGTTGTAGTTATATTAAATTAAATTACACATGTTATGCATGTATCAATTAATTATACTATCTCTTATGTGTTGTAGAACTTCTCACAACAATGAAAGAAGAAGATGGCTTCTCACGACTGATTTCATTTTAGTTAGGAAAAATATAATTATAGTCGTCAAGAAAATTTTATCTTTAGAATTTTATTTCTATCGTATTCATGGTCGCGTTTGTGTTCATAATGAAGTAATACACTTGTGTCATAAACAATTTTGTCAACTCCAATAATGGTGCATGAGGATTTTAATTAGGGTCCCTAAGTTTCAACTCAAGTAACTTACGCTTTTAATAACATGGTAGAGATCCCACTACCGTATTACTAATTTTTGTACGGTTTTCAAAGATTATAAATTACTTAAATTATAACTTAGTAAAATCCTTTAATTATAGTGGTTTGTCTTTGTATAGCTATTACATAAATTATAGCGAAATATATGAATTTATCAAAGTTATAATAGTTACAATTTATTTTTTAAAACATAGTTAAAATTGGATTCTTAATTATTGTTATTCTAAGAAAAAACATTATTATTGTTTCTCTATAACTGATGCACAAACCATATATACAAAAGAATCAAAATTTCACTATTTTTTCGTTTATTCGTTTTTATTCATCCATTACTTTCGCGTTCATTTACATTATTCGACCAAGCACCACCTTTATTAATCTTGGAAATTTCTTTTTTTGGATGAACCTCGGTCGAACAACGAAGCTTGGAAATTATTTTAGTCAACTAAAATAATTGTTCAAAAAATATTATTCATTAAGTACTATATGATTTTTTTTAGTTATACGTATATATTAATTTTTTTAGGTGCTAATATGGATATTAGTAACATTGAAAATTTTTAAAATATGTTAAAGATCAATATAAATATTACTTTTTGCTTTATGGGAAATATTTAAAATATTTTTGGATCTCAAATAAATTTTAAGAGGTTAGAGATATTGTATCCTATAATTTGAACATTGTTTAATGGTCAGTGAGTTAATAAAATTTGATTATTTGATAAGATATGATATCTTAAATATTATAATCACAACAAAATAAATGATAGTAAATACAACCTCAATTACTTTGTTTGTCAAAATATTCAGATGCCAAATATGATTGAAGTCATTAATATTAGCGTTAAAAAGGAACGTAAACACATCGTCGCCTTATTAGGGCAAGGCCTATAATCTAATCATGCCAGCAAATAAAGTTTGGCATTGCTTCTTCGTTGTGTTTGTCGGACGGATACAACAGCAATAGAGTGCATTATGAATCACATGGATCATCGCGCAGATTCTTTACGTGTGGACCCCACTGAACCCCTGTCCAGTGTCTAATCTAATTGGCTTTTTATTTGAAATCATGTCCACGTGGCACCATAAAACACCTTTCAGATATCTCAATAATTTTTCAACGCTTTAAAATTGATTTGGTTGTCATATAAAAAGAAAAATAATTAGGAAAGATAATTTAATGCTTTTGTATAATTTTCTTAAATAATTGGGGGATGAATAATTTTGTATTTTAGTTATTCCATGGGACGCCTTGAATCATGCTATCATATGAACTTTGAGAATAATGAATGATCAATGTTTGATTTGTTGATATTATTATAATACAGTAATTTCTGTCGAAGGTTCTCATATTTTATTTAAATACATACAAATTCTTAATATTTTAAAAATTAGTATAAATGTATAATATAGAACTATGTATAGCTTTAGTTTTAATTAGACATCAGAGCTTATTCTAGATGTGTCAATTTTATCCACTAAGTGTTTGCTCCAAACGTGTATAATTTTATGAGATGTTTTTAAGTAAAATTTTTCTTTATTATTATAATGAGATTTGTGAAGACTAAACATTACTTATTCTAATGTTAATTACCAATTTTTTTTTTAAATGTGACTTAGATCATGTTATATATTTTTATTTATTTTGTTAAGTTTTTTCTTACCGTGTCAAATTTATTAATTTTTAAAAAAAAAAGTTACTAGAATCAATAACGTATTATGCCTACATGAATCTTCACACATAGATTTTTTAAAAAATAGGTAGCGAAGAATCTTGTAACATAAAGCCTAAACTGGTTAAGGCCCGATTTCGTAATGTCGTTATTTTAAAAATAATTATTGTTAATTATGTTATATAAATAATTAAGTGTGAAGTAATCAATTAAATATTTGATAAATTTATTTTTAAAAATATTGTGAGTTTTAAAAGCAGTTATATGTATTTAGTAAATTTTACTATTAAACTATTAAAATAATGCATATATTTAGACGTTTATAAACATGCACATATTTATAATTTTTTTAATTATGTATATATAATAATTAATAACTAAAAATCTTTTTATTTTTTATCTTAGTATAATAGGTAATAATAATAATCTATTTAATTCTAATAATTTTATCTCCTAATAAAATAATGATTATTTTATATTTTATAATATATGTGAGTATATGTATGAAATTGTGTGAAATATTAAACTAATTTTTAAAAAATTGTGTGAAATATTAAACTAATTTTTAAAATCTTATTTTGAGAAGATATTCATCCCTCACTTTTCAAAATTTATTGTAAGGTAGAGTGAAATCATGTGAGAAAGAGAAATTAAAATTTTGTAATAAAAATTACACAATTTGAAAGTGGATAAATATTTCACATTTGATTAGTTAAACAAAGATTTTGAAATTGTATAAAGTATACAACTTATTCTCAAACTTAAATTTTAAAAAATTATTCGTTCTCTACTTTTTAAAATTTACTGTAAGATGGAGGTGATTTTTTTAAAAATAATTTAATTTACTAAATACCAAAATTCCGTTTGAGATTGATGTTAAAATTCAATAAGTTATTTATTTCATAATTTTTGACAAAAATAATATTTAATAAATTTTACAAAAACAGTTTATTTTATAATTTTATCCATTTTGCATAATTTTTAAAAATAAATAGGGGTTACTTTTCATAAGCAGCTTATTTAATAAGCTAACTAACATACGTTTTAAAATTCCTATTATAACCTGAGTATTTTAAGAAAAACACAATTATATATTACCTATTTATAAACTTTAATATATAAATAAGTAGATATCATATTACCGCTATAATCTAATTATCACCGTAGTTACATATATCATCTCTAGTACCAAATTAATTTTGATTCAATAAGTTCTAATTTCATAACTATAGCTTTTAAGTTTAATCTATATATATTAATATTTTTTTTCTATATCCATGTTTTTATGAGAATGATAAACATTTAAATTTTTTAGTATTAATATGTTATTGCCCATTAATTTGTACTGTATGCCATATTAAAAAATTTTGAGAAATTTTATTGCAACAAATCAATATGATTATAATACATATTATTTATTATTTTATTTAGATTATATATAAGTATGATTTTTTATTACATTTTATGTAACGGATTATGAAGTTCTTTATATTTTATTTAATTAAGTTTTTTTTTCCTTATGTAATTTTGTGCATTAAAAAATATTTAAACAATTTATTAAACATTCTCTAAAAATAAAAAGTAATTTAAACTTATATTTATTTTTGTTATTATATAATAAAATAATACTTTTATAATATAATTTATCGAATACATATATGCTGTTTTCAAACATACAACAACTACAATAATATAATTTATTAAATAAAAAAATAATTTATTTCATCTGTAATTTCAAATTATCCGTAAATTCAACTTTTTAAAATTATTTTTAAATCTCTTATAAGCAATTCCAATCAGGCTCTAGGAAAAAAGCTCGGTAAACAATCTGCAGTTGAATTAATTCTTCCCAAAATCACGTGAACAAGAAAAATTAAAATATTCTAATAATAATTACACAATTTCAAAATGGATAAATATTTTACATTCGATTGGCTGAGCAAAGGTTGCGATTTACAAAACGGGGCTTCTTTATCACCAGATGATATTATTATGATAATATGTAGGGCTCCTGCTACAGATAGGGTAAAATAAAAAAATCACGAGGAGGGAGACCATCGCTGATTGGCCAATAATTTCACAAATCCCAAGGAAATATATTAAAAATAAAAAATTCTCTGTCAAGCAAAGTTTTAAAAAAATATGAAAAAGTAAAAGTTATTTTGCCTTTTATTTTTTTTTTAATTCTCCTTTAAAAAGAGATTTTGTAGTAGTGTGTGGGGCACACACAGAGACTTGTAAATCCAAGTTACCCGAGCAGCTTTGATAACTTACAACAAATAAAAAAGGCGACACGTGGAGGTTGATTTGAACAGCGGCATCTCGAATAAATGCTTTTCCAATCCATCACGCAGCGCCCAGCCCCAGCATTCAAAATTCTGGTGCACGGTTATTTGGTCCTCCACTTAAGTTCGGCTTCACGGCTTTCGTATTCATTTCATTCTACTTGTTTATTGTTTGTTCGGTGGCCGTTAGATTGCGTGTGGAAGAGGAAATTGCAATTTACAAATGTCTGTAATTCTATTATTATTATCTTTTTAATTAAACAAACAATTCTTATTTCTTATTATTTCAAATACTATTTTAAATACATATTTAATATGTAATATGAAGGTCGGTTTAGTTATATAGTTTATGAACTTAGTATTTATTGAATAATAAAAAAAATGATAGATGAATAATAGCAAGGTTAGTTTTGTAATATGTCAATATCTTTCATTTAAAAAGTAACAATTCTCTTACTACGTCGTAGTTCATTATTATTATTGTATAATTATTTATAAGATAATGAATAATAATGTATGTACAACATCTATAGGGAATAATAACAAAAAAAAAAGTCTTCTAGTGAAATTTTCTTTTATGCTATAGTGATAAAAAGTCTTCCAGTGAAATTTTCTTTTATGCTATAGTGATTTTTGTTTTGTTTTGTAGTGATGTGTACTACATGTAGTACTATTTGTATTAATACTATCATTACTGTATTCTATATTCCGCAATACAGACAAAATAAAAAAGAAATTATCCTTAATTGACCCGATTTATAAATAAGCATAATTAGAAAAACATAATGCATATATCAAATGTAGTACTTTAAAATAAGTTCAATTTCAAACACCATTATAATTAACAAATTTTCAAAAATAATGTACACGTGTTGGCATTTACTCAATAGATAGAAAAAGGCGAGAAAATGCAAATAATATTATCACTGTTTGTTTGTGCTTTATACTCTCAACCAAACAGTGATAATATTAATAGATTTTTTTAATTTAGTGCCAATGAGAACATTGCAATGAAAATTAAAGCTTTACAAACACCATGCCCTTGTTGACAAATCAGAAGAAGTCAATAATAAATTGTTATAAATGCTGCTTGTTATGTGAACAACAATGAAAGAATTTTTTATTACAATAAAAATGAACTGTAATAATATTCTTGGAGTAAACAAGGGGGAGGATCTAGCTAAGCTTATCTCATAATAATAAATAATGACAGCTTATATATACTTTTTTTTTCTTTTTCTTTTTTATGTATACAAATGTCCAAAACATATCGTATACGACACTCACATTGAATGTTCTCATGGAAATAAGACCATTGGGGCACGCTTTACAATACATCCCAACGTGAAAAATTACCCAAAATTTCATTAGTTCGTAACTACCAATACCAAACTCCCCAAATTTGTTGTTGTTGTTGTTGTTGTTTTTGTTTTTTTTTTTTTTTTTTTTAATTTGTTTATTTCCAGCTCCTTATTTCAACACCTTTTGAGATTAAAAACATTTTACTTTCATACTTCAGTCTCCAACTTGTGCTCATTTTTCAATTTAAGGATATTTTCTTTACGTAATGTAGTCCGGGTACTTGTCATAATAATAAGGAAAATATATACATTAATTGCATTTCAATATATGTGCTATCTAATGGGTCAATTATTGATTGGTATTATAAAATTATAAATTAATGATAAATAATAAATTTAACTAACAATTTACTATAAAAAATACTAGAAAAAATGATTGCTAGGTCACCAATGTTTGGAAAAAAAAGATATAAAAATCCTTAATATTTTTTAGAAAAAGATATATAAACTATCTTTTAGTTAATAATTTTATTTATTTTAATGAAAAAAATTATAATATTGTATATTTACAACAAAATACATGAAAAATGATTATTAACCTCCTAATATTTGGAAAAAAGAACGTAAAACTCTCTAGTATTTTTTTAAAAAGACATATAACCAGCTTTCCATGAATAAATTTCATTTATTTTATTGAGAAAAAAGTGGTAATAATAATAATAATACCATTTTCTTAATTGAAATAAACATAATTATTAATAAAAGGGGGTAATATATCTTTTTTTTTAAAGTATTAGGGATTTTATGTTTCTTTCCCGAATCGTTGGGGTTAATAGTCATTTTCTATGTATTTTGTCATATACAATTTTTTTACTTAAAATAAATAGAATTATTAACAGAAAATAAATTTATATATCTTTTTTTTTTTTAAATTTTAAGAGTTTTTCGAACATTAAAGTTATAGGGGTTGTTTGTTTTTTTTTTGAAGTCTAAATTTGACTTATTTCCAAACATTTACAGCTTTTAATTTATTTATTTTTTATCACTTATGTATAATTATAAGATTTTTAGGTTTAAATAGAAAAAAATAAAATAGTCTGACTTTTATCTGAATGATAAAATATTTGAATAAAAAATTAATATTTTGTCTCATTAATACTCTTATTAAATAAATTTGTTTCTTATTATGCAAAATAATCTTTTATTATTTTTTATTTATCTCATTTTTTTATTATATACGTGTATTCAGCTGTTATTATATTTTTAATGAGAATATTAAATATAATAGAACTATATTTTATAATATGTCAATCTCTTTGTATTTATATTTACTATTTTTATTATAGATTTTGAATTTTATTTAATATATTAGTTTTAATTGAAATGATTAAACAATTCTTGATTGACTTGTGTAATTAACAAGAAAAGTATTAATATAATATTCTAAAAATAAAATTTTAAATATCATATATTAATGTAAAAAAGTACATGTGTTAGATATAATATTTTATTTTTCATGTTTGTTAAAATAAATATAATTAATTTTTTTTACTAATCAAATAATTTATTTATAATTTGTCACGTGTTTAATCAATAAATTTAAGTAATGTTAATATTTATAAGGTTATATATATAAAATTATTATATTTTAGATATTTTTTTTATAAAAAATAAATAAATTAAGACTTATATTCAGATATTTAAAAAAATATGCCATTCATACATATATATTTAGACTTATTCAAACTTTAACTAAATTTTAAAAAAAATAAATGCTATCTCAATAACTTTTTTCTTAAATACTAATATATGTTAACACCAGAATACGTTGGTTTAGTAGCAATAAGTTAAGCTCTTAAATAAGGTACGGTCACTTAAATTTATAGATCGAGGAAAGTGGTACTTTATGCAGTTACGCTTGAACTTTTAAGTCTTTTCAAAGTTCAAACGGCTGTCTCTAATATACTTTCAAGTCTTGAAATCACAAAAATGATTAATGGGTGCTAGAATTTTACAAATTTAGACACTTTGTAGAATTACCTATTCAACTACCCTAAAGTTAGCAAAATAAAATCATTATCTTTAAAAAAAAAAAAACTTTTGGACACAGTTAATTGCAAACGTAATTCTTATCATAGAATGCTCTTTAATCCTTTTCCTTAAACAAACTGCACCTTATTCAATCATTGGAAACTTAATAAATTTTCACACCTCATCAACATCTAACCCCCATTTTCTTATCCCTCGTAAATAACTTATAATATAATTAATAATAAACTAAAATTAAATAAGAGAAATTTTTTCACTAAATTAATATTACTAACGTAAGAACTAGGTGGCATCATTGTTCACGATAAGGTGACCGACGGTGACTTCTGAATCAAAACCCATACTAATTTACAAGTTGATAATTTAATGATTTTAATCCAATCTAGCTCGAGCCATGAGCCATGAACCAAGCCACCTAAGCTAAGCCAACGACGCCTTGCAAGTAACAGCAACTAACAAAAGCCGTAACGCCGTTATATTGTAAGAATAAAAAGACCTCAATCAAAGGCCAAAAGCTCGTGTTTTAAGGGAACAGGTCTGATTTGTAGTTCCGTTTTATCCACACACACAAGAAAAACACACGCGCACACAAACACACCACACCACAATTCACAACCCCCGCCTATTCCTTTTCTGTTTTGTCTTCATTTCAAAGGCCCTCAAATTAAAAAAAAAATAGTTCAGTTCTTTTTTTTTTTTTTCTTTTCGCTCTCTTGTTCTTCTTATATATATATATATATATATAAAACATATTCATAAATAAATCTCTCTCTCTCTCTCCTCCCTCTCTCTGTGAAGAAGCTCCTCACGTTTTCAATCAAACACCTTATACAACAACTAAGACCGGCGAGCGAAATCTCGCCGGTTCCTGGCCGGATTTTCAGTCCTTTCTGAGAAGAAACATCTGAATCTCCGGTTTTGAAAAAATAGTTCCCATTCAAGAGAGAGATCTTTTAATTACTTTTCTGGAGAAGTAATTACTTTTATTATTAGTTAATTAATTAATTAATTAGATGTGTAGAAAAAAACAAAAAGTGAGAAAAAATATTCTCTCTCTTGTGTGGTGAGTAATAATAATAATAAAGCTTGTAATGCAGGGAAAAAAAAGAAGAGAGATGCTGAGATGAGATCCCTGTTTCCCTTCTTCTTCTCTCCTCTTTAAAAATCCTTTTTTTTTCTCTCTCTCTCTCTATCTTTAAACAATTGTTAATTGCTCTGCCTTTCGCTTTCTCTCTCTCTCTCTCTCTGTACGACGACGTCTCAAGCTTGAGGGAGAAAGTGAAATTCGATGACAGTCTGGTGAATTCTTTTTTTTTTTCCCTTTTTTTGTTCGTTGAAAGGTGAGATTTCTGTTCTGTTTAGGTTGCATAATTTTGAGGTGAAACTTGTGCTTGGTTTTGATTTTGATTTTTTTTTCCTTTTGGGGATCAAGCATGAGGTGAATGAAGAAAAAATTATTTTTTTCTTTAAAACGCGATCGTTTTGCAGCTTGTGAATTTTGCGGTGGAAATGCTCAATTTTGATGGAATCTTGAATTTTAAGTTTGATTTTGTTGTGATTTAGGTTTAATTATGGTTCTTTTTTGGGAGAAGAAAATGTTTTGAGGCAATTTTTTAATAATATTCTTTTTTTCATTTTTCATTTTCTCACGAACCAAACAAGGCATTTAGGTTTTGGTTGTTGTTAGGTAAGCCGGTGGATTTCATTTTTTTGGTATTATCGTTTTCAGTTCTTTATCTCTCAAATTTTAAGGAAAAAGAAGAAAAATATCCGTTTAATTTTTTTAATGTTAAATTTTTAATCTCTTACAAAGACATATACGAAGTGAATATTTTTCTCTTAGTAATTTTTTTTAATGAGTAATTTTTTTTAATTGGTAAAAAATTATCATATCTGAAGTAAATAAAATTTGAATATTTTCAGGAAAAAAGATCATGAAGTAGCAGACTAGCTAGTGATAAAGTTTGAGCTTTGGACTCTGTTTTGGGTTTTCTATCTTTCATCTAAACTGCTGCGCCATGCCTTTGGAGATAATGGATCACAGGAGTGGATCTGCACCAACCCACTTTCTTGAAGAAATTCGTTTTCCAGCTGAGGTAACCGCTTCATTCCATCCACTCCAGATTTTCTAATTATCAATTTCTATTGAGTTTGTATCACGGCAATTTGAATTTCTCTCTGCGGATATGTTTTTTGACCGCCATATGTGCTTTTCATTTGAATTTAACTTGTCATCAACTTTTTTTTGGGCAGAGGCAAATTGGATTTTGGAAGCCGAATACCATGCCTGATCAACAAGGTGAGCATCATTTAATTGTTGAATTTACTGAAATGTGTTGAAGTAGTTAACATTTTGTCGGCTCTGACTTCTTTTGGAAGGATGGACATAGATTTGATAATTCACTTACCATGGATGGTCTTTGATCATGTACCATGATTAGTCATTATGATTGAGTGAGTGGTTTATATGTTAAATCCATGATTAGCTGGTTCCAGCTGTTCTTGCTTGTTGTTATCTAGAAGATTTGGTAATAAGCATTTATATGCAACATACTGTCATAAGCTATCTCCACACATCGGGGAGAATCACTTTGCTGGAGTTAACTGTCAGATATTCATTAACCATGGATGTGCTAGACTATTACAATGTCCAGTCATTTATGATTGAGTGAATGGTTTTTATGTTTCCTCCAGGACTGTCTGGGTCCAACTGTTTTTGCTTGTCGGTATGTAGAAATTCATGCATTCATTTGTTCAACAAAGCATATGACATGGATTTTCACATCAGAGTTCTTTTCCATTTATGGAAAATATTTGGACTTTCTGTTTTTTGACTAGCAATGTTTTCTTTTGTTTCGTTGTAATGGGCACAATTGGCACACACACCTACACTGAAAGGCGTGCATGGATACACTTGCACTTCAGCAGGGTTGCAGATGATATACATGATGAACTGGGTATCTAAACCTGTCAAGATGATGTTCTTTTTCTAAGCTGTTCTAGTTGATGGATATTGCTAATATCGACCTATTTTTACATGTTCTTATATTTATTACTATCTGTTTTCTGTTCAGGAATGGTTGTTATGACAGTCAATATTTTCATTACTCTGATTCATCATTCTAGTTCATTTTAGTTGCGCCTAAATTGATTTATGTATTGTTTCGTTTCAAGTAAGATATTTTTAAGTTCTTTCTGTACAAAAGTTGAGTGGTGTATTGATTCTTATCCTGTGACTTGACTTCTCATTTTATCTACAGACACTTCTTAAACAATCACAAATGACTGTAGAGGATTTTTCCACAACTTATTCTTATGTAAATGTTGTTCTTCATTAGGCTCAGATGGAACGGTACCAATGCTTGGCGACAAGTTTGTTGCATCATCACCAATGGAAAATTTTTCACCAGTTGGCATTCCATCAGTTGATTGGTTAGAACTGCGACGGTCAACATTAGCCAGAGACAAAATGAAAAGGCTAGGAATTGTTGGAGAAGAAGGAGCTGCCAATTTGTCTGAGAATTCATGGAATTCCGTGAATCACCATCCAAAATCATGGTCAAATTTGGCTGTGCAACCAGGAATTAATAGTTTGAGTGGAAACAGGAGTGGTATTAATGGGATTCAGTCTGAAAGCAGTCTGTTCTCAAGCTCTTTGTCTGATATATTTACTCAGAAGAGTAAGTGCTTCTGTTTTTGTCTATAAATATGCCTTTCTATATTTCCGTATGTAAGCTAACAGCTAAATTTTGACACCTTAGTATGGATTAAAGAATATCACATGGGAATGTTGTGGCACTCCAATTAAATGGGCCCAAAATTGTCTTTAATCTTAATTTAATACTACCTTTTGTATGTTCATCATAGTTTACTTCTAATTACTTCTAACTTTCCATGCCCCTAATTAATTGTGAGAGAATTGATAATTTCTTTCTTCTTCTCCATTAATGTACAGTGAATTTGTCAGGGAATGATATTCTATCTCGTCAGCCCTTCAATACAGTTGCTTCTCATCATGGCCCAGAAGAGCCTTTTGAATCTTTGAAAGAAATTGAGGCACAGACTATTGGAAATCTCCTTCCTGATGAAGATGATCTGTTTTCGGGAGTGACTGATGATATGGGACATAATTTTCAAGCCAATACTGGGGATGACTTAGAAGACTTTGACCTTTTTAGCAGTGGTGGAGGCTTGGAATTAGAAGGAGATGATCGTTTATTTGCAGTGCAAAAAAATTCTGATATTGTTGGAGGAGTTTCAAATCAAGGGGTTTCTGCTGGTTCAGTTGTTGGCGAACATCCTTATGGTGAGCACCCTTCTAGAACACTTTTTGTCAGAAACATCAATAGCAACGTTGAAGATTCCGAATTAAAGGCTCTTTTTGAGGTGTGTAGCTCTACTTTGTATTTACTGTGGTCTTATTACAGAATTACTTAAAAGTTATTTCAAGTTTAACGTGTGTTTGTCGTCTCATCTATCAGCAATTTGGAGATATCCGAACAATCTATACAGCCTGCAAGCATCGTGGGTTTGTCATGATTTCTTATTATGATATAAGGGCTGCCCGTAATGCAATGAAGGCGCTTCAAAATAAGCCATTGCGACGTAGGAAACTTGACATACACTTTTCAATTCCAAAGGTTCAGTGATGTCTTTCATTCTTAATATTCTTCCTAGTCATTTTTTCCTTACATTTGATGTTTCCACCGGCCCCCAAAATGGTCCTCATTATTGTCGTTTGCTACTCTTTTGACGATGTAATTTTTTTTTCATTTCTTGTTTGCTTCATAATTTCAGGATAATCCATCAGAAAAAGATACAAACCAAGGAACCTTGGTGGTTTTCAATCTTGATTCTTCTGTTTCGACTGAAGAGCTTCACCGAAGTTTTAGTATTTATGGAGAAATTAGAGAAGTAAGGCTTTGAGTGATTATTTCTTGCTTCAGTTATATTGAGGTTGATAGAATCAGGTTACATAGTTGTGAATTTGTTTTGCAGATTCGTGATACTCCACACAAGCATAATCACAAGTTCATAGAGTTTTACGATATTAGGGCCGCTGAAGCTGCTCTACGCACGTTGAACAGGAGCGACATTGCTGGGAAGCAGATCAAACTTGAAGCAAGCCGTCCAGGGGGTGTCAGACGGTACAGTTTCCATTTATTTTATGCACTTCTTCTCTTATTTCCATCATAAGGTGGATATATTAGGAAACTTCATTTGTTTCCGTTAATTTATGACCTCAACATAGTACTGATGAAGACTTAATTCTATTTTGTGTAATGGTCTGGGGCTTTTATGGTCTTACCTTGGTTTTTTTATTTTAATGATTAGTAAGCTTTATATGTTTCCCTATGTGTGGACCGTTTTTTGTACTTTTCTTATTCTTTTTGGCCTATGTTAAATAGTAAATTTCATGAGCATTACTTTTGCAGATTCATGGTGCAATCGGAGCAAGAGCAAGATGATCCAAATCTTTGCCAAATTCCGTTTGATGATTTATCATCTGGACAAATGGGTATGGTTAGGCCTTTTATAATTCCTTTGTCTTGGTGAATTTGTCTTCTCAGAGCTTTATCTTTTTTAATCTCACAAAATAATTTCTGTGGCTGCAGTTTCTTCTGGAGTAATCACATCTACGTGCATGGATAATGGATCAATCCAGGTTTTACATTCTGCTATCCGGTCGCCTGCGATTGCATTTACTGAATCTCATCAAAGTTCTAGTGTGCCAAACGGCTTGCCTTCTCCGGCAAGAGTTGGATCTATTGGCAATCAATTCAGCCTTCATGAGCCCAACCTCTCTTTGGATGAAATGAAATTTGGCAACCAACATCCAAGTTTCCATCCTCATTCTTTACCTGAATATCATGATAGTTTGGCCAATGGTCTTCCATACAACTCCCCTAGCACTGTTGCGGATATAGCTAGCAATGTTGGTACCAAAATTAAGGACGGACTTGACAATAGACACATTCTTGGAGTAAGTTCAAATGGGCACCTGATGGAACCCGCCGGAGGGGGTAAGTTCTGTTGATTCTGATGTTCTGTAGTTGATTTCAAATATTTGCTTGCACCTCTGCCAGAATTGGGTGATAAATAACATTTTCAAGAAGATAGCAATTGGATTTTTACATTCTAAAGAGAGGCTAACACGAAAGCAAGGATTTGCTTGATGTGGGGGGTTGTAAGGAATTAATTAGTCTTAATTTAAAATTGTGGCTTACCACTTGTTTGGAGTTAATTGTATGAAAAGAATCTTCTAACTGATTGCTTTCTTTATTAATGAGAGGGATAAAACATTCAACTGTCAAACCATACATGGGTTGGTGGTGGTAAACGTTAGCTGCCGAGTAAAAGCGGGTATTTACTAAACACCACCGGTTGTGCTTTCAAAATTAAGCAGAATAATTACGATCATACCCTAAACTGATTTTTTAAACTTCTGGATGTTCCTTTAACATTATGCTAGTTTTTCATATTGCTTGTGCCCAACTGCTCATGTTTGAGATATACATTACAATGTGGCTACCAGGACCTTAAAAGCAATAACTAGTTTGTTTGCCCACTGGTGTTCTCTCTACTGCCTGCTGCTGAGCTCCATTTTCTTCCTCATATAGTGCTTTCACCAGCGCATCCTAGACTAAATAGATTATCATATACATCCCTTGAACGCAAAATTATACTGGTTCAGATGGAAAGGGATGGTTCCATTCGTACATTTACTTTCTTATATGCTTCAATGGGTTTTTTTTGGGGTCAAGCCAGTTCAGGGATTTTGAAGATAAATAGATCGGTTGGTTGTAATTTACCTAGTATTGAACTCTGCTGATAAAATGTTTCATAGACTCTAATTTTAGATTACTTTACATTTTTCTTTTACACATCAGATATACTGATTTCCTCTTTTAATTTTAATTTATCACTTTGGTGAATTGTTTGTTGATACAATATTTTCTTTCCAGTTTTTGGATCTCCTAGAAATGGAAGCTACTCCCTTCATGGAAATCCTTATGTGTGGACTAACTCCAATTCACATCAGCAGCATCCTTCGGGTCCCATGGTTTGGCCAAATTCACCATCGTTTCTCAATGGTCTGCATGCTAATCGTGTTCCTCACATGCCTGGATTTCCTAGAGTGCCTCCTCTGATGCTGAACGCAACATCACCTGCTCACCATCACATTGGATCAGCACCAGCAGTTAATCCTTCTCTTTGGGACAGACAGCATGCTTATGCTGGGGAGTCCCCTGAAACTTCTAATTTCCACTTGGGTTCCCTTGGGAGTGGGGGTTTCTTAGGTCGTTCTCCATCACATCATGTGGACATTGCTTCCCAGAGCATCTTTTCTCATGTTGGTGGGAATTGCATGGATATGACTAAAAATATTGGACTGCACTCTCCTCAGCAGATGTGCCACCTTTTCCCCGGCAGGAATCCAATGATGTCAATGCAAACCTCTTTTGATTCTTCTAATGAACGCATGAGAAACCTGTCGTACCGTAGGAATGAATCTAATTCAAATCATGCTGATAAGAAACAGTATGAACTTGATATTGATCGTATTTTGCGGGGTGATGACAGTCGAACTACACTGATGATAAAGAATATTCCCAACAAGTATTTAAACTATCCTTCTAGCTGTTTCAACCATTTCATTTCTCATTGCTTTCTCCTGTCATTCAATTTATTTGTACGAAGGATGTCCATATGCAGTTTTGTTGTGATCTTGGTAATCAGTAATAGGCATTCAAATTGGTGCCTGCTTTTGTATTAATTATACTAGAATTGCTAATTTCCTATTTTCAGTTCCATTTGATGTGCTTTAGCCTCTTTATTACCCCTTACATTTTTTATTTGATATGGTGATTTTAATAGGTATACTTCAAAGATGCTTCTGGCTGCAATTGATGAGCATTGTCGAGGAACATATGATTTTATTTATTTGCCAATTGACTTCAAGGCAAGTTCATTATTTCCCCCCCTGATGGACCGACTTCATTTCCCCACCTCTTCTTTTGGATGGAAGAGAATCTCACTCTTGATATATGCATGAAATATTCATACATTTTTATATGTATGTTTTACTAATTCTGCAATTATTAACAGAACAAATGTAATGTGGGCTATGCATTCATCAACATGATTGATCCCCGCCAGATTATTCCTTTCCATCAGGTTAGATAGATGAGATGTGATATCTGCGTAGAAGGAATTTTTTACCTTCTTTTGGAATTGGTTTTCTTGTTAAGAAATGTTTGTTGCATATTTTACTAGAAACTAATGGGCAAAGAGGACAATTTTTTTTTTTTGTTGGCAGGCATTCAATGGGAAAAAGTGGGAAAAGTTCAACAGTGAGAAGGTGGCATCTCTTGCATATGCTCGAATTCAGGGAAAAGCTGCTCTTATTGCCCATTTTCAGAATTCAAGCTTGATGAATGAGGATAAACGTTGCCGCCCTATTCTCTTCCATACTGATGGCCCCAATGCTGGTGATCCGGTAGGATATCTGGTTACTTTCAACTCATTATTTAGATTTGTTTAAAGAATTGAGTGTAGTTAAAACTGAGCTGCTATAAGTAATTCTAAAACTCTTGATTTGTGGATTTTGGAATTTTTAAAATTGTAATCAGTCACTTAACTGAAGTTTAGGCTAGTGTCCTAGTCTTGGTTAGGTAACACGTCTTGGTTAGGAAATTTATGGAATTGATTAACTGTCAACTTCAGGCACTTCTGATATATTTGTGAAGGACCAAAACTAACCTGTCTTTGTTTCTTTGTAGGAGCCATTTCCTATGGGTACAAATATTCGATCAAGATTGGGCAAACCTCGAATCTGTGGCAGTGAGGAAAGCCAGCGCATAGGATTCACTTCAGTTTCTGGAAACGGAGAGGAATCTCCCAATGGATCAGACTTTTCGGGTTCGTCAAAGGATTCTGATTAATTTATCAGATTTAACCAAGGTCCAAGGCACTAACCATAAATCCTTGTATCAGAGTATAAAAGCTAAACCCATCCCTGTTCCATATATTAGGGGTGGCCTGACAACATTTTTCGGTTATATAGGGAGCAATTTTCACAAAGTTTTGGGAATCGAAATTCAAAACCAAAATCCAGTGGGCTATTTGCTGACTTTCGTTGCTGTTTCTTTCAACAGTTTTTGTATATTGCCCATTGTAAGTATAGAGCATGGCTTAATAGAGAGAGAGAGATTAAGAGTTTTTGGATGGTCGCGACTAAACAGAGTTATGATGTACAGAAGTTCCTGAGCTTTTTGAATGACTCTAGGGATCTTCTCTGTTTTTGTTCTCAATTTTGTATCCCATCATCTCTATGTAATTGCAATTTTCCCTTGAGATTTTGGAGGTGTTTATGGATTCTGCATCTGTTCTGGGCAGGCGGTTGTGATTGCTCAAAAGAGAGTTGGGGGGGGAGAAAGAGAGAGAGCTCATTTTCTGATTTTATTATTATTTTGGTTGTTAGAAATTTTTGTAAGTTCTGGTCTATTATGTTCGATGCTTTCTTAGAACTTTCTACTTTCTCCCAGTTTCTTTCATTTTATGCGTCCAAGCTTACAAGACCTGCCTGGGCATAACCCAGCCAACAGTTAATGTAATCTAGCCTGGAGACTAGTTTGCACTTAAGATTCGTTGAACTTTCTTGCATTTTCGGTTCAAGAATAATGCAAGAAAACAACTGTGGAGTCATGAGTTAATCGTATCATTTGTATACAACTTTGCATCACTTCTGGTGTAGCTCAATTGGCCGTGAATGTACATTACATCCATAGTCATCTGAGTAAAGATATCGTGGCGTAGCTTGGCTGGCTGTGAGTGCACATTGCATCCGCGGTCATCGGAGTAAACACGAACATCTTTCAACGTTGAATGTTGGAAGTCGGTCAAAAACCAATATGTTGTACTATTATTATTAGAAAAAATAAATTAGAGATTTGAATAGACAAATATAATGTTTTTGTAGCAAACCGAAGCCCAGCGGCAGTCGCTTGACTCAATAGTTGGGCTTGGACTGCACTTATAGTTGCAGCTCTCCTGAATTTAACTATTTGATGTTCTGTTTTAGGGATCGGGGTGGAGAGTTGTATTTTATTTTTTGTTTTATTAATAATTTTGTCCTCTTTTTTTTATTTTATTTTAAAATAAATTTAGAGTAGTAGGAATAAAAAATTTATATGTGGAGAATAATTTTTTTATTTTTAATTTATTATTTATTTATTTTACAGTATATATAAATATATAATTTTAATAAATTAAAAATTAAAGATGTTAATAAAATTATTATTATATTATAAAATTATTAAAAAAATTAAAAATTTAAAATAATATCTTGAAATAATTTTAAAATTAAAAAATATTTAAAAACTCAAGAGAGAAAAGAAAATAATATTTTAAAATTGAATAAAAATTATATTATAGAATTTTTTTAATTATAATTTATTTATATTAGATAAAAATAAAATAAAAATTAATTAGCTAATTAATATCATAATTGACAAAAATAAAATTTATTAAATAAAAATTAAAAAAAATATTTATATATAATAAAAATTAAAATGAGGTTAGAATGAAAAATATAAAATTAAATTTTATTTTATTAAAAATTTAAAAATTATTTTCTTTCGCCTCTCTATTTTATTTTATAAAAATTATTTAAAATTCAGTAACACCCGAAACCCTAAACCCCGGGGATTTTGCCATCCGTATTCCGTTTGTGCCCTTTTCCTCAATTTTGTCGGCAACCAAAAAAAGGTTTAAAAATCTAGTTAAAAAATCCGATATTCAAATTTGGAGTTTGGAAACAAATGCAAAGAAGAGTACTGTCACAAATCTCTCAATCAACCAAATACTTCCGATTCACTCAAAGCCTCTTCTTATGCTCCTCAAATGAAACCCAAAGCCTAAACCTAAATGGAGGCGGAGATGATCCTCTGTACTCGAACGTACCGAAACCCCTTAGGGACAAGTCGGAGAGAAAACCGTATCCGACACCGATGAATGTCTTGATACGACGAGCCAAAGCGGAGAGAGAATCAAGAAAAGCTGAGCCTGTTAAGCTTCTCGAGCATCCACCTGACAACGGATTATTGGTCCCCGAACTCGTCAGCGTGGCCCACCAGGTCTACCGAGCTCGTCAGTCACTACTTTCCGGTCTGTCTAAGCTAGTCCAATTCATTCCCGTCCAACGCTGTAGGTAAAGATTCGACGTCGTTTTTTTATTGCTTTTTCACAGAAGTACCGTATCTTGTGAATTTTGTTTTCCTTATATTTCTATTTTATATACAATTTAATGATGTTCACATGTTGCCATGTTGTTTAATTCATCTGTAAATTCTAACGGGGTGATTTTTTTTTTTTTTTTGGTTTAGATTCTGCTCTGAGGTTCACATTGGCCATGTGGGTCATGAAATCAGAACCTGCACTGGCCCGAAAAGTGGCTTTCGAAGTGCTACACATGTGTGGAGAAAAGGAGGAGTTGGTGATGTTGTATTCTTCCCCAAGTGCTTTCATCTCCATGATCGTGTTGGGAAAGCTAGAGTTGTGCATGATGCGAGGCATTCTGTTCCGAGAATTCCAGCCATTGTTGAGCTCTGTATTCAAGCCGGTGTAGACATTGAAAAGTACCCTTCTAAGAGAAGAACTAAACCCGTATACTCTGTTGAAGGAAGAATCGTAGATTTTGAGTCAGTGATAGAAAATGATGAAATGGAGAAAAATGTATTAGATTCTTATTTGGGAGATAAGATTGATGAAATGGAGAGGAGTTCAAAATGCGATCAGCTGAATCAATCAAATGATGTAGAAGGAACAAATTTGAGGGAGTTAAGTATTAGGACATTGGACTTGTGGTTTGAGATGATATCAGGAGCCAAGGAGATGATGGAGAAGTACACTGTGTGGACCTGTGGATACTGTCCTGAGGTTCAGGTTGGTCCCAAGGGACACAAGGTGAGGATGTGCAAGGCATCAAAGCATCAGTCTCGTGATGGTATGCATGCGTGGCAAGAAGCAACAATGGATGATCTTGTTGGTCCCAACTATGTCTGGCACGTTCGAGATCTGAATGGGCCTGCTTTGGATAACAACTTGAAGAGGTATTATGGTAAGGCTCCAGCTGTAGTGGAGCTGTGCGTGCATGGTGGCGCTCCTGTTCCGGATCAATATAGAAGCATGATGAGATTAGATGTGGTTCCTCCTGAACGTGATGAAGTTGATCTTGTTGCTTGAAGTAGTTTCCCTTCAAGCTTAAGGAATATATATACACACATGCTGACTAGACTATGATCATCACAGCTTTGGATGTGACCCTTTAAATACTGTGATTATGACTTGAAACTGAAAATCTTGGCTCATTGGGTTGGAACCAAGATCTCTTCCAACGGGTTTGTCAAGGCACGCATGGTTGGTCTGGTTTGAATGCCTTGGATAAATAATATGCCATCTAACTGCAGCCTTCCTAGTTGAATGGATGATATATGAAATGATGTTGGAGAAGCAGAGATGGTTGATGGCTACTAAGCTTAAGGTTCAGATAGATTTTGTCAATGAAGTAGCCATGTGAAAAAATGCGGATATGGTTTAGCCGAAAATCGTTTCGTTTAAGAAAGATTCTGATCTCGTAAGAGACATATGGCTATTACCGATTTCATGTGTACCAAAAAAAGGATAAACCCTTTTTCATATATCTCTTTGAGTTCAGTTTGTGATTGTGAGCTTGATCAATTGGCAAGTACGTCTTTAGATTTTGAGAATGGCCCTCAAAATGATGATTCAGTTTATTTACAAAGCCATTGGAGTTATTAGTTGGAACACGGAGTTGCGGATCTTCAGATACAACTAAAACCAAACGTGTAGTCGTGTGCCACCAACATAGCAGTTGCTCAAAGAAATAGGAATTATTCTTTTGGTTATTTATTGCTTTTTTTTCCCCTCCTATTGGCAAATAATAATAATAATAATGAAACGGTCGAGAAAATTAGAGTAGTATTACCGAAAAAAAAAAAATGATGATTCAAATAAATACTGGAAAAAAATTAAAGGAAAATTAGCCAGATAATGTCATTTGCTTTGAACTGTGGAACCAAGCAGCACAGAGCGGCCAGTTATAAGTAAATGTAAATGCTGATCATTATTATTATTAGTATAATTTTGCGACAAAGAAACACAAATTCCTTCTCCTCTGGTTATCGCCGCGGCGAAACAAAACAAAAGAAACAGAAGAAAAGAAACTTGGAAAGTGTACATACAAATACAAAAGCGAGAAAAAAGGATACAAATGAGCGAGGTTACTGTAAAGAAACCGAAGCAAGAAGAAGAAGAAAACGGAGGATATCACAGCAAAGAAGAGCAAGAAGAGGCATTGGTCGCTTTGATCGAGCACCGTACCAAAGAAGTTCAACATCTCCGTCAACGTATCTCCTATTACAAATCTCAGGTTCTGTTGCTTTCATTCCTTTTTTGTTTTTTTTTTTTTTTCTTTTTAATAACAATTTTAATCAGTTTTATTTCCTTATTGTCATTTGTATTATTATTATTTTCGTTTAGGTATTTGTTTTCTAAAAAGTTAAATATCTGAAGCTTAAAGTGCGAATATACTAGATGATGATGTCTTCTTTTTTTTTTTTTTTTTTTAATATATGAAGTTCTTTATTTCAACCTTTGAGCACTTTTAAACAGCGATTCATTTTGTAATTGATTGTCCTTTTTCACCAGCTAACCGGCTAATTAAAGATGACAAAACAAAACTTTGTGTTTTTACTAAACATGAAGAATAGAAAGTTGTGTGTATTTTTACACTAAAACATTGCCAATGAAATTACAATCAGTTGCTAATTATGTTCTTTGTGAGAGGCTTGCAGCTTGAGGACGCGGAGAAGAGGTTGGAAGATTCACAATCTAAATTGGCTCGTCTTAGATGTCGAGATAATGTGGTTTCGTCTAGAAGTTCTCCGGCTAATGGAACTAAGAATGTGAAGGTAGAGCACAGATCCATCAGTCCTGTACGTATCGATGAAGGTTCTTCTAGAAACAAATCTCAATCTAGAACAGAACTTTTAATTCCCGCTGTGAATCCCAAGATTTCTGAACCTATAAAATCAACATGGTCTGGTGCAAAAGATCTATCCGGTTCAAGTGCTCAAGCAAGTCCTGCTGCTCACTCCAATAGTATTGTAAAAGTAAAAGGGGAGAAATCTCATAGAAACTCAGGGGATTCAGAAGTTGTTGAAGTTCGAGATAGAGGAACAAAAAGGAAGTTTGGTAACATTCTAACCTGATGAATTTCATTGCGTGTGTGTTTTTTTCTTTGAAATCATATTTTCAGTTGGTTTTGCATCTTGCTTTTCCAGTAGTTACCTTCAGGGTTTCAATCATTTGCAATTCGTGCTCATCAAACTTTTTCTATATTTCAGAGCAGAGAGAGCATAAAGAATTGATTCCATTGGTGCGTACTAGTGCTTCACCTGTTACAATCCACTGCCATACAAGCAATCACATCTCTAGTCAGCACAAAAGAAAATTGAGAAGTCTTTCATTGAACCCTGTGAATGAACAGCTTTTTGTTACCAGGTAATGGAGCTGTTTGATCAGAGAGACTCTCTTTCACTTTTAACTGAATGTTGGTGATGTTTTCGAATGAATAGAACGTGAAATCTTTTCCTTCCAAGTCTTGTTGTGTGAATGATAAAATAGTGGATTTTGTTTTAGTTTTTTCCTGTCCTTCGTAAGATTACGATAAGTGGTCATACATACTTAGTCATTGAACTCCTGACTCAGGTAATGCAGTTGGCTTTTTGGCTTAATATATGAACAAAAACTTTTGGTTCACTTGTGAGCTTTATAATCTTAAGCAGGCACATGAAATGCTGTAGAAACGCTTAACTTGCACATTTTTTGGTGGTTTGGTTCCTCTTTTGCTCAAGTAGTTTATGTTTTACAATTATCAAACAAACAAAAAAGTTAGAGAGAAAATACCGCATTTTGTTCATTTGATTCCATAGGAGCTAATTTTTTCTAGGTAATGTGGAATTCTTGCAGTGCTTTGGATGGAGTAATCAGCTTGTGGCAGCTTCAGTCCAGGGGGTAAGTTATACTATTTGTCTTAAGCTGGTGAAGTTTTACCTCGTAGCTTACACAAGCTTTTGACTGTGGCATTGCATGCAGAGTGAAAGAACATTGCATGTTATACATACAATTAGTTTGACTGCATTAGATGTCTAATGATAAAACTAGTAGGAGATGCTTTGTGATTCTTTGCATGTAACACATGTGAAGAGGAATTGAATTATGCTGAACTTTATGGGTAAATTCGATGTCTTTTTCGTTATCTTAACTGTTCAGTGATACGTTGAATTCTTTGGATCACATTCTGTAAAAATGCATATGTGAAATTGTAAAACCTTTGGATGCAGCATCTAGTTGGCCACCTGGAGTGGACTTAGGCAGAATCCGTAGTTTTAAGGGGCTTTTTTTTAATCATTTGTAATTTTAACCAGGAAGTTATAAATAAAAACAATTCTTTTTTTGGTATAAATGGGTAGTGTCAGTTTTTAGTTGGCTGCAGAAAGTTGCAATGGTAAAGATTTTCTTCTTGTTTAGGTGTGGTTGATGGAATATAGTTCCTTCCAGATCTAGATTTTTTTATTTGTATCCTCTTTGTCTGCCTCTTTTAGTAATGCCATTTTGGCTAGGGTAGCATCTCTGTTAAGGTAGCCTAAAAGATTGGAATATCCCTGTCAGTTTGTATTTTTGTTGCCAAATTATTGTGATGTGTTGCTTCCTACTTGGAGAAGAAAAATTCTTGTTTTCTTCTGTAGATATTATCTGATATCCTGGAGGGAGAAAGTAACCAAAAACTAATTTGTTCTCATGTGGTGTTGGTCCTTGTGTTGTATCTTAAATTGCAGGTCAGGTGCCTCTTTACTTAGTACTACTGATTGTTTATCTCCAAAGCAGAGGAGATGGCCAGAAGATATAGCCTGGCATCCACAGGGGAAACAGCCTTTTTTCTGCCTACACTGTTGATAGTGGTAATTCTCATATATCAGTCCTAAATCTTAATAAAACTCAAGGAGTAAGAGCTACTGTTAATGTGTATCCAATAAATATATTACTGCTATTGAAATCTTCCATGTCAGTTTCCATAGCATATATTTGTAAAGAAGTGGAGATTGTGTGGCCCCCATGTTTAGTTAGAACTTCATGAACATACAATTCTGATGTTAAAAGTTCTCCTTAAGATGTAACATTATTGTTTTATTTTTGTGCATTACAGAGAGCTCGTGTAACTTTCCTAGATGATAAGCCTCACGTTAAGGGTATTATCAACAACATTATTTTCTTGCCCTGGAAAAATCCCTCTTTTGTCACTGGTGGTAGCGATCATGCTGTTGTACTTTGGAGTGAGAGAGATGCTGAGGACTCGTGGAAGCCAAAAGCACTTCACAGGAATTTGCATTCTTCAGCTGTTATGGGAGTTGCTGGGATGCAGCAGAAGCAGATTGTGTTATCTGCTGGTGCAGACAAGAGAATTATTGGGTTTGATGCAGGAGTAGGAAGAGCCGACTTCAAGCATCAAATAGAAAGTAAATGCATGAGCGTTCTGCCAAATCCTTGTGACTTCAATCTATTCATGGTTCAAACTGGGTAAGAAAATTCTATTCTGCATTAGGGATCTTCTTTACGTTTTATATTTATCTTCCAGTTGTTATGCATCTTTATTAACTGTTGGAGTATCATTGGATATGTTAATACACCTGCTTCATTTGTGTCTTCTAGTATTTGATTTTACTTGTTAAACAAATGGCTTAAAAGTACACGAGATTACTAAACTTCACTGAAGAAAACCAAGCAATACATTGAAAGACTTATTACAATATCCCATTAATTGGCTGCAGTTGTGTTGGAGAATGGTGATTGAATTGGATAGTTATGGTTAAGCTTTTAACCAATATGAATCTTCTGTTTTTCTAATTTGGGAGCCGGGTTTGAGCAATTCACATAATGATTTAAAATATCTAGTGTGGTTCATATTTTACTACCAACAATAATAACACCGGTTTCATGCTATAATGCTTGATGTATTATGTCCCATTTGTACATGAGTTGCTAGGTCCCTACTTCCTACAGATTATGAATACTGCATAGTAATAAAATTATGGAAAAGGGAGTATTCGATTTACTTTCTAGAAAGTCTTAAAGTATTCGATTTACTTTCTAGAAAGTCTTAAAAGTATTCAAGTCCATTAACAAAATCACTGTGGTAGTAATTTGTTGCTGTCATATTGTATGAGTGAAAAAGTACACCTTAATCCCAACTCCTGCGCTTGTCTTAGTGTAGGAGGTCATAGGGTATTCTGCAAGAGAGTGATGCTGAAATTATAACTAGAGATGTAAGGCATAATACTGTGGATGCATAATTGATATTGAGAATCTACTAGTGGGCTTTATGACATTAAGATATTGTTGTTTTTTGATGGAAAAGAGTGATTGAAAAATTCCTCAACCACCCCGAAAATAAACACATAAAGAAAGAAAGAAAATAATAATGATAGAAAAAATAGTTAGTTTTAAGAGATGTAAGGTCTGTTCTTTTTTCTTTTTTTTCCCTCTTTTTTACTTGAGAATCCAATTATCAGTTCTATAATTTTGAGACCTGAGTTCCTGGATTATTGTGCATGGTTGTAGTCATGCATCTTATGGTTCATTTTTGGTTGCTGTAAGCTAGTTCAAGAAAATATCTGGTGATTTAATGTGGATCTGATGAATTCTGACTATGAAATTATAACCTTGGGAGGGAACATCATTCGATTTTGCAAAACTTATAGTTGTCCTAATTAGAAAGAGCTTTCTTCCTATTTTTGTTTTTATTTTTATTTTTTTGCTGCCTGGAAGTTTTGAAAATGTTTTGTGTTCAGGACTCCTGGGAGGCAGCTCCGATTATATGATATCAGACTGAGGCAGACAGAAATTCATGCTTTTGGGTGGAAGCAAGAAAGTAGTGAATCCCAGTCAGCTCTGATAAACCAGGCTTGGTCTCCTGATGGTTTATACATAACATCTGGTTCAGCAGACCCTGTGATCCACCTCTTTGATATCAGGTACAGTGCCAACAAGCCATCCCAGTCAATACGAGCTCATCAAAAACGAGTCTTTAAAGCTGTGTGGCATTACTCACATCCGCTTCTGATTTCCATATCTTCTGATCTGAACATTGGATTGCACAAGATTTAAACTTCTGTTCTTGTATGACAAAACAACATTCCTCTCATTTTGCTTTGGTGCCCCTCTTCATGCACCCAAGAGAAACAGCTCTGTCAGAGAGCAATTCTGGTTCATCCTAGCAAATACCAAGCCATTGGGATATGTAATATTAAAAGAATGGGTTTTCATGGGAGAAACAGTTGAACATACATGTCTTTACATTAGTTGCCCATGTGATCGGATGACTGGCCAGAAATTGGCTGAGAATCCATGTTCGCTTGTGTGACAATATAGGTATTGTATTCTTTTCCCACTGGAGGGAAATATAACGCAACTGTATTAGTTTTAAATGTGTTTTCGTGATTCATGCACAATATTCCTGCTGGATCCTGTATCACATTAAAATCGTTGACAGCATCAGGCAAAGATTTGTATTGGGAATTTTGATCATGTTAAATTGAAATTCATTCCTTGCACGGTCAACGTAAATGGATATTTGCAGGTTTCATGGCTGGCCATCAAAATTGTTCATTACGGCACCTTTAGGGGTAATGTACCCGCAGTTAAGGTATCATCAAATAGTCAGATTTTGTTTATTTTTTAATTTTTTGACAATTTAGATTGTAGAGCACGGCACCCTGAGGTACCCTAGCCGGACCCTATTATTATTAGGCAATCCTTAAATTACGTTTCACGTAACTTATCGTCTGATTTGTCTGAAATTGTTAGGTATATTTAATTTTAATCTATCGGATGATTTTCACTTTATGCAAAAATAGTAACAATAGAGAAACCGACTGAATTCGTTAGCTTTAACTAATGGGCAATCGCTTCAAACGGTTTGAACTTTTGAACATCGTTTCAAATCAGTTCAAAATCAGATTTAGAGAATTGGAAAGGGAAAAAGAGACAGTGCCAAATTGAAATATAATAATCAAATCATAATTGATTCGTATACAACTCGTTGCCGTCGGTTCTCCTTCTTTCGCTTGCGGCTTGACTGGTCGGTCGGATCCGCCGTTAAGCTTTCTCGTGGTTCCGCCGATTAATTACCATCGACAGCCAAAAGTGCAGGCACGAAGCTCTTGCCTGTTAGTTGGTGTCCTGTTCATCTTTGCTTTTATGGCTTCTCTTTCTCATGCAGAAATTCAATTCCATTAGTTTGTTGTACGTAATAATTTAATTTCTCATTCTTTATCAATCATTTCATTCTTGGACAGGATTTGTACCACTGTTTTCACATATGAGTTCCTAGAAGTGTCCGTTAAATCAACTTCAATAAACAGTTCAAATCAAGACTCCACGAATGGTTACACAGGATTGCAACATACTGCCTCCATATAGTTCTGCTGAAATTAACAATATTATTTATTTTTTAATCAAATAAAAATCAATTTATACATTTATCTTGTTGGCATCTAGAAACAAGTTAAAGAAAACAATAGTTAAAAATCATGCAGTTGACAAATTTACATCGCGCAATTATGAATATACTCTAATTAACTAATTCTATGAATCTCCAAACCATAAGTAAATTAAGGAAGATTGAATATAAAAAGTAAAATGAACATTACTGTTATTGATCAGCCGCTTGCAAAGAATTGCAAATTTTCAGAAAATTATATGTATTGTTAATTGATTGATTAACACATGCACCCATAAAAATAAAATAATACTCATTAATTTGGCTTATCTTAGTGGTGGGTCTTCATTTGGAGGAGGTGCAGCTTTGGTTTCTTCCAATTAATATATTGGGTTTTTATTTTTTGGAAAATTTACGATAATAGTTAAAATAATTTATAAATATCTAAAATAATTAATTAAATTTCTTCTATCTTCCTTAATCATTTATCATTTTTTTTCTCATAATGCCCATATCTTTCTCAAAACAAAACTCAGCAATTGGTTCCCTCTGGTAACAAACTACAGGCTCCATTTTACATTTTTCGGTAACAATCAACGATGGTTGGGCTGGCTTTTGACAGTAAGCTCATCTCCGGCGGTATTTTAGAGGTATTTTTCTCCTTAATTTCCAATAATTTTCACTTCGTAAATTTTAATTTTTTTTCTATTTTGATAAGTTTGATTGTTGAAAAATCAGTATATTGATGCATATAGATGAAGTTAGGATTGATTGCCCATAAATATTAGAAATTGTTAAGTGAAATTTAGGTTTAAAAAGTGGTACACGAGGTGCTCGATAAAATGCCCCTATAGTTTATGGTGTATGCAAGATTAAGGTGTTGATGGTGTGATTGTAAGGTGGAGTATAGGTGCAATAGGAGTAGAAATCACACGCGCAACAGGTAAAAATCACCCACGCTATCACGCACGCGATCACATTCTGTGATATCGTGCTACAGGTGCCTGTTGCACGATATTACAGAATGTTTAAAAAAATTATTAAATATTGAATTATTTTTATTTTTTTTAATTATCATATTAACTAATTAAAAATTTGATTTTTTTGCAGTCGTAATGATCACAAAACCAGGCACGATGAAGATTCCAAAAACGAAATACTTCCCCGGGCGTATTACAAATACCTCAAAATTTGGGAATGTGATGGATGCTATCAAGAGGAAGTTAACGAAACAACAATTAAGATTATTCAGGAAAGATATATTTGGCCATTTCGCAAAGATGGATAGCTACATGTTTAGTGGTGCAATCCTTCACAACGCGCTACTTAGGCAAGTAGCGTATTGTGATGAAGATGATAAAAATCAGCTGTGGTTTGAATTTAGTGGCCAGTTAGCACGGTTATCAATCGTTGAATGGTGTTTAGTTACGATACTTTGCTATGGTACATACGACTTACACAAAGAAGCCAAATTTCCTACGAATAACAGGTTGTGTGATTTGTACTTTGAAGATAACCTAGGTGCTACTCTTAAACGATTTGATAAAAAATTTGAAAATTTGAACTTTAATAACATGGATGATGTTGATGCGCTAAAGATCGCGTTATATTACTTTACGGATAGAGTACTTAATGGTAGAAAAGATAAACGTGTACCAAATTCGTTATTATTAAACTATGTTGATGATCTTGAGTACTTTAGAAGTCTTCCATGGGGTCGTTTATCCTGGAAAACGGTATATAAAAGTTTGGACACTGCATTGAACCAGAAAATGAAAGCTTTCCAGGGTAATACTCTAAAAGAGGTGAAATATAACATTTATGGCTTTTGTCCTGGGGTGGAGGTGCGTTTCAAATACATATGAATTTTTTCTATACAATATATTTTTATTTTTTTTCCTAATTTTGTATTTTCACATGTTACAGGCTTGGTTGTTTGAAGTAATTGATAGTTTTGTACTAGAAAAGTGGGCCATCAAGACAAAAAAGAAGACTCCTCGCATATTGAAGTGGGAAGGTGTTTCCTCTTCGAAAATAAGTTTTTCTGAAGTGTACAAGTTTTACAATGACAATATACGTGTCGTAAGTATTAAGTTTTACTGAGCTGTACTACTTTATATGCGCGATGACTAATTTCAATTATTTCATTACCAGGGGATTGTTAAGCAAACACTCAATCGCGACCAAGTCTGAAGGCAAAAATGGTGCAATACTTATAAGAGGGTCAACTTGTACGCCCTTCGAATAAGGCCTTGGAATAATAGGCCGACTTCGGCGTAGGTCATGACAATTCTCAAAGTGAGGTAAATCTTCCCTATCACCAACTGGATCCTCATCATGCTCATCATCCCCATCATCTCCATCATCCCCATCATCCCTATAATCGCAAGAATTATCCAAATGATTATCATCATCATCAATAGGAGCATACCCAAAATCATTGTCCCTATCGTCAATTTGGCTATGGTATGAATCAACATTAATGCTATTTGACGTTGTATTATTCGTGTCATTAATGCGATCATCATTGTAATAGAAGGCAGAATAACCTTGTTGTAGTGAGGTCGTCAGCGATAACACCTATTCTTTAACAGCCGTCAGTGTAACGACGTTCTCTTCTTGAACATGCTATTGATTTCTTACTTTAGGAAATTTGCTAACAAAAATAGGGATGCAACCCTCATTCACCGAATTAGAGCTCATATGTATTAACACTCTTACCATATCATCATCAACTATATCCAGGTATTGAACATACGGGCTGGGTAGAACATATCGACTGTAAAGTTGTCTTCAATTCAATACTGTAATCATTCGAATTTATTTATTTGTAAATTTCATATACTCTTGAAAGAAATACATCAAACGTACAGTTTTTTGGAACAAAAAAAGCTCTATTTTTTTCATTTCTGTACTCAAAACGACCGTCTGTTAATTCCTCCCATGATCCATCAAAATACATTTGAAGAACAATTGACTCCATTAAGCCTAAGAAAAAAAAATTAGTATTTAAAAAAAATTTAGAACATGAGTTGTCCAGCATCTGACGAGCGGCAGCGCTGTCACGCAGTTAGACAGAACACAGTCACCGTCATGACGAGCGCACCGTCGACGCGTTTTCGAGTTCGTCTCCAAGCTCGTATTTACTCAAAATAACTCATAAATTTTGATTAATCAAAAAATAAAAAACTACATATTGTGTAAAATAAATACTAACCTCAACTTTTTGATTTCTAGTTGATGAGTTTTAGGTATTAGGGTGTGCTGAATTTTGAAAAATATTGGTTGAGAATGTATGAGAATTGTTGGTTTTGTTTATAAATATGGGGGTATTTAAGTCTATACAAGAAATATATTACTACATATGATAGAAAAAGTTTAATTGGTTGTTTTGAATATTTACTAAATTTTTTTGGTTATTTTTATAAATTTTCCTTATTTTTTTCAGATGTGAGAGATTTAATTTTCAAATGGCATCGTTTAATCTATTTGTAACTGACTGTACCAGTTCATTTTTTTGTATGAATTTTCGAGTCACTCAATATGCAATTACTTAAGCTATTAATACTTTATTTTTGTTTTGTCCATATGATACTTTTTTATTGGTTACTTAGTTAAATCACAGGCAGTAA
Organism: Murraya koenigii; assembly: GCA_025617385.1. NCBI lineage: Eukaryota > Viridiplantae > Streptophyta > Magnoliopsida > Sapindales > Rutaceae > Murraya > Murraya koenigii. The sequence goes on from CM046814.1 coordinate 18,108,717, forward strand.
ATTACCAAAATAGTAACTTAGGGCGACTCTTATTATTATATTATTGCTACTATTTAATTGTACAGCAATATATACCTGTACATGGTTAGTATCATTAAAGTGAGCATTTTTAGGCATGCCCACGTTGGAAAAGTTTTATTTCTTCGTAGTCATGTTTTTTATCTTAGCATATCCAAACGCCAAATCCCACTACTTGCAAACTAAGGGAGCAAACTTATAAATTTGGTTAGGGATGAAAACAGTAATATTGCATATTTTAAATAAATATTTTAAATAATATAATATTTATTAATTAATTGATAAAATTAAAGTAAATTAATTATATTATTTTATTAATAATTAATAAATATTATATTAATTAAAATGATCATTTAAAATTAAAAAATTTGAGATTGTATAATATTATTATAAATGAAAGTGAGGCGAGTTGGGATAATGATACAAAAGTTTGGTCCAAATCATTTGGTATAAGCATTACCAGCTACTACACGTCGCTTACAATTCGCCATTTCTTTCAGCTCCGCTGTTGGGATCGTGACTCGTGACAAGTTTGGCATATGCTATGTATCAAAAAAGAAAAAAAAGGTTGGAGATGGACTTTGACCTTGGACTTGACCTCGGCTTGACAAGGACCGCCAACTCATGTGATACCCATGACCTAATCCTGTGTGTATTGTTAGGCATTTTAGGCCCAGTAACCCCACAACCTTCATTTCTACCAGTGGTTGACTCCATGACCTCGGTGCTCGTTGACTGCTAAATTCATCTTAACTTGCTATTGAGATTTGAGGCCACACCCTGCTCCCTCATGTTCGCGTCCCAGCATCGTATTGAGACTCCATTTCCCTCCTATAATTATATGGCGGTGGATATTTCTCTCATGGGTATGGATAAAATAACTATATCTCTTAAATATTATCGACAATAATTATATAGAAATAGAAATTTAGGTTGTGCCCGTGATAGAAATAATTTAGGTTTATTTTGACAAATTTCTAATTGTAAATTATCAGTAAATATTTTTTTTGTAACATTTTTTTCTTAATATAAAACAAAGTTAAAAGTTAAAAATCCGAAGGACAAAATGTAAAAAAAAAAAAAAAAAAAAAGAAGAAGAAGAAGAACAATGGGTTCTTTAGGGGGGGTTATGATTGTGTTATATGTCTTAAATGTACGTGGCCCACAACGAGTCATTGATGCCAATGCCATGGACAATGCTTGTGATTGAAGATTAATTAATTATAGTAACATAAAGTAAGAAGTCTAGTTATTATGCTTTGCTTTTAGGGATTTTCAGTACAAAGCAAGTCACCGGTTGGAGCCTGGAGCCCAATACTTTCTTCTTTAGTAGCAGACATGCACGGCTTTTGCTTTTTAGTTTTGCCATGTCCGCTGCCTTTTTCTTGTCTTCCCTTTTTCTAAATTTAGAATTACCCAAAAAAAAAAAAAGAAAAAAAGAAAAACCAGTAATGCACTCATATCCCACTTGAAAGTGGTTCAAGATTGCATTCGCAGGGCCCCGCCTTAGGAAGAGTGTCACTTTACTCATTCAATTATGTTAAGCAAGTTCTATCTGAATCGTTGGGTGTGAAATCTAATGGTTGGAGAGAGGGAATGAGTTCATAACATTACACGCAACTTTTTTTAGTTGGATTGCACAACATTAATAAATGAAGATTGGTTTCGAAATTTTAAGTAAAAGATTTGAAGTTCTCTTAAAAAAAACTTCTCTTCACCCATATGATCGAACTCTTAACTTTTACCACCAAAATAATAATAATAATAATATCACCCCTCTTAACTAAAAAATATCACCACTCTAAGAGAAATATTGTTCCCTTTAAACGGTGCCAATTAATTTTTTTCCCTCTCTTTTCACTAATTCTAATCTCTTGGGTGACTTTTTTTTATTTAAAATTTAAATAGATATGAATTAATTTGAATTTTAAACAGAACTAAACGGCTGAATTTAAATGACATTTATTTTTTGTCTAAATCACTAAAAATAAGTATTAAGTTGTCTTTTTTTTTCAGTTTAAAAAAGTTGAAAATCAGTACTTTTACATGGACTCTTATAAATTATAAATGTTAAATAAATAATAAATATTTCAAAGTATATAAATAGGATAATATATTATCATAACATAGCATGTTCAATTGAATACAACCCTTTAATATTCTAAATTAATATATGTATTTATGATGTTTTATATAAAAAGTTCAAAAAAAATTTATAAAGATAAATAATGTTAATTTGAAGAAAATAATAATAATAGTCTACCAATATAATTCCACAAGTTATAGAGATGGATAATAATACTAATTATTCAATTTTATTTAGGTAAGATGAAAATTAATTAATTAGAAAGTGATATTTTAGAAAATATCTTTTAATTATGTCATTCAAAATTTTTAGATTAATTTAAAAGCTAAAAAAATTAGTTTAATAACCTAATGACTTAACGACTGAAAATTTTCATTAACTTAGAAAAAACAGACGAACTTAATAACTTAACGGATTGAAATTAAGTCATTAATATATATATATAATTCCATAACTTTGTTTCTAAGTTTTGCGCAAATATCACCTTCCCACTTTGAGAATCCATGAATTGCTTTGCTAAAGAAACAACTGTACTAAAAACATTCACACAACAAGCTTGTAATCCAAGTAAACTACTACAAAATCATTTACAACCCATAATTATTGCTTAGATTCTCATAAGCGTATGGAAACAAAGATTTTCCTTTTTCCTATTCATATACCACTAATAAGTAATAATTATAGCTTATTAAAATGATGACGGAATACATACTATAACATATTTTCTCTTGAAATAAATAAACCTTAACCTATTGTTTTATATAAACCTTACACTAATGCTTTGTTCAACTCAAATTATGAATCTTGCGTTATTTTATTATATTCAAGTTCAATTATTCGATACTTTCCGTGTTCCAGTTATTGAAATTTCTAAACTTTTAAACAAAGTTTCCCTTTTTTAACAAAATTTAGTATCTATCACTAATATTTAATTGTAATGTGTTTGATTTTATTTGAAGTTATTAAACATTATTAATTGCTAATTAAGTAGCAATACCAATTTAATGAATGACTGTTAGATGTTACATCACTTCATATGTAAATTATGTATCTCATTTTTGTTACGGTACTATTTATTAATTGTAATTTTTATAATTCGTAATTTTAAAGGTTCAAAAGTAATATTTAAAAGTTAAAAGTTAATTTTGATGTTTGTTAGTTTTTCTTAAAAAATAATTTTTAACAAAATTGCTCAATCACACAGTAAATTTTAAAAAGAAGGGACATAGTAGTTTTTTTTAAAATTTAATTTTTAGAATCAGTTATATACTTAATAAAATTTAACATATATTATAAAAATCCAAAATTTTGTTTATTCAATTAGGAAATAATATAATTAAATTTAAATAGATTATTTTTATTACTAATTATATTGAGATAACAAAATAAAATAATAATATATATACAAATTTATAAAAGTGTAAATAAAATTTATTCAACATTTATGTCTTTTTCAGTCATTTGTATTATTACAACAGTTTAACAGCTAAATTTATCAAATATATACAAATATTTTTAAAACTCATAATTCTTTTAAAAATAAACATACTAAACATTTAACTAATTTTATTTACAGATAATTATTTCTACACTACAGTTAACAACTATTATTTTAAATGTTACAGTATTACCAATCTAGTCCTTATGATCATAAATAATTTGATTAGGAGAAAAATAAATGGGTGACTGACACTTAGCTCATAAAGAGATTACATTTTATCACTTGCCTCCTATAATTTTCATAACACTCTTATTCTTATACTTAAAACGTTAAAGTAAGGGGAAAAGTAGTTTTTTTTTTTTTTTAAATGGTTGAACGAGGTTTTGGACTAAAATTTTTTCACTAACAAGATAAATGATTAAAAGGGTTTTATGAAAATAATAAAGGGGTAAATGATAAAACTCATAAACATAAAGGCTAAAGTGGTAATCTCCCAAAATAAATTAAAACTACCATTTACACTCTAGAATTAAGATTCTCTCGTGATCTAATTTTTTATGAGCAGAAACTCACGAGTTGATCGGTGATTAATAAATAAAAAATAAAAAAATAAAATTATATTTATATATTATTACCGTATGATAAATAACATAATATCTTTAAAAACTCACGAGAACTCAGACGGAGAGAATATGCTAATTTTACATCCTAATATTTGTATTTAATTAAGAAGTCTAATTGGTTAGATGCCATTAATAATGTTTGCAAAAGACATTACATCTCAAGTGATGTGTGCGCACAACATTTTTGAAGTTTTAAAAGTACGAAATTATAGAGTGGGGCCATGAATATTTAGTTTAAAACTTTTGATTAGTATACTTAATTATATATTATTTGATCTTTGTCGTTCAAAGCAAATAAAAATTGTACTAACTCTGTTACCTCAGGTGATCGATTGGACCCACTGCTAGCTAATACAGATGAATCAAGACTCATTTTTAATTATGAAGTTTAATTTTGCATCCCAATCTAACCGTTGGCAATAATTCGATTTGTATCACATAATAATAATTCGATTGATATTCTTAATGATAATTTGAGTTGGAATTGAATGACAAACAAACTAAACGATTCTAAATTGATTATACAACACATCCTAAGCATGAATGATAATTTAGTCCTAATTTGGTATTGGGTTAAGATAATTATACATTCTCATTAAAATATTTAATAAATATTATAATGTAGAAGGTATGTTGATTTAATCCATCACTTGTATAATTAAAAAAATATAATATATTTATTATTTTTATTAATTTATTATTTAATAATTATATTTATTATATATTATTAATTTTTATCTTATAATTATAATTTTTTTTCAAATAATAATGATAATTTTTACTCAATACCAAATAGAAACTTACGTGGGACTAAATTTGACCACTTGACAACTTAAGAATGATATTCTACTTTGTAGTTTTCTTCTATTTGCCCAATTGAAATTAGAGTCAACATCTATTTATTTTTATATTTAAAAGAAACTAATAAATAGAGTCTAACAATACCTATTCCTCCTCTGGGAGAAAAATTTAAACCACATGACATATTTATATTTTGTTAAGAAAATTTTATTAGTCTCAGGCATTACTTGAAAAGTCTGAAACTTAAAACTCAAATTTTATTAAAAAAATTATAAAATATATTATATTTTTAATAATTATATATATATATATTAATAATTTATTAAATACATTTAAAATTTTAGATATTTAAATTTTATATTTAATTTCATTAAAATAAATTTAAAAATTAAAATTATAAAATAAAAAAAATATATATATATATATAAATATTTTAATATATATAATTCGGGCTTAAAAAATCCTGTCCAAGTCCCGTATCAGACTTTTTAAAATCCGACTAGAGTGTTAAAAAAATATGTTGAGCGCATGTCTAAATATGACAATAACCGAATTCGGACTCAAGTTTTACCGACCCTACTCTCTTCACAAATGGATGTTTTGATGATAGTTATTGATTTCTATAATTTATGTAATAAATGATTTTAAACTTCTATCATGTCATAAGCAAATTGGAGTTTTAGGTTGTTAAAAATAATAACAATTAATGAATGTATTGATGGATCATCATGATCGTCCTACTCCTGCGCCTCAAAACAAAGGAGGTCACAGCTCACATGTCGGTCAAAGAATCGGCTTCCAGGTCGTTGAATTCTCGTTAGTCAAACTAATGGAAAAACTACGTGACATCAATCAGATACGGTTTGTTTGTCCTTAATCAACGCACAAAAGCTTGAAATTAAAACGCGTTTTCAGAAATGCGGTTTTGTTGTCAAATGGTTCCTGCACGCTCTGTATCAGTCGGTGTATGTTGCTTGGGGTTTGTTAGACTTAGGGCTATTTTTAATTACTGACTTTATTAAGAGGCTCATTTGGAAATGATAACAAACTAAGCCTTACGCTTTTACACGTTACATGCATTATGGATAACTTATAACAGAACTCAAGCACAATTAGACTGAATTAGCCACTCAGTAGCCACCGTTTGTTAAATATCTAGCCAACTTTTGAATTGAGTAACTAATTATTTTTTAGTTACTTTAAGTTATAAATAATTTAAGTTAGCAAGACTCGAGCCTACGCAATTAAGGTAGTTATCATCTCTAAAACTAGGCCGCTTAACTCAAAAGCTGAGGGGCTCACGGGTATTGTAACTCTATTTCCTTCCATATTAAAAGATAGGGATAGTTTACTAAACAAAATATGGGGATAGTTATTTCTCTCGCAAATGTATTGGAGAGATAAAATAAATCTCCTAAATATTAGTAAATTTATCATTTTAAATAAATTTTCAAGTCATTTATGGGACATAAACCCCCTTTCCCATAAAAGGGGACTCTTTGATTATTTTTTTTTTAAAAAAAGAAAATAAAAAAGAATCATTGATATTATTAGAGCGTTGGTAATTTCTTTTTTACAGTAAATTTTTTAAAGATTTTTTTATGATACTGTATGAATTTTTACAGCATTAATAATTGAGTAGATTTAAATATTTCTATCTTCAACATTAATTCTATTTAGTAGATAAATAACTAATTACTTAATAAACTAACAAAATAAAAAATTAAACATGCAAATATGTATATTAATTTAGATGTGTGTATAATAAATATGAATTGATATTATTTAATTTGTCAACAAACATGTCAATGGTGATGATCCCTTTTGTCAATAGTAATTGGAACAATAAAATCTTATCTTCTTGATTTTTATTTTTTTGATGGTTAATATCGAGTTGAACCGACTGTTGATATATTTATTACAATAATATTATAAATCTCAAATTTTATCTTAAATAATCATGTCAAATAATATATTGTTCATTAATTGGTTGATAAAATTAAAGTGAATGAATTATATTATCTTATCAAAATTGCACATTTAGTTTACCAATTGGTTGTGAGATTAGTTTATGAGCCAGACTCTTTTAAGTGTTGCAAATAGTTTTGGATCGAACTAGTAGTTGTACTGAGTTATTTTAACTTATTATTGACATCAAATGCTTGTTTATATTACTGACATTCAATGCTTGCTTATATAAAAATGTGGTTTTTGATTTTTATATTTATCATATTTCAAATATTTGCAATCGGGCAACTGGTGTTTTAGCGAAATTTATTTTACGTTGTTCTGATTCTTTTGAATGGATGGAAAATTTTTCATTCCTTTTAGTTTGTAATCTTTGAGACTTGTTGGTCGATAATAATGATTTCGATAAATATTTATTTAGTTCATACATTTTAATTTAAGTATCTGTTTAGTTCATATATTTTAAAAAATTATTTAAAGACACTCTTATTATTAAATATATTATAATGCTATCCTTATTTTCTCTCTCCTTTTACAATAATACATTTTGCAAGAATATTCTTGCTTTCTTGGGGATATTAATGAAAAAATTTTAATTTATCAAATTAGCCCTAAAGTAACATAAAAATTTTTATGTTATTATTTTAAGTTTAGGATTAATTTGGTAAATTAAGTTTTTGTAAAATAACTATTAGTGAAAATTGTTACAACGAACATTAAACATTACTTTAAATTAGTTGATCTTAATTTATTTATAAATAAATTATTAGCAATATTATTTTATGGGTACAAATCTTTTATATGAATATTTATTAGTTAATTTATTAATTACATTTTTATTGTATTATTGTAAAAATAAAGGTAAGAATAATATAATTAATTACAATAATATTTTGAGATATTTTTTTAAAATACAAGGACTTTACCAAACACTTACTCTAAAAATTATTTTTTTCAAAAACAACTTACTAATTTTATGCCACAATTGAGAATAAAAATCTTTGCACGAAGAAAGTGGGAAGTGGAAACCATCTCAATCCTCAACAAACTCAACCATAGAAGCTTTTGAAAAGTTTGATTGGGATTAAAAGTGTACGCGGATGCGGCAGGGAAGAAAAAACAAAAGCGCTTAAATCGGATTCGGATATAATATTAGTATACTAAATAAGCAAAGGAAAATTAATCGAGAGAGACTGAGAGACAAGGTGGGGTCAACGAGAAGTTCACAGTCATAGATATATCAGATATACTCGTCTTTTCTTTTCTCTTAGTTTTTCACGTTTCTTTTGTTTTCTTTTTCAATTTCATTGTTTTCGTTTCCGATTTGAAAAAGCTTTAAAAAACTCAGCCGCTGCCGCTGAGCCTCAGCAACGACGCACCGTTTCTAGCTTCTACTACTTCGTTTTTCATTTCAAAGAAAATATCTCAACAGCAGCAGCAGCATGGGGAATTGCTGCTCCGACACTGGCGGCGGTACGGCAGCCGTCGGCGGTACGGCTGCTTTTTCTTACAACGCTGCCGCTTCCTCAAACGACGCCGTTGACTGGTTCCTCAAGTCTCGCGGTCACCTCGGCTTGTTCTCTCAGATCGAGGTCACCTATCCGATTTTCTTAAAATGCTCGAATCTTTTCTATTTTTTTTTATATATATAATATATAGCATTTTAAAGACTAATGCTCTTATTATTATTATTTTTTTAAATTCATTATTATGCTGAGTTTTGAATGAACGGCTGTGCAGTTATCATTTTCGGCTGCTGACTTGCGTGATAGAGATGTGCTTTCCAAGGTGTGTTGTGTTGATATTTCTTGCTTTATATTCCTCATAAATTTTAGACGAATTTAGGTCTTATTTTTTTAATTTTCAAGTTTTTAGCTCGCAATTTAGTTGTTAATTAATGATAATTTATTATTTTGAGATTACTAATTCTTACTCTCGAGTGCTAGGGAGAATGTTTTCTTAGAAGCTCAATTTAATTCGGTGATCATACTTTCGAATTGATTAGATGTTCTATTTCTGGTCACGGTAAATAATTACTTAGAAAAGTTCTGCTTGATTCAGAGTGATCCTATGCTGGTGGTTTATACGAAAGCAAGAGATGGAGCACTTGTCGAAGTAGGTCGTACTGAAGTAGTTCTTAATTCACTCAATCCTACATGGATTGCGAAACATATAATTACATATCAATTTGAGGTTGTGCAAACTTTGGTGTAAGTTCATATGCTTCCAGCTCTATTTTTCATTGCCAAAACAAGCATTTGATATAGGTTGTGCTGTAATGTGGCGGAATTCCTATCTATGGCAGGTTTCGTATATATGATGTCGACACTCAGTTTCACAATGTTGACGTGAAGGTCTGTTTTTCATTTATTTTAGTTTTTTTAAGGAAGTACTATATTTGGTTGCTGCCTTTTAATTGAATAAAGTCTGACTTGTAATTTTCCAACGTATGCTAACTCTATCTGTGAGTTTCAGTTAACAGAAGATCAAAATCTACCCAAAAATACCATAATTTTTCTTATTTTACTTGTTGTAATGTGGCACGTATATTTTCAGCTATTGGTTGTTGTTCAATAAATATCAACGGTAAATTTATTAGGGTAACTAACGCCAGGGAGTCTCAATGATGGATTCTGATCTTTTTGCACCTGTTATTTATATTCGACGAATCTCAATGGTTCCCAGTGGAATTCTTTCTTCCAAAATCATATTTGCCCTAGATAATTTAGTATCTGTGGGTTTTTGATAAAATCTTTTTGATCTAAAATTGTAAAGAATGTTTTTATCTTATGTTTATTTTATGTTTACAGTGAATGGTATAAAGAATCTGCTCCAATTTATTTTCATTGCGATAAATTCCAATAATAGATGATTTAACTTTTTCAGATGCTTAAGCTAGATGAGCAGCAATTTCTTGGTGAGGCAACTTGTACATTGTCTCAGGTATCACTTGAGAACTATTCTTGTTAACCTATTCTTTCACTAGGTAGTAGTTGGAAGTTTAGAATCTACGTGCTAAACTGGTGAAGATCCAATAATTTTTCCCTCCAAAATCATATATGCCCGTTGACATTCTTATTTCTATATGTATAGATTGTCACCCAAAAAAAAAGGTCACTGACCTTAGATCTTGTACGTAGAGAAGAAACAATCACATCAATTACTGAAGAATCTAACCCTTCAAACCGTCCAAAACATCGTGGAAAGCTTACTGTGCATGCCGAAGAATGCATAAACTCAAAGACAACCACAGAGTTGATACTAAGGTGTTCAGATTTGGACTGCAAGGATCTCTTCTCAAGAAATGTATGGCTACTGATTCTTTATTTTGATGCTCTTTAGTAGATATTATGATCATGGGAATATTTTATATTTGATCATATGCTGGCGTATTTTGCAGGATCCCTTTTTGGTGATATCGAAAATTGTGGAGAGTGGGACACATATCCCTGTGTGTAAAACAGAGGTCTTAAAGAATGAAACCAAGCCAACATGGAAATCAGTGTTTTTGAATATTCAGCAAGTTGGAAGCAAGGTATTATCAAGTTTTTCTACCTTAGTCTTTCTTTCTTCTTTTTTTTTTTTTTGGGTGTTGTTGTAGTGGTGGTTGTTTTTTGTGTTTTTTTTTGGGGTGGGGGTGGGGAAGATTGGGGGTTGTGTTTGTGGGGTGGTTGAGATCCTCCAGCTAGGCATATTTTAGTGATTCTGTTATATAATTATGTTATGCCCTTTGTTTAAATTTAGTTTTCAAAATCAATTTATACATGCACTCACACACACGCACACACGTGTATGTGTTAGAGAATGACCTAGTGAGTACCAGTGCCATCATATAGTGAGTGCCTGGACACGTGCCTTCATTCTGTGACTCCTAGTGAATACTTTTGAAGCAATGGATTAACCAAATAGCACCACGTTGGAGTGTCACTCACCATAATATAGTTTTCATATTTAGTTTTTATTGGCAGTGCCGGTTTTGTTTGTATTGGGGGTTTGGTGGCATACATTAGGACCATGTTACATGTCTAATGCATGTATGTTTTTCCTGTCATAAATTCTGTTCCTTGTATTTTATCACCAATCCTTGCTTTTCTTTAAAATCAGGAATTATAAATATGAATTTTTTCTTTAGGAGTTTCACTGCTATCATCAAAGTATATTCTGACATTCAGTGCTTCAAACTGGCAACTATATTAAAAGACAGAAATTTTTTTATGTATGGACATTGGGATTTTTCTTTGCAGATTGGCACATCTCCTTATCTGTTTATTGCTAAATCTCATGATTATTCTCTAAATTAATATGCAGGACAGTCCATTAATAATAGAATGCTTTAACTTCAACAGTAATGGCAAGCATGATTTAATTGGGTAAATGGATCCTTTCTCTCATTTTCTCCTTTCTCTACCTTCCTATTTCTCCAGGAAAACAGTATGATGCTTGTTTGTTGTTATTTCATCAGAAAGGTTCAGAAATCACTAGCAGACTTGGAAAAACTTCATTCTAGTGGGCAAGGAGAAAATTTATTTTTACCCACTTCGACTGGGAATAATAACCACAAGGTCCTAGCTATTTTAATCAGGGTCAATTACATCCTAAAATTTCCAACCCTTCCTTCTTAACTTATGCTTTTATTGCAGATACTAAACAGCCAACTTTTTGTGGATAAGTTCTCTGAGAGTGTTCAATATACTTTCCTGGATTACTTGGCTGGGGGTTTTGAACTGAACTTTATGGTGGCTGTTGATTTCACTGGTATTTGTCTATACATTTAGCTGAAGCTACAAAGCATGAGAATTCCTTCTTCATCCTTTATAATTGTAGTAAAATTGATAGGCTGATTTGTCTGTTTATTAGCTATTCATGCATGTAAATGCACAATCTTGTCCTGATTCTTATTTTCAGCTATGGCTAGTTTTGTCTTTTGATCTCCCACACTTAAGGCATATTGTATACACTTTTTATGAACATCCCTCAATTATAAGCAATTTTTCGCCCCTCCATCACATGCTCTTGACCTTAATTTTTTGTAGTTAATGTCATTGCAGAAATAAAATCATTATCTATATTTGATACATCAATTGGGTTTACCTATTTTTGTAGTTAATGTCAGCATTACAGTTTTAACCATTTGTGTTTTATGAAATTAAGTTCTCCATATGGAATTGTTCGTGTTTCTTGTGTACCAGCTTCGAATGGGAATCCCCGTCTCCCTGATTCCTTGCATTATATTGATCCCTCAGGCCGGCCAAACGCGTATCAAAGAGTGAGAACCTTTTTGTCTATAATTTCTTATAAATTTCTTTTCTTCCGGATCCACTTAAACATCTCGCTTTTCCTTTCCAGGCAATCCTAGAGGTTGGAGAGGTATTGCAGTTTTATGATACTGATAAGCGCTTTCCTGCGTGGGGTTTCGGAGCAAGGCCAATTGATGGTCCAGTCTCACATTGTTTCAACTTGAATGGAAGCAATAGTTACTGTGAGGTGAACAATTGTAGCGGATAAGCTTTTAACCATTAACTTGGATGACCTTATTCTTATTCACAGCTTGTAGCATCTATCTTAAGGTGATATGAAATTAATCTCTCTCAGGTTGAAGGAATCCCGGGAATTATGATGGCATATACAAGTGCTCTCCATAATGTAAATCTTGCTGGGCCTACACTCTTTGGACCTGTCATCAGCAATGCTGCACTAATTGCCGGCCACTCTCTTGCCAACCGTGGACAAAAATACTTTGTTTTGTTGATAATAACGGTAAGAATAAGAACTGGAAATCCAGGTTGACTTTTCCTTATAAAAATCTAGATTTCTATAGTAAGAATGCAATCTTTGGGTAAACATGCATAATGTCAATGGGTTATCTTACCATTAACGAATTATTTCCTTCTGGAGTTTCCTTTTCTACGCTTCTTTATCTACTAAGTCAACATTGATTCCGCCATTTTGATTAATTTTGGGTGGATACCTGGTCCACTACTAAAGTGTATTTTGTCCATTGTTTATTAATACAATCACTTGTAATCTCTTTAAAAAAAAAAAGTCAGCCATTTTCTTTCTTGTTTTTTGTGATGATAGGTTGTTCTTCTAAGAATAAAATTGTCATTCTGTGAGTTCCCACTGCTCTGAAATTTGTTAATATTGTTTTAGGATGGAGTAGTAACAGATCTGCAGGAAACGAAGGATGCCTTAGTGAAAGCATCTGACCTTCCGCTTTCAATTCTCATCATAGGAGTTGGAGGAGCTGACTTCAAAGAAATGGAGGTATCTTATTTGTTTCTGCCCTTCCATACAAGGATTATTAGTATTGTTTTCTATTTTTGGGTAATATGAGCAAAAGTATAGTTGTCCCTGAAATATCTTTTTTTTTTTAATTTTTTTTTGTAGATTCTAGATGCTGACAAGGGAGAGAGGCTTGAAAGTTCAACTGGTCGTGTTGCTTCGCGTGATATAGTTCAATTTGTTCCTCTCAAGGATGTACAGAGTAAGTCACCACATTGTATTGGGTGATCCAACTAAAACAAAAGAATATATGTGTATCATAATTGCTTTTGGCTTGTAATAACGTCCCATTCTTTTGCAGATGGAGAGATTTCTGTGGTTCAAGCACTTTTAGCTGAATTGCCTTCTCAATTTTTAACTTACATGAGGACCAGGGATATCCAACCAACTACTTGATTTGTGTAAAGAATGTACATATGATAAGTATTTTGCTGTCATTGGCTTTCATGCCATGAGTTTGCAGTCTTGTCTTCGTCGTGCCAATGCCAGAGTTTCTAGGGTTTTGATCAGGCCTCTTCATTTTAGTCGAAAATGATACATTCATCATGCCTATCTGAAGATACCTGGGATGTCGGTTATTGCATTTGGGGAAATTTTAATCAAGTGGTGGTGTGGTCAAAGCACTTCTCACCAAGCAGCCGAGGCTGCTTCATAGTTCTCTATCATGTTCATAAGGGCAGGAACAATGGTTTGTTACGGCTGCCAGCTTGACAAAATACTTTTTTATCTGGGTTTGGATCCTGCTGCAGAAAGTATCAATGCAATACAAAGCACAATTGTGGGAAAATGCATCGTCTTCCACTGTTGTCGCGGGTAAAGAAATTGTGAGAAACATTTATTTTACAGCTTCTTTGCTCCGAAGTTCATGAACTTGATTTCACGGCTTTCTATTGTATGCATTGCTGTTTACATCATTTGTTTTATTTGTTCGTTTGATCAAGTGAAGCCAATGTTGAATTGTATATGACCCATTTTGTTCATTCAAAAACTCTTTACTTTTTCTTTATCTTACAACTAAATGATCTCATTCTCTCCTTCCATTCAATTGAGACCAGGATCAGTTCATTTGAATCTCTAATTCCATGCATGAACAACCAATTCCATTTTCCTTGTAATTATTCCTTCTATAGTCGTACCAAAATGTAACAATAAAACCGATTTGTTCATTCTAGGGAAAACATATACAATACCCTGAAATAGAAATAGGCTCATTTTCTTAGCCTCTCGGCCTCGATTTAATGATTGGCCGATAGCATGTAAAATCATTGCAGGGCCTTTTTTTTGGGGAGCTAAAATAATGCGATGGTCGCAAACTTCAAAGTATGTAGAAAGACTTGCACATGGCATCAATGAAATTCTGACATGTGGAGAGTAGTCACACTTTAGGATTCATTGTTTTTATTTTTAAATTTGATGAATCTCTTATAAGTTGACTTTGAGGCCCGTAGATTAGATAAGCCTATCGATTAAGTAATAAAAAAAATTATTTATTTTTATATCTGAAGTCTTAATTTAATTTAAAATATTTTAATATTTTAATTTGTTTGTTTTTATATTTAAAATTTTATTATAACACATTTTTATTTGAATGAAAAAATAAAATTTTCTGACTTTTATCTGAATGATAAAATATTTGAATGAAAAATTATTATTTTTTCTCATAAATAATTTCATTAAATATATTTATTTCATATGTACTTATTAGATGTTATATTAAAATTTTACTTGATCTTAAATTGTACTTAATATTAAATATTTAATGTACATTTAATTTGAATTTTAAACAAATTTTTTTATTATTAAATGATAACCTTTTATATATAAATATTATGTTAACTTATAAAAAAATAATTTTATCAAAATAATTTTTCATAAATTATATATAGAATGCTTACCTTATAAACATTTATAATATATAAAAACTATTGTACTAGGAAATATTATAAATATATAGTTATTTAAACTTCAAGTATATATAATATTTTTCAAGGTTATAAGTGTAAAAATATTAGAATAAGATGCTTTGAGCTTATAAAAACAAACAATTTACCATTTACATTCAGATGTTAAAGAATAAAAAATAAACATATTTTTCAGATAGATGCATTCCGATATATTCAGACTTCACTAACATTCATACTCATTGAGATTTCAAATAAAAAAATAAACATTACCTAAGTTTATTTGAAATTAAGAAAAAACTTATATGCTACTAGTTTACCATCTCAATAATATGCTGAGGTGATTAGTTGGTCTCAAATTTTCAGGCTTACTATATTCTATATTTTAAAAATTAATCTGCCGTGCCACATGGTAGAGCATGCTAAAGTGATAGACCGATCATGCAAGTATTTCTTCCAAAATATATTTGAGGCCCCGTAATATTGAATAGCATGAGATTGTTTTTGTCATTAGTTTAGATAAAATATGCAAATAACTATCATTAATACTAGTTCAAATGATTAATATTCCGACAATATATACATATTTGCGATTAAATTTTTTTTAGGGTAAAATGGGCAAAGCTCAAATTACTTTTTAGCCCCATCCTTTTTAAAGATTCGTATTTGTAAAAGAAAATTGCTTGAAGTCTGTGATTAATCTTTTTTATTGTGATCAAAAGTGAAGTTGTGTACTTTATTTTTTAAGACAGTGAAGGCCTTAGCGTGTATTATAAATGCGCTACATCAATGTGAACTCTCTACTCCAGAAAACCGTAGACAGTAGTCATGCTTCAGATAGGAATGCACAATGGACCAATTGGCCGTAAAGTGGTGTGGAAACTCAAGCAGTCCAGTCATTTTCGCCGCAAACATGCCTGAAATGTACTAGATATCAAGAGTACAATAACTTTTTGATGTTTGTAATTAATGCTTAGTTTACACCTTTACATTATGCCTCGCCATCTTATTAAGCATTCTTAGCTTTTTGTCCCAGGAACTTTATGAGTTTCTATTGGGAAATAAAAACTGGTAAAGAGAAAACGAGTTTCGAAGAGTTCTCTTTTCTATGTGGTGGAGAAATTATTTAACCTAAAAGTCTAAGTTGATAGATAAGGATGTAATATAATCGTGATACATGGATTCAGACTTGAGACAGAAGTTAGATGCGAAAGTGAGCCAAAAATTGAAAAAATAATTGAAAGGATTTACTGGTAAGGGAAATTGAACTTGAAACATTGATTATACCTTAACTTTTATCTTAAAGGATCTGAATTAGTATGATTTTAATAGTGTATATTGGCACAATGCTGTGGACTTGCATAGCTTAATGACTTACAACCAATTTGAGGAAATTGGTAGACCCTTGAGCAATTTTCCATTATCCCATTGATTTATATAAAAATAGGAAGCTTTTATGTCTCATTCACAAATTCCTCTTTGTTTATGCTGCTAACTCTGAGGTTGTACTTACTTTTGGTTCATTTTGTTACTAAAAAGGGAAGAGGCGATTTATCCCAAATGTTTGGCAATCCTTGGTAGAGTTTATTAATGATTTCGTGCTGAACTTGGCAAACGAACAAATAGGTGGTCTTTCCAGAAATGTGAAACAAAAGTTTTTCCCTTACACCTTGTTCACATTTACCTTTTTGTTATTTTGTAATCTCTAATTTATGATGCCTTATAGCTTTACAGTTACAAGTCATTTCTCATTACTTTGGGTAGATTTTGGGAGGTGAAGAAAAATGACAACCAAAACCTATCTAACACTAATAGATTTATTTTTAAGGTTGAGAGTACCTCGTTGGGTTGTGGAGTATAGGTTGTTTTAAACTTTTTAGGGGAGAATGAAGAATGGGGGAGGGTTGGTAATAATGAGATGATGAGATTTTGAGTTGAGAAGAGTTGAAGAAGCTTGTTAAACCTACAAAACAACGAATATGATGTTAGAGGTGGAACTGGCGGTGACCAATGACGACATTCTGACTTTCAAGTTAGCTACTTGAACTTTTATTGAGTGGAGAGCTTGCAAGTTCTTTAAAATGGAGGTTAGAGGCTGGAGGTTGAAGAAGACCTCAGTTCCTTGTATATTATGTATGTATTTAGTTGTCAATAGTAATATGTGAAAGAAAGAACTTGACTATCCTTATTTATTGTACTTTGGTTACCTGATCACGTGGAATATTTTCAATGATAATTTTCTGTTATTTCCAGGGAATTTCTCATCCTTTTGTTTCCATCACACATTTTGGGACGTTAAAATCACGCATAAAAAATAGTAGGGGTGTTATTTGCAGATTTTATCATTTTGTACACTTAGGATACACTACTGTTGTAGAGGTTGTTTGGACAGCTGTAGGCATGGTACCTTAGAACCATTGTTTTTTGTGTGCTGCTTTATCTTTTTAGCAAGTATGATAACTGTTTGTCTCCTTTTTTTGACAAGATATTCCCTATTTGATTTTGTCAAATAAAATATTATATTTTGGCAATTGAGACGACTCACATGAGAGATATTTTTTTGGAATTTCTTTAACTTCGGTCTTTTTTTGAATTACCTCATATACTTCTTTAAATTGTTGAGTGTACCTAGTATACCCTGAATATCCCAAGTACCGCTAACTATTCACATTTATATGGGATAGGTTGGGTACCTCGGGACCCTTAATAATTATTTTTAATTACAAAATTTTACATTCGTCACATGGCGCTTTATTATTAAATTTCTATTTTATCCCCAAACAACAATCCCCCTAGTTTTCTTTTGGCAAAAGTAGTTAAGGCAAAAAAAACTCACGAACAAAGAAAATTGTGATCGACACGCGATAGTTATGTAGTTCATTCACTTGCTGGGTTGAATAAAAGAGGTACCTCGCCTATCCTCATTTAGGGCTAACTATGTACTTTCCCAAGTTAAAAGCTGCATGTTCTCTTTATTTTTCCTATTCTTCTTTCTCTATCTTTTCTTTCTCTTTTTTTTTTTTTTAAAGCCAAATGAATGAAGATTCCCTGGGTGGCTCGGGTACTACTTCTTCTGTGAAGTATACCCAAGCTCCTCGCTTTCTGGAGTGTAAACTAGTTCATCCAAAAGCTTAGGCATTACTTTCTTGCTCACTTAGTGAAAGTGCCTATGTGGATGAACTAAGATGAAAGATGGCAACTTCAGGGTTACCTCAGGAACCCAAAAAAGAAAGATGGGCTCCCTTTTCTCTTTGTTCAGAGATTTCATTAAAAGAGAACTAAATCCGATGACGAACAAAAAGATTTTCCATTTGGCCAAATATGTCTACTGTACCACTAAGAACATCATCTCAGAAATGACTATTGATAAGTTAAAAAAAATCATATCATAAATGGTTACTGATAAGTTAGAGAGGGCGGAGCTGATTGATTAAAATTTTCTATTTGCTTCTGGGGACGAACCACTAAGTATGGTTAGAAGGTGTTGATATATATATATATTGGTAGAAATAGATTGCACTAGTGAGGACTTCGATGCTTTATTTAGCCATTTGAGTAGCAGTTCGTTGGTTGCTTCAAGATCCACCTCATCCAATGGTACCCTTTCTCCATGTGCTCTAGGGATGAAAACAAAATCACAGGGCTCTTTTCTTGATAGCTTCAGGGGTACTTCAGGTATATGAAAAAGAAAGATGGCCTCCAATCCTATGAAGGGAAGCTTTTTGGAGAGAACGATATTTTGAAGGGATGCCTTGATGAAGTTTCCAAAGAGAAGGCCCATATGGCGAAATGCCCTGAAGAGCTTTAAGCTAAGCTTAAGGACTTGGTATCTCAACATAAGGACATGGTTGACAATGCCTTTAAGTGCATCATGACTAAGGTGTGGAGTATTGATTACGGCTGTGGTGCCGAGAATGGAGGAGTGGGGAAACAAGTCCACTATCCTAAACGTGATTGAATACAACAGGGCTCCTTGTATATCCCAGTCTAAAAGCCAACAGTGGTCATCCGATATACCTCAATAAAATCACTCATCAAGTACCCTAGTTACTGAAACTCACACTTTTTCCACCTTTAGAACTTCTGTTAATCCCCATATTCTTGAATTATGTACTTAAAACTATTTTTTTTTAATTTCTTGTTATACCTTGTTCTGTCAGGGTACCTGAACTGCTTTAATGTTGTGCTTGCAAACACCTTTTATTTTATGATTGTCTATAGTAGTATTTTATTTTTCATAGCTTTAGATGCTGCTACTTGGCTAGGTGGCAAATTTAAGGATCTCTTAAGTATTTCTTATGCTTTTTATTGATTGATTTCAAAGATGGGGTATCTTAGGTACCATCAGCTTAAATATTCACTAAGCTTATTTTCATTCATAGTAGAGCACCTTAGTTTTATTACACATACGGCGGCTCATCCCGATATGCTTGCTACTTATCTTTAGCATATTATGGCGATTCTCAATACTTATCAATAACCAAAGAGTTGGGGCAATAAATTGACTAAGCATGTAAATCCACAATTAGTGTATCAACCAAGGCGAATAATGATTTTCTAGCATATTCAAAGAATGATTTTCTGGCATAGGGTACTCCGAGCTTATCTCATCAGGTGTATGGCGATTTACTTAGACATGCTTGTGGCATATCTTAACAAAAATTATAGCGAATTCTTTTACGACACACATAATAATAAAGGTGGCTACTCGCCTACCTTTTTTACAAGGTGGTAAAAAACTTCATGATCCACCATCTACTTTGAATCACATGAGCAAGATAGATAATGATAAAGGTAGTTGCTCACTACTCTTTTGAGAAATGATTGAAAATCTCATGATCCTCCATTCACTTTGAATCACATGAGCAAGATAAACAATAACAAAGGTCTGTTTTTTGGTAGGTACGGCGACTGTTTGTCTCATTTTTTTTTGACAAGATATTCATCATTTGATTTTGTCAAATTAAATATTATCTTTTGACAATTAGACAATTCACATAAGAGATATTTGTTTATGAGATTCTTTGACCACATCAATTTTTTACACGGAGTGCCTCGCATACTTTCTCAACTCATCTAGTATATCTAGGTTAATAATCAAAATTGCATGAAACAGGTAGGGTACCTCATATATTCCAAGTAGTTATTTTAACCACAAATTCTCACAGCCACTTAACTCAAAAGCTTAGATTGATATAAAGCCTCGACAATAATATTAAAGATAAGTCTTAACAACATGCATTTGTAAACAATAAATATGAGATATCATTAAGTTTGTGAAGTCAATTATTATATAATTTGTTGTGGTGATCATCATATATATATAGATGCTTGAGTGTCTCCTAAGCTTTGAAATAGTTCAAAGTTTGTATGCAATATAATAAAACGGTCACAAGTTAAATTCGAATACTAGATGTGAGAAAAGAAAAGAGTTTGTAACACACTTGGATCAAATACTTCTTATATATATATATACACACGCACACTAGATATTTCCTAACTAGATATTTCCTATCTATTCACACTAGCCAATAAATTTCAAAGTAGCTATAGAAAAACCCTACCTTCTTATATTCTTTGTTTGGTCATACATCACTACTGTCCCCTCGTTTCCACTTCCACAGTCTATTTCTTTGTGCTTCTTCTCTATCTTGGTTTTGATTCCATAATTTTAGTCTTCATGTGTTGCTTATAATTTGGTGATTCTGAAATTTAAGTGTTGTTATTTATATTAATTGCATGTTCTAGCTAGCACAAAGGTTGTTTGAATATATTAACAAGGGGATCAAAAGTGGATCGAAAACATGGGAAGAGGCCCCTTCCATCCGATGAATCGAAGGAGAAAGAGGAAGAAGATCATTTATCATTTCCAGTGTTCTCAGCCAGATCCCAACAAGACATGTCTGCTATGGTTTCAGCCCTTTGTCAAGTTATTGGAAATACCCAAAATAGCCCGACTAGTCTTCAAGTCTCTCAAAACCCTAATTTCACCACTTCTTCTTCCAACTCCAACACATCTGAACAAGACCTATCTCAGCGCATCGAAGATCAAGGTATACACGTATGAAAAAATTCGTTTGGATATCTAGTACCAAGTAGGATTTAAAGATGAGGTGATTTTGTATTGAGTATTGAACCGATCAATGGTTAGGATTTATTTTTATTTCTATAATTATTTCATTTTTCTTCCCTAACAACCATTGATCTCAGCAAAAAAGCATATCAGCATTGAATCCTTGTCTATGTAGTGCAATTTTTTTTTGACATTTTTCGTAGCTATTATAGAACATTTTACAGCGGCATTTTCATAATCTTGACTACCTAATTATGTGGGTTAATTAAACAGATATTGATTATTATGATTGTTGTATGATTGCAAGCGTACCTTTCAAAATCATATATCTTGTACTTGTATTTATTTATTTTCTCTCCTATTGAGTCGTTTCTTTAATAAACACACTAAACATATGCTATATATATATATATACCGTGAAGGGAATGTGAGGAGAAGGCACTACAGAGGAGTGAGGCAAAGGCCATGGGGAAAATGGGCAGCTGAGATTCGTGATCCAAAGAAGGCCGCTCGTGTATGGCTAGGAACTTTTGAGACAGCTGAAGCAGCAGCACTTGCTTACGATGAAGCAGCTCTTAGGTTCAAAGGAAGCAAAGCGAAGCTTAACTTCCCAGAAAGAGTTCAAGCTAATCTCACAACTCACCGTCAACAAGATCATTATTGTCATGCGGCGGCCGCTACAACTTCACGGCAAGTTTCCAATCCTCATCCTCCTCCTCGTCCTCTGCCACCAACTCAAGAAGTAATGCATCCGAATCTTTTCCAGTATCAGCAAGCAACCTATGGCAGCCTGTTCGGTTTCTATGGCGGGTATAGGTATCTGCCGGTGACCTTACCGACCACTTCTTCATCTTCATCTTCATCTTCGTCTTCTGGGACGTCGTCTCAGCAACGTCAGCAACAGCATGAGTTATTAAGATATCGCATGCAGGTTGGAAGCTCTTCATCATCAGCTTCTGATCCTCATGAGAGTGCAAAGAGAAATTTTGATACAAGTCACCCAAGAGATTAGAAATTTAAATATCGAGGTCTGCTATGCTTTGCTGAACTTATTTTTTGCTTTTTAATTATTTTCATATAGTTTTCTTTCATTTTGAAGTTTTTGGAGACCAAGAGTGTTCGGTCATATATTCTAATGATATTTCTTCGTATTTGAAACGAATGTGATCTACCAAAATGTGTAGTTTTATATTTTGGTAGGTTAACAAACATAGACAACTAAAAACTTAACTAATAAAGGAAGAGTTCAAGAAGCTTATTCAAAAGAAGAAATATATATATATATATATATATATATGAAGAGTCATATCTGAACTTCCTTACTTTTTAAAATAGGATTCGTTTGTTGTAAAAGAATTTTTCGGTGTTAAGAAAAGTTTTACATTGTAAAATATCAAATCCGCATTTAAAAATATGAGATGTCCAGGTTATATATATATATATCTGAGAATAGATACGTGCCAGATAATTTCTTAGGTCAGAAGCTGGTGGTAGGTGGATATACGTCTGGCTGAAGATATTATGTGATAATACACTGATAAAAGATAGATATATATGATGACAGTGACTTGTTTTGTTAGTTGCATTCTCTGAAATTGCTCTTTTCATACAGACCATAATTAATATTTAATATATAGCTAGTAACGTCGTATATATGTACAAACATCTACAACACCGCGATTAAAACTTTTCATAGCACTGTTATAGCGAGAGCCAGGTCGTCGTCATAACTTATGAAATAGTTTCTGATGCAGTCTGAAGCAGAAGAAGAAGAATAAAGAAAACAAACAAGAGACTGTATTTTTTGACAAGGACAAGATCGATGCTAGCTGTTGACTCAAGATACACAGTCCAAAAGATATTTAGGTAATAAGAGAGCTTGCTAATTAATGAAATATCCCAGCACGTAAAATTCGTGTGTTATTTTCCCACATGTGTACTGCAAGAAGAGAGGTTGTTAGTTTGAAAACAAACGAGCAAGAAGAGAGGTTGTTAGTTTGAAAACAAACGTGCCGTATACCTACCTGTGCGAGCCTGCATATTAATTTAACAAGTAACGATGAGCATGCACACGTGAAAAAGGCAGGATATGAAAGTCCTGATGAGTAAGTAATGCATTAGCGATCTTAAACATTTGAGTTGATACTCAAATAGTGGATCTCTGTCATTCAGCTTTACAGAGTTTGAAACCAAGAAATTGTTAAAAGTGAACTCGTCATAAGCCACATACATGCAAGAGAAAAAGCTATATGATATGACCCGATCTTGCATCGATATCTGGAGGTTTCAAATTGATTTTTATTTTATCAAGCAATGACAAAATATATTATTGAATACGAAATGCCGTGTTCTTGTTCGATGGTCACAGAAATCGGCTTTGGTTTTATTGATTTAGTCGCTTGATCCGATCAACTGTGAATTCAACACCCAAACGTTGACCCACACCCACCGCTGTCCATGTCGTATCTTCCCTCAACTTGCCTTGCCATTCTATTTAATTAGATACTAAACGTTTGAAATTTACATTACTTAATTCCTCCTTATGTCCATTTCGTTGCATTCAAGCCTTTTCTTTTTACCATTGAATAATTAACATGGGCAATTTTAGACCCCCCCCCAATAAAAATTGAGCTTTCAGTCCAACTTAACAAGGACTTAAATGAAATAAAATGTAACTCCTATAGAAACTTCTATTTTAAGTTTCTTTCTACAAATAACATGAACTCGAGTGATAAAATTTTATAAAACACAAACTTTTATCTACTAGAAGGCGCGTGAAAGGTTTAGACGATATTATCTCTAACTACAATAATCTACAATAGTATAATTACGTAATTTTATTAATTTGTATTTTGTTATGTTTATAATGTTGAATTACGATTCTTTCCTGGTTGAAGCTCCCTATTACATTTTAAAAATATTATATCATATGTTCATTTGTGATATGATATTTTACTTTTGAATCAAATCCTATAAATTTTACAGTTCCAGATAGAAGACACAATCATATAAGCTATAGATGAAGACACCCATGAGCCACGAATAAGAATCCCACCATGCACAAAAAAACAAAAGAGAAAAAAACAAAGATAACTTCTTTTAGCATGTTTTTGAGAGCTTCTGCGTCCATGGAAAATGACCAAATTAATTGTACCTTTTGTCACGTCTTAATTACTTTTGGCAACCCGCCGATCCAAAAAGGATTAAAATTAAACACTTTCAACAAATTAAAATCATCACAGAACTTTGTTAACGCGTGCTTTTACTTTAAGCAAATGATCGTTATCGGAAATTGTTTGATAAAGAAACAATTTTCATTACAATTTGTTATATTTCCTTCATTAGCCTTTACAATTGAGGGTCCATTAGTTAAATTGAAACGAACCTAACAGTCCGATTTTTCTTGGCTTTAATTATCGTAATTGAATCAGCATTGACCATACCATCAAATATTAGGTATTATATTCTGCTTAATCTATATAGAAACCTTCCAAGCCAGGTAAAAAATTTGATTAGACTAATGCTAAACCGAGCATTTATTATTTTCCTCATGTAATTAAGGATCTCCTAGAGATTTTTTTAAAAAAATTTATATCTTAACATTTTTTAAAATTATTTAATGTCTTGGAATTCACAATCATAACGATCATAGAAAAGGAAAAGCCTAGATTGTTATGCGAGCACATGTCGTTTTCCCAAAAAAAAAATGTAAAAAATACATAATTTTGTTAAAATGGTTCCATTGCTTTTGTTTTCTTTATTAATGATAGAAATTTTATTATTAAGATCTTATGAATCAATTGAAATCTCAGACTTTTGAATTATCATTTATTCAAGTTTGAGTTGGTCCTCTTAAATTTTTCCTCTTTGTATATTTAATTGAAAATACTTGTAAAAACATTCTTAATGCATGTTCCTCCTCGTCCCAATTCCCAAAGATTTAAACGTATTTAGGTTTCAACACTTGTAATATTTCTTAGTTGAGTTAGTCAAACAACTTCTCTCCTTATTCTTAGCGTTGAGAATTCATTTCGTCTGTGTGACAATTAATTATTTTGTTCTCTAATGTAATATTAAAAAATAAAAAACCAAGTATATATTTCTTTTTTTTGGTAAATAGGCTTAAATTGTTGCTTTAAGAATGCGCCACGTATTGGTCGCAGCGTCGCGTAAAGTATGCAATTGGCGTGTGGAAAAAGAGGAGCAAAAATCAACGCAACTTCGGCGCCTGATCACTCAGCCGACTAACGTGGGTCGGCTCCTCTTTTCAAACTTTTCGGCCCATTCATTTTCGCTTACTTGCTGCTGCCGGCTGACTTTTATGCCTTTGCCAATTTGCCCCACTGCCATCCATCATTTCATTTATCAATCATTTTCTATTGAAATAATATGAAATTTTAAAGAGTCATTTAGTGTGTGTGTTTATAAAAATAATTTGTAATAAAATAATATACCCTCATCCATACAGATGATAATAAATAATTAGTGATTTATTAATACCAATTATAATACAAACTAATTAAATGTTTAAACTGAATAAATAAGATATTACATTCATTGATTTATCAGTTAGTATAAATAATACTAAAAAAATTATTAAAAAAGAGCTTTTAATTTTTTTCATTTTTACCTCTTAGGATCCTCTTATTTTTTCACTTACCCATTACATCCCAAAATTTTGTAACGGATGTAGAACACAAACAAACCAGAGTTTTTGGATCCTTTTAACTTTGTTCCGTGCTGAAATTTGGCTTCACATCCAAGCTGACTTCCCAGTCAGTCCGCATCAGTTTCTCTCATAAGAAGGAATCAAACCTCTGACTCTTAATATGTCTCTATTAGTGTAAGTAACCTGTTCGAAGAATTGAAAAAGTGTCTATGAAAATGCCTCAATGATCCTTCGCCAGCTGTGACGGGGCATGGCGGCGAGTAGTTCGCGTTGTTGACCTTTGCATTAAGCAAGACTATTACTACTTTAGATCGATTGAAGACAAGCACAAGATGAAGTGCCCTTTTTCCAGAACAGTGATTAGAAACCATTGGATCAAGCTTATTGTAACCGTTGGATTAAAATGAAATTAATGAAATATGCTGTGTTCAATTTCTTACGCATTGCAGTAGAGTGTATGTTTCACAGTTACATTAGTTTGCAAATATATTAAGCGTTTTCTAGCCTTTAATCTCATATTAATCCTTCCATTACGTTGCAAGCATATGCTTAGTCATCACTGATCCATGTCATTAAACAAAGATCTGTGCCAGCATGATCAATACTAAAACGAATATGACCATGATATCTGCAGGTAGACACCAGACCACCATCAATTAAAATTGATGCCACTAAAACAATCCACTATGTGAATTTCGAGTGCCGTTGTAAGAATTTTGTTCTTTACATTGTGGACTAAAAAAATTCAAAATCTCTAACTACCACAAGGAAAACCAGTAAATATTGATATAAATTACGCATAAAATTAATAAATATAAAATAAAATCAGTAAATTCATACAAAATTATTAATTATTTTAAAAAATTAACATTATTTCTACAATTTTAGTGAAAAGTATTTTATTCATTTACAAAAAATATTTTCATTAATTAAACAAAGAAAAAAATTACTCATTAATTGAACAAAAAATTATACTAAAAAAAGTGAAAAAAGTTTTATTGAATTGATTTAACCATAAATTCTATATTTATTCTAGGACATTTGTATACTTTATTTTCTCATTTTCTATAATAATATCTATTTATTACAGAAGTTAAATAAACATAATTATTTATCTTAACATGGATTAAGCAAAAACAAAGTAAAAAAAAAAAAATTATTATATTACTAAACACATATATGATATATCAATAAAATTAGATCTTATTCTGAATCTTATGTATACTTCATGTAGTTTCAAACATTTTACTTGTATTTAAAGACCATTTAGGGTTGTTGTTGAAGAAGCGTAGAAAGATGCTAAATAACATCATCTTACAACAACTATAAAAGATATTAAAATAATATTTTTTTTCAAAATCTAATTTTGAGAATATATTTTATCTTTAATAAAACATCACATGTATTACATAAATACAAAGTTAGCATTATTCAATTTAAATAAAAAACAATAGATATATTAGATAATGAACATTATAATGATTTTTCATTTTACAATCGTGGTTTTTTTTAAGTAACTCTTATATTAATTTATTTATTTTACTTTTTATTCATAAGTTTTAGGCATAATCTACAAAATTTATGTTTATTTTGAACTTAATGTTGATTTACTTGTTTTATGTTATATTTTTAAGTTTTTATTTTATTTATCAGTTATACATTAATTTATCAATATTATAGTAATTTACTTATTTTACCTTCTTTTTATAAGTCTTATAGTAATTTACTTATTTCTAAAGTTTATATTTTATTTTACAATTAGTGTTGATCTACTAGTTTTATATTATATTTGTAAGTTTCTGTTTTGTTTATTAGTAATACATTAATTTCCTACTTTTATATTAATTTACTTGTTTTATCTTGCATTTACAAGTCTTGTGTTTCATTTTCAAAATTTATGTTTTATTTCTTAATGTTGATTTACTAATTTTATGTTATATTTGTAAGTTTTTATTTTATTTACCAATAATAATTAAATTTACCAATTTTATAGTAATTTATTTATTTTACTCTCTATTTATAAGCCTTTTGTTTCATTTCCAAATTTCATATTTTATTTTACAGTTAATGTTGATTTACTAGTTTTAAGTTATATTTACAAGTTTTTGTTTTGTTTACTAATTTTAAATCAATTTTCTAGTTTTATATTAATTTATTTGTAAATCTTATATTAATTTATCTTCTATTTAAAAATATTATGTTTAATTTCTAAAATTTATGTTTTATTTTACACTTAATGTTGATTTAAGTGTTTTATATTATATTTATAAGTTTTGGTTTTATTTACTAATAATACACCAATTTATCAATTTCAGATTAATTTACTCGTTTTATATTCTATTTACAAGTCTTATGTTTAATTTCTAAATTTATGTTTGATTTTACAGTTAATGTTGATTTACAAATTTTATATTTTATTTACATAATTTATGTTTAATTACGGTATCGATACCGTAGCTTTAGTTACAGTATCATAGAATAACCCCACTCGTCACAATTGATGAATCATTATCTAATATGAGATTCCTTACTTTATTGAAAGAGTAATCCTATGCTTATTTAGTTAGGATATTTAGTCTGTATACCAAGTGATGTCTCACTAATATAAATTCACCATTTAGATATGAAATAATAAGATTTAATAATTAATTATCACTTAAGCCAATCAAATAATGTACATCATTTGCATATCTATTGTATACAAACTAAATAAACATAGCATTATTGTTATTTAAATAAGGGATAAACTAGAAGATATTAAAAAAAAAAAGCACATGCTCTAATCATATCAATTTCGCATAATAGAAATTCTATATATACATACATACATATATATATGTATATGTATATGTATATATATGTATATATATATATATATATATATATATGTATATATATATGTATATGTATGTATGTATTTATGTATGTATATGACAATCACTTCTCTAATGTTAAAGAGTAATATAAACTTCCTACAATGACTAACATTCTATTTGCAAAACACTCAATGATTTTCTAGAAAATCACCTCCCAAAAAATAAAAAATCCACTTGGTAATTAATTTTATTTAGCATAACTAAGAGTATAAATTGAGAAAGTACTTGGTACTCCATAACCAAAAGCCAATTTCTTAATTACAGACCAATTAATTATAGGATTGCATGAATGGCAAGTGAACAACTAAAAGCCAAGAAATGAGTACGCTAATTAGCAGTTAACTCACAAGTTTAACAAGTTTTATGTAAACTAACTTACTTATTTTGTCGGTAGGAATTTATCCAATATGTTATTCAAATAACAAAGGGCTATTTCTATACCATCTTTTAATAAGAAATCACAGACAATTAGATTGTAAATTCATATTGCTCAGTTTTATCATTTTGGCTTTGCTTGTAGTGACAATACTAAAAGCATGCTAATTTTAGCCACTAGGACTGGCCTAACCTAGATGCCTCACTTTTTAATAATCTTGTAGCATTACTTAAATAGTGACTATTGATCAGGACTTAGAAGAGAAGAGTGCTTAACTAAAACAACTAAGAATGCTCACATTAATTATACTTGCCCATGCCCCTCGTGGGGATGCCATTGATTTTGTTAATTAATTATTTTGGTTATGTTGTATAAGTAATTATGCCTTTTTTTATAATATGAGATGTCTAATAAAAAAAAATGAAGATAAGAGTATTTTTGAAACCTAAAAAATCAAATAAAATATGTTAAAAATAATTAAAACCTTTTGATGAAATCCATCACCTAAAATTTAGGAATATTCATATTGTATTATCAAAAATCAATAACAGAATATGCGAAAGCATATCTGAATCTATAACGCTGAATTGCTCTCTAGAGTCGTGTGGTTAGCCTTCTAGATTAATACGTTATCCTAGAGAATTCTTTAAGTTTCTCTGTATACCCTCTCTGATGATGAGATGTCAATAGAGAATAGAACAATAATAATAAGTGTGAGCTATGGACTATAACTACTTATATAAACAACTTTTCATGTTGCCTTTAGGTATTTCTATTCTAGCCTATCATAGAAATAGAAATTACCCTTAAATATCTATACATTAAAGCCTAAATTACTGAAAATCTTATTAGATCACTTTTAATTGGGTTTAGCCTTATATGACAGTCTGCAATGCATAATTATTCACATATATGCCCAACGTTGGATTAAAGATCTAACAAATGTGGCTTAAAAATCCAACAATCTTCCACTTAGGCTATATGTGTAACTATATAATAATACTTTGCAAAAATAACCGTTTTAGTTCAATTTTACTATCATTACCAAAATATATCTATAACCAATTCAATCCATCAATCATGTCAATATAGGATCAAAGCGGCCTTCGTTACAATTGTCGTTGGTCACTATGCCAATACAACTGAATGACATGGATCATGACGTGGATGTGTATCATGGAAATTTTATACAATGTCATCATAATATGCTTATTTTCAACTAGTCCACCTTAAACTTTAGTGAGATTAAACTATACTAAAATTAGATATTGAATAAACCAAAACTTTATTTTTGCATAAAATAACCTTAAATATTTATAAAACTGAAGTAACTGAAAATTATTTATAATATAAGAGTATTTAAAAGTACAAACTCTCAATAAAATTGAATATCCTTCAATGACTCTAAAAGTACAAACTCTCAATAAAATTGAATATCCTTTAATGGCACAATGCCTGTATGAACAATAAAATATTTTGGGTGGCAAATGTAATCGTTTAGTAAGCGGATCCGTAATTATAGAATTTGTGCTGATATGCTCTATAGTCAATTATCCACTCTAAACTATTTCTTTAACAACTAGGAACTTAATGTCTATATGCTTCGACTTCGTTGAGCTTCAGTTGTTATTAAAATATAGCATTACTGACTTATTGTTACAATATAATACGAGTGATCTATTAATACTATTTACTATGCAGAGTCTCATGATAAAATTTTACAGTCATATTCCGTGATTAGATGTCTTATAACATGATATGAATTCTGCTGCCATCATAAAAGAGGCTATAAGAAACTATTTAACACTCTTTTAAGAAACAACACTCCCAGCTAGCATATAGATGTAGGCCGTCATGGACTTCATACTATTTTGACATCCAGCAAAATCAGAGTTGGAATACCTAGCGATCTCAATTTGATTCTACTTCTAATAGATAAGCATGTAGTCTTTTGTTTTCTGTAAGTACCGCAACACCCGTATAGTTGTTTTCCAATAGTTTACTCCTAGATTACTTAAATATCTGTCTAATATCCCAGTAACATATACAATATCCAGTCGTGTACAAACATGAACATACATAAGACTTCTTAATACTTACGCATAAAGAATCTTCTGTATTTCATTTTTCTCAAAATCATTTATAAGGCACTGATTGAGATTAAATTTGTCTCTTTTAGCTACATGGGTACCATTTGATTTACAATATTGCATGTCATATCTTTGAACAATCTTTTTGATATAATTTTTTTATGATAATTCAATAATCACTGGGAGCGATCCCAGTGTATCTGTATCCCCAATACAAAAGAGGTGTAATCAAGATCTTTCATATCAAAATTCTTAGTTAGAAATCTCTTGGTTTCATGCAATAAGTATATATCATTGCTGGCAAGTAATATGTTATTGACATATAAAACTAGAAAAATATACTTGCTCCCCAAAAAACTTATGGTATATGCAATTATCAATAAAATTCATCTCAAAACTAAAGGAGATGATCACTTGATGAAATCACATACAATTAAATTGTAAGTTCATATTACTATATTACATTATCCAACTTATAAAAGATTATATAACCAAGGGTTAGTTAGGCCTAATTTCATCACTTGATTAACTAAGTATTTGATAGATTAGAAAAAAAGGACCTACACACAGAGCATTGAGAAATATAGAGCGTAACAAGATAGTAGGTAATAATAGATAATGTTTCAAAAAATTTTTGACCAAAGATCAGAAAATTTTGTTAAAAGAGAAACAATTTCACCATCAAGTTAGAAGGCTTCAATTTTAAAAATTTAAAAGAATATTGAGTTATGATTGTAGACAAATATTTGTATATATAATATTTATTCATAGTACTAAATTCTAATAAATTAAAATGTTACTTTAAAAAAAAAAAAGAATCACAATGTATTCTAAATTATGATATATACAATTTGAAATTCTATTTAATTTCATTTGAGGATATCGCGCATAGCAATTACCTTCAAAGAGTCAAGAAATGACATGATGATTGTTATATATATATATAAACTCTAATAAATAAACTACGTAAAAAGTAACAATGAAAAAAAGGATAAAATTAATTAGATTAATGTTGCAACTACTGCCATAATTTAACAAGATACTAAAATATATAGTTAAAACAAATAAATGCACCATGTCAATTCAATGCTCATTTATTTCATCCTCAAACCCTTTAAGGCCCTACAACTCTTTCCTCAATATTCACTACAACAATATCAGTCTTTAGCAATGAAAATAATTCCATCGCCATAAGTGCCTTTTAGCAAGGAAAATAAAGTTTCGTTGCTAAAATAAAAGTAGGGAAAAATAATATTTATTTTTCAATTTTAGCAATGAAAATTTTTGTCGCTAAAAGTATATATTGCGATGCAACATATTTTCGTCGCCAAAACAATTTAGTGATAAAAAATATGTTGGCGCCTATACATTTAGCGACAAAATTTTGACATATTGCGACAAAAATTTTCATCGCAAAAAACTTATTCAGCGACAAAAAAATTAATATATAGAGCGATGATTTTTTTTCATTGCTAAAGAAATTTATAGAAATAATTATAGTCACAAAAGTTGTTTTTATCGATGAAATATTTTCGTTGCTAAAACTATTTGATATGTGAAATAATAGGTTTTAGCGACGAAATAATTTTGTCACTAAAAATACTTGAGCACATGTTTTAGCAATGAAATAATTGTCAGATATGTGAAATAAAATGCTTTAGCAACAAAAGAGTAGTTTTTGTGTGAAAGCCATTTCGTCTCTAAACATTGTAAAAATTAAAAAAATTGGTGGATTAATTTCTGCTAAAAATTTAACTTTTAGTGACGAAAGTTAAATTTTGTTGCTAAAGAGTATTTTTTGTGACGCAATTCCTTTCGTCGGTAAAGATTGTAAAAACTTTAAAAAAAATTTGGCGGAAATTATTCCACCGAAATTAGGTTTTAGCGACGAAATTTAAAATTCATCGCTAAAACTCTAGTTTTGCTATTTATGTCTCATTTTCAGCATTTCTTTCATTCTTTCATTCTCTCAATATCTAACTTCTATTCTTTAATTCTTCATCTCTAATACATAATTCTCATTCTTTCATTCAATCTCTACTTCTTTTATATTTTATTTTTAACATGGTAATGTCTACTTTTTTTCTCTTTTATGTTTAACATAGTGCAATTTTTTGTTTTTCTTATCTTATTTATTACAACTTTTATTATTATTATGTTTAGAAGTTAACTAATTATTGTTTGTGTTTATTTGTAGGAAATATTGAAGATCAAGTACATCAAGATGAAGAAAATCTATATTCATTTATAGAATTTTTCTTTCAAAATAATGGACATTAAATTTTGTATTTTTTTTATTTTTCATCAATAATAATAATTCTTTAAATGAATTTATCCTTTTTTATCATAATGTTATTAATTATAATTGTATTTTAGTACTAACGATGATAAAATTTAAACATTCGTAATAATAATTAAATACTAAAAAAATGATATTATTCAAAAATACCTTTTAGCGACGAAATTTAGTCGTCGCTAAAAACAGCTTTCAGCGACAAAATTTATTCATCGCTAAAAATGACTTTTAGTGACGAAATTACACTTTTTAGCAACGAAATGCTATTTGTCGCTATAAATACATATAAGTGACGATTGTGTTCGTCGCTAAAAAGGAGACATTTAGCAACGAAAATTAAAAATTTGTCGCCAAAGACCTAACGCAATGCTCCTATTGCGACAAAATGGGGACAAAACTTTTTTTGTCACTATAGCCTTTAGCGGCGAAAATTATATGCTTTAGCGACAAATTGGTTCGTCGCTAAAGCCCCTTTTTTGTTGTAGTGATTTATTTATATATAAAGAGCCTCGTGTCTTTTTTGTTCTTACACCTCTATCAATTCTAATTAATTTGTTTACATTTAAGTTAAGAAATTAAAAAATGTTGAAGTATTTCAGTTTCATCATCTTGGCTTTGCAAAGTGACAATGCTGAAATCATCTTGGCTTCGCAAAGTGACAATACTGAAAGCATGATAATTTTAGCCACTAGGACTGGCCAAGAACCTAACCTAAATGCTTCACTGTTTACTAATTTTGCAGCATTACTTAAATAGTGACTATTGATAGGACTTACAAGAGAAGAGTGCTTAACAAAAAACACTAAGAATGCTCATACTGCCTATACCTGCCCATCCCCCTCTGGGAATGCCATTAATTTAGTTAATTAATTATTTTCGTTCTGTTGTATAAATAATTATACCTCTTTTAATAATATGTGATGTCTAGTGAAAAAAAAAATAGAGATAAGATTGAAACATGAAAAATCAAATAAAATCTTGTTAAACATGTATAATTTTATCTAGTCCTAGATTCATAAGGGAGTTGATAAATAAAATTTTTCTATCGTCAACGCCCAATCTAGAGCATGCATAGTCAAATAGCCATTATAATAGTTCTAAAAAGAATTCATGATAATACAAGTATAGAAAGAAAAAAAGTGATGCAAGATCTTTAAAGGATGTTTTGTCATAAGCTCATTGGTAATTCTTTTAATCCAATTAAATACGAACATTTGGTTTGTGTCCATAATTTAGGTAAATTTATGTTTGTGTCAATTTGCCTTAATATATTGGTCCATTGAAAAAAATGCTCTTAAAAAAATTGAAAATTACTCATATAACACATACAGTAATACTTAAACGCATATAATCAATAAAGACCAATAGACTAATTTTTCTTTATATATATATATATATATATATATATATATAAAAGAAAAACTTTACCATCAAGTTAGAAGGCACTAAATTTCAAATTTGAAAAAAAAATAATAATGACTTGCTAATGTTGATAAATAATGTATCGTTAATATTTATTCCCACTGTTAAAATCTAATAAGTTAAATGTCTTTATTTTTATTTTGAATAACAATATGTTCCATTTTTCTATATATAAAATTGAAATTGTATCTAATTTTATGACAGGATATGGCTTATGGCAATACCTTTATATAATGAAAAAAAAATGATTTTGCGATTGAAACAAAGAATAAAAATTCAAGAAATAAACTAAAATAGTAATAAAAAGGATAAAATTAATTAGATGTGAGTTGTAATTACCATCATAACGCAACAAGATATTAAAATTAATAGTTAGTATAAATAAATGCAGTATCATTATTGCTCATTAATC
Source organism: Murraya koenigii (assembly GCA_025617385.1). Classification (NCBI taxonomy): domain Eukaryota; kingdom Viridiplantae; phylum Streptophyta; class Magnoliopsida; order Sapindales; family Rutaceae; genus Murraya; species Murraya koenigii. Next base: position 18,144,051 of record CM046814.1, read on the forward strand.
GAATCATCAATCCCATATTATTTAATTTCTTAGTTGAGCAATAATTTGATACAAACTCTTAAAATAATTAAAATTATTTATTTTATTTACTTAATTTTATGGTGTTGATTAATTTTGAATTAGTCAAAAGTAGTTGCACTTATTTTGTGGAACTATATATGAGTGGTGAAGCATTATGTAAAAACATAGTTAGTATTACTAATTTTTAGGTTGTAATCTTTAATAAGCTTTATTATATAAAGCTTGATGTTATTTAATAAAAAGTATCATGACTTTATTATTTTCGTAACATAAATGTTGTTTGTAAGAGTTTATTGGTTTCTCGAATAATCAATACTTATTTGGAGGTTTGAGTTTCCTCGAATTAATCTCAATTATCATTTAATTTTTTTATTTCGTTTTATTTTTCCTTATAAACTTTAGTGTTCGTATCATTTAGTATTAGAATTTAGTAATAAATAAGGAATAAATCCTTATAATGAAGTGGAGAGGATTTAGAAGATGATGGAGATTATGATTCTTGAGTAGAAGGAAATTACCAAGAAATTATTGTGCAAAATGGATGAAATATTAAGAATATGGGATGCAAGGTTGAACTCATCTAGCCATTATAACAAATATAGGAAAGAAAATTCCACGTCTTTGGTTGAAGTTCAACTTCTCTAACTAAGTGACAATTTGGCAATTGCAACACTTGATGGAGGTGTTAAACAATGCAGCAAAGTAGTGGCGTTATTGAAAAAAATTTAACAAATCGACATCCAAAAGGTTAGAGTTTTCTCTTACAAGTCAAAGGTACGGAGTGTTTATTTTAATGACAAAGCCAAAATGCCTAGCCACTGCCACCATGATGAGAAATCGTCCATTAGTAAAGTGCCAAAAATTGGGATGAAGAATACGGTTGGATTAATGGAGAATCTTCGAGAGATTTTCAAGGCATCGATATATCTAATTATGATTAGAAAGAGAAAGTAAATTATTTCAAATTAATCGACCCTTGAGGACCGAGGTATTTTCAAGAGAGAAGGAATGATACAAACTCTTAAAATAATTAAAATTGTTTATTTTATTTACTTAATTTAAGGGGGTTAGTTAATTTTGAATTAGTCAAAAGTAATTACACTTATTTTGTAGAGTTATATGTGAGTGGTGGAGCATTATGTGAAAATATGCTTAGTGTTACTAATTTTTATGTTGTAATCTTAAATAAACTTTATTATATAAAACTTGATATTATTCAAAAAAAAAGTATTTTGAGTTTATTATTTTGGTAACATAAAAGTTGTATTTAAGAGTTTATTAATTTTTCAAATATCCAATACTTATTTACAAGTCTGAGTTTCTTTAAGTTAATCCCAACTGTCATTTAATTTTTTTGTTTCGTTTGATTTCTCCTAATAAATTTTAGTGTTCATATCATAATCTTCATTTACAAATCCTGAGCAATCTTCATTGTTAACAGATGTTGCAGGATTGGTGCAAAGTTGTATTCTTGGCTAGTACTAGTGATAGAAATATATTTGCTTTTGTTTGCCGCTACAAGCAAAGCCAAGATGATGAAATGGGGACTCTTCCATAATTTTTATTTATTAACTGAATTGTAATTAAATAACTTAATTAAAATTAAAAGAGAGATGTTAGAATCAAACGGACGTGTGGCTCTATGTATGTGAATGGATAAAGTTATAAATAGAATGGCATTTAATAACACTATAAATTCACAGATAAAAATATCACAACATAAATCAAATGTCAATAATAATAATATAAATCTAAGTTTAGCACTACCACAAATTCATAGATAAAAACATCATAAATCCACATTGATTTCATTTAAAACCACCACAAATCCATATCTTTAAAATTCGGGCCAGACTCAAATATTTTTGCCATCCCTAATTATCACAAATCCAATAATCACAAATCCAATAAGATATAAACCGAGACAATCCAATCTAATTTAACCCAATTCGTCTTATCAAATCAAAAGTACCATTATCATAAGCAAATTAACACAGCCTGGGGTTTCAATACCAATAACTAATGAGCTTTTATGGCAACGGTTTCCACTCTTGAAATCACAGCGAAGATAATGTCAAATTTTATAGAGGTTGTAAAAATGAACAAACGGATAAAATTCACATTATAAATAAATTCAGTTAAAATTTGATAGATTCAAAATTCGATTCGATAATAAAATGAATATAATCTCAAAATTCTGATTTGATTTATTTATTATATTTATTTAATTTGTTTACTGTATAAAATTAAAATCAAATCGAACTTGAATTCATTCGTTTAATTCGTTTATGCATAATTAATAACAAATCAATTGAATTTGGATTCATTTATAAAAATAATAAAAATAAAAAATTCGTTTACAAAAATAATAAGTAATAAACAAAAATCAGACAAAAACAAATAAAAAAAACCACAAAATTAACATCCTACAAATGTAAACAAATCAGTGATCGATTCATTTATTTAATAAATCAAATCAAATTTACTAATATATTAAACGAATCAATTTTTTCATTCAAACCCACGTCTGTTTAATTTGAATCAAATCATATAAACAAATACTGACTTAATTGCCACCCCTAAATTTAATAGGCATGTTGTGCCCAGGTTTTTTACTACCATGAAACCGAAGACTTGTAATATGAAGTTCAACTTTTTTAACATTGAAAGGTCATATATTTTGGTATTCAACGTCACTTAATTAAAAAAATATTTATTTAACATCAAGTGAAGACTTGTAACGCAAGAAGTTGAACCATTAAAAAAAAAATACCTCGCATACTATGTTACAAATCTTGCCTTTTTCTAATAACATTAACACACATGTAAAATAGCAATATCCTATAGTGAATACAAGACCAACTCATCATCGCTATGGTAACTAATAGGGATCAAAATTTCGTAATTTCAGCAATAAGACTCGGCTGACCATTAAATGGATGGAAAAAAGATACAAGAGAGCTAAGTACACCTTTGCCGGTTAAGAATCTGCAGTCCCCTGATGTTTCTTCTGATAAACTGTTTCTAAGCATTCCTTAGCTCTGTGAACCTTTGATTGTAGGTAAAAGCTCCCATTTTTGGCATTTTGCTCAAACAAGTTGTCGTATTTCTGCATATAAGGTATCCTTAAGTCACATAATCTTAAGGGAAAACAATAAGAATGAATTTCAAAAGCGCCTTATAAAATTACCTTCAAGATTTCTTCCCATGATGATTGCTCAGTGACACCAAGAATCTGCCTTGCCTCTGGTTCAGCCATCATTTTGCTTGCCCTCCTGATATTTTGCACCGTTTCTTGAGCAGCACCAGATTTTGAGGCATCTGCAACGAGTGATGAACATTATAAGGATTAAAGAGGTTTATGCCAATGCAACATAACCAAAAATGAAGAAAAGCATTTTCAAACTTATGTAATTGAGATGAGTCAGCATCAAAAAACTGATTCTAGAACAGTGAAAGAACATACTTGCAAGTGCTTGACGGTATGCCTGAACTACAGCCCTTGCCATTATTCCAGAGCCCATCACAATCAATTGGGCAATAATTCTCGCAGCCTGCACAAACAGATGCAACAAATCTTATCTGTAATATTCTTCTTTCTTTCTCTATAAGTATACAAAGGGGGACCTTCGGACTGCAGAAAAGAGCAGCACTAAATAACATTTCAAGAACCCAATAGAAATCTGTCATTGAAAACAGCCATAAAAGATGAACAGGATTTTCCAAGGACACTAATCAATTAAAAACATCCTTTACCATAAAATACAACTATTTAGGTCGTGAAGCAATGAATTAAAATATGAAGATAAAAAGTTATACCATTAATGAGCAAAAGTTGTAGGTTTGTCAAATTAAACAATCATTCTAAAACTAATAACAAAAGAACAAATTAAAAAAGGCTAAGTTTTAGCACAAGCAAAAGCAAATCTCATTAATAACCAAAGTTTCTTCGGGTTCATGTACAGAGGTTGGATCATCAGACAAAACATCTTTTTCTCAAGTTTTGTGGAAAAAAAAAAGTGTTACAATTGGGAACTAAGTTGCCCTTGTTTAAATGCATAGCAATGACAGGAGAATCTAAATTGGTCCAAGGCACCTCAGCCTAAGCTCAATAATATAGGCAAGAATTCATAACCTTAACCAAAGTGTCTGCACAATAGGAATTCATAACTTGATAGTTAAAATATTGCTACTATTAGGTTGTCAAGAATACTGCTGCCTTTGTCCCATAAAAAATAGCATCACCCCTAAATCTAGGTCACCTAAAGTGAACTAGATTGGTCACTGAACAACTGCCAATAAGTTAGCTCATGAACAGACTCAACTAGTCTGAAAACTTGATAGAAAAAGATCATAGTGCCTAACATTAGGTTAAAAGTATTAACACCAATTTACGCTAACTTGAAAATGCATGATTGGGCAGAGAAGAAACATGCTATGAAATTATACATACCATCACTAAAGAACAAGTAAATATATATCGAGGAACTTTAGGCACTACGAATTACTTCAGGACCTGAGAGACCTGCAATAGCAGAACGAACATGATGGATATATCATTCAATGACAAAACTTTTTCTGTTCTGTTCACCCACCATCATAAAAACAACAAACTTTTTCAAAAAGTTTTCAAAAAATTTTTACATTGTAACAAAATTAGCCCAGCATAACCAAAATCTATCACAGAAATTGGACATGAAGGATACAAATTTTTCCCTCTTTCAACCCACAATTAAATCAACTACAAATCAGTTATAGGCCCCAGATGACACAGCATAGGTCTGTATAAAGCTTGAAACTATTTCATAAGACTATCGGCAAATCAACCATACCTTACAATCCATTTATCCAAAAATTTTGCTCCAAAAAAATTGAGAAAAAAAAAGTTTATAAACACGAATGTGAAACCAATTCAACAATATTGTAAAACACAGAAGCAAGGCAAGACCAAAGAACCCTAGTGTATTACTAATATATGACATACAACAGTATTCGTTTTATAATTATTTTATAATTCTTTCACCTTGAACGTTTCCAAAAACTATGAACAATTTGTAATTTTGTAACATAAAATTTAAAAATAAATCAACAGTAAGGATATAATCAAATGGCACTTACACAAGGGAAGGGACAAGGGAAGGGACGAAGCTGACTACTCTGCGAGAAGGTGTTCGCAATAAGGAACAAAGACGCCGCTCCAGGGGACCTTAGGGCTTTTATACCGAAAAGTCCCACGGGAACCGCCAATGCCAAAACTCACGGGTGCGGATCCGAGTAATCCTATTGTTTCGGGTCTGAGTTGTTTCTCATCCTACTACGGGACCGCGGCTTAGGCTGTGCTTAACTTGGGTCCTAGTCATCCAAATTTTGAATTGGGCCAAATTGGGCTTAGCCAGTACTTAATACCCAATTTGATATTTATTTTATGTACATTTTTTTAAATACAGTTGAAAGTTGATTTTACAATTTGATTATGGCGATAAATTTAGTTATAATTTCACAACAATTTATGAATTTAAATTAATAAAATAATTTTATGAAACCGTATATATGGATGATTTCATAACTATAATTATGTAAAATTATGTTTAATTTATAAGACTAAAATGAATTATGATAATAGAACTATAAGAGATTTTATTTATATAAATTCTTATAAATTACAGGATTAAAAATGCAGGGTGAAAGGGGTTAAAATGAAGTTTGACTACTGCACTAGGTTTAAATTTATTGTAGTAAATAATTTTATTTTGTGGGTACTTGAAAACTATAATACGAAAGAAAATACCTTATAATATAAGAATTGTTCTATAGTGTTCTTCACTGAAAATCTACAGGACTGTATCATGTAACTTCAGCACATGGAACTTAAATTATTCTGTATCAGAGAACTTGTTGTATTCAAGAACCAGACATGTGAACAGACATCTCTATACGCTCCAAGAAGCTAAAAAGAAAAGGAAGATAAATAAAACCTGTGTATAGATAAAAAGTCCTTGAAAAACTAGCTAGTCGATTCATGCAATGTTTCCTTTTCAGCAAAACTTCACAGGCCAGTGAAGCTACAGTTACCTGACTAATCAAAAAGTCAGGCACTATCTTGATCATCTGAAGGCATGAGGAGAGGACTGGCTGGTGAATTATTCTCTTCTTCCATTGCTTCTTCAGCTATTGTGTCCTTGCTGCCAACTTTTAGATTTCCTGCTTGAACTTTGCCAGCTTCAGAATCTACATCTAAGCCATCATCAAGCTTCACTGCTGTAATTGAGGCCTCCTCCCCGTCATTATTTGCTCCTAAGGAAACCTCTACATCAATCTTCTTCCTCTTACTTGCCCTTTCTGGTTTGCATTTCACTGAAGGATTGTGAGAACCGCCAGTGACAATTGTTTCTTCATGATGTTTTCCCCTGCTTTTGTTGGATGCAGGCATGGGATCAGAAATACCCTCCGAGGCATCTGTTTCTTCATCATTTGACACCTCAGCAAGTTCGTCATCCTCTTCAGTCTTTTGTTTCAGAGATTCAATCACCTCCATCAACTCCCTGTTGACCTGTCATGGTGAATTTCCACAAACTACATAAGCTAAAATTAAGATTCCATAATAATGCCATGAGTTTCCAAATGACAAGAATAAAAGACAAAAAGCTGAAAGTTTCCAGAATATGTTTCATCTGCATGTGGTTGCAGAATCCCTAGTTTTACATTATTACTTTTGTATCATCTCAGCAATTAACAATAAAATAAAGCACCGTATCCTCTACTCATATATAAATGTGATTTGTACAGCTGTGCACATTTCTTACGTGAGGGTCCTTGAGAAAATCTGAGATGTCATTTGTGCAAGAAGGACACTTCATGATGGTTTTCTGTGACCGAAGCGCCCGCCCACCTCTGCTTCTTTCTCTGACAAAACTTTTACCAGAAAATGCCTCTTCCAAACATGACTTGCAGAAATTATGAGCACAAGGTGTCGTTACTGGTTGTGCCATTACTTGCTTACAGAGGAAGCAACTAAACTCTGATCATGGAAAAATTCCAAATTGGATAAAAATATCATATTTCTGATAGTAATAATTAATGTGAGGCTTTAATAAATATTTATAAGTTCATCCAATTAATCTGTTCTTATGGCTGAACAACCTGATGCTTTCAATAGAAATTTATTGATAAAACTCACTGTCAAATTGAGAGAATTCTATCAAAATTTAATAACATAATAGTTTCATGATACACTTGAACAAGGCAAAATTGACAGTCAAATCCAAGGAATAAGTATTATCGAAGATGAGGGTTAGGGATAAAAAAAAAATTGACAGTCAAATCCAAGGAATAAGTATTATCAAAGATGAGGGTAAGGGATAAATAAACAAACCTTTCAGAAGCTTTTCTCTTACAGTTATACTCTTCTTGCCATCAGATTTCCCAGTATGTGCTACAACTCTGCTGAGGGGTGGAGGTTTAATCCACTTCCAGCAGCCATCTAGCTCCTGAAAAAAGTTGCAGATATCAGGTAAAAAAGAAAATGTACAGTTTAAGCTCACAAGAAGATAAATGAAACCACTCAAGAAATTGTGTGATCGGACTTTTCCTCATTATCAATTATTCTGAACTCACGTCAACTTATGTTCACTAAAAAGTGGCTAAGGTTGACAACAAGATAATATTTCAAAACATGGTAGCAATCAAACCAGTGAAATGAAACATAAATCTAAAGCACTCACATCAAAATCCCACGATGGACCTTCCTTTCTCTTCGTAATGTCAAGTGCATTCTTCAACTCCGGAATATCTGGCAATGGTCTAGGCTGGTCTCCATGGTCATCACTGCAGTCAAGGTAAACAAACATTTGTTAGGAGAGAGGTATGTCAAAGAAATAGTCAAATTAACTAAGTGACAAAATATATACCTCGTCCATGGGGCAGGATCATTATCACATCTAACAAATAGATATCGACAGACTTTGAAACCCTAAAGCAGGAAAACAATATCAGCAATTTAACACAGCAAAATATCAACCAAATTAGAAGTTTCCTTATAATTGAGAACACATATTAACTTGGACTCCGATTTTTCGCCAACATTCTTCAATCCTATAGATTCCGTCATACCGCAACCCTTTCTCTGGGGCATAGGAAGATCTCTTCTCCTTGGAAGACCTAACCGTCAAAACAATGGAAAATATTAGAATTTTCAACATAATGAAAAATGATGCACCAGAATGGACATCATTTCTCCCAGCAGAGCTCATAACACCAATCTTTCTTGATAAGATCATATCAATTTTAAATGTCCAAAATTCATTGATAGTATTATACAGATGGTTACAAGGACGTCTATCCTATTCATTTCATGCTTTACACACCCCTAGACCTAAATTAAATGTATATACTAATATTTGCTCTCAAAATCCGTAACTATTTTTATATAGCAAGCCTTCTTCCATCTACATGGCCATTGTGAGGGAAATAACAGTCAAGTGAAGTTATATACGAGGATGTAATTAGTCAAAAATGAATGATTTTGCAGTCAAGATTTGAGGACGATTTTTTTCTTTTTCTTTTTTTTTTTTCTACAAAGGCAACTTCAATGCTTCCTTTTCATTGTATGCGCGCATCAGCTTGTGAGGTATATTTCTGGTTACAAGCAAACAAAAATTTATATTTTTCCCTTGTTTACTTTTGTGGAAACAACATGATGTGTATCTGTCTGACGCAAAAGAAACCTGGAAAAAATACAAAGTACACATCTAGAATCAAAATGATCATGGATTACGTTAAGCCTTTCACGAGAGAAAAATCACCAATCATTAATGCACAATGCAGAAAATAGTTTTGATCACAAATCTTGCATAAATATATGTTGTAGAGAGAGGAAAAAACTAAAAAGATTTGATAAAAAAGGGGGGGCTTTTGAATTTATATTTACCGAACGACTCGAACAGGATAACCTTTCTTGCAACTGACACGTAGAGCCTCGTTCAGTTTCAGAAACTTCTGGTCGAATGAATGATTCTTGTTTGTACGCTTATTGCCACTCAAGTCACGACCACCACTGTATTTATCGCTATTCAAACAACTCAGTAATGATAAACATGGGAATACTTCTATATATACTAAATTCTAGAGAGAGCATTCCAGTAAAAGGGGAGAAGAAACAATACAGAATAGGTAATACTAAAATAAACCAATCATAAAAATTGATCATCGACATATCTGTTGTTTAACAAGCACTGAGAATGGTCTCCAAAAACCAATTTCCAGTGGTGCAATTACCTTCCTGTGTAGAGAAACCAATCTCCATGATCCTCATCATCTTCATATCCTCCAGAAAGCACAACTGACTGAGCACCGCATTTTGATTGGCCAGCTATTCCAGCAACAGGTGGATAGTGCACCCCCCATTGTCGGCATTCCAACCGGCCTTCCCATGATTCACCAACAAGCACACCTTGATTCCTCCCAGGATCGTTTTCTGCCAGAATTGGTCCAAAATGATCAGGAGGCAGTGTAACAAATATCTTACCACTTGCAGCATTAGCCTTCCCCTTCCTCTTTGCTCGGTCTGTAGTATAGGCCTTATCCGGCCGGTCCTGGTTATGAACAAAATGGTAAATCTTTGAAGGCCCTCCGGGAACGGTTGTATCTGACCTCTTTGCCATACGAATGGCAGCCACAAGCGTAGAATTGATGCGAGGCTGACTTGCCATTTTGGAAGGAATGACGCAGCGACATTTTGCACAAGTTTTCTTCCCCTGCCCAATCCATTTCTGGAAGCATTTTAAGCAGAAATTGTGTCCACACGGTGTCTGAAACAGCACAAACAAGGAACTTGTTAATATGAACTGATTATACGTGTGAACCTAGCTTCAGGCCTCCTATATTTCATTCGAAGATCTCTTAGACCAATCACAAACAACAGTCAAATTTATAGAACTCAATTACTGAACTTCTATTTTCCAAACACAGAAATGATTTCCATTTGAAAATGAAGACAACGCATTCATTAATTGCAAAAAGACACCTAGTGCTGCTTGTCTCATATGGTGTCGCCACTGTTGTCTCATCATATTCCGACAACAACAACTCACAAGAATATTAATATGGGGCCATCAGTACCACAAAACACATTGGATAGACCTTTTCATTCCCTTAATTCATATGTGGCATAATAAATGCTGCAATCGTTAAAGCAATGCATCAAATGCGACTAGTATCGTAGCACCCAAAACAGAAAGGAGGACTCTAATAACTCTGCATAAGTAAAACCAGTTACTGAATAACCAAAATCCCAAAAGCTTCAGTATATAAGAAATTGAACAGATGGTTTTTAAACTCTCACACCCATTTCACTCCTGGAGCTTGTTTTGTTCTGTAATGAGATTTACTTAGTAGAATGAGGGAATTTTCAGAATTCAAGCACAAGACTTCTAGGTTGATACCATATTGAACAACACATTAATTCAAAGCTTCACTTCATAAAAAATACTTAATTAACTACACTATCGGAATGCTAAAACTAATATACAAAGTTATTAAACACATAATAACAGGACAGAATTAGAAATTGAGAAATAAAGGAATTGATAGCTCTATCAGATCAACATTATTAGATTAGAAGACAAAAGATCAAAAATAGAAAGCACATCACTAAAAGGTTTTTTTTTTTTTAAAAAAAAAAAGAGAAAAAGCAGGATGTAGCAGCTTAAAGTAGTAACTTTGTCAAGTAAAATTAACATGATAACATAACACAATTAACTGAATATCAATCAATTCAATTACAGATACAAAAGGACCAACCCTAATGGAAAATCTACGAACTAATTACAAAATTCATAAGAAAAAAATCTCACCAACAAACGCTACATTAATCATTTGAAGCAGAGGCACCAACAAACGCCCTATGTGAGAAATTACGAAAAAAATAAGAAAATAAAATAGTTCAAGAAGCTAGTGCATCAAGAACAAAATAGTTTTTCTTCTCTCTTAAAAAAATAAAATTATATTAAAAATACTTAGTATATCCACGTCAGCAATGTAGAAAAATAAGAATATAAAATAAATAAATAAATAATTCAAAGTCAGCATCCTTAGTGCTTACAGTAACAGGCCTTTCCGGCAACTGCATACAAAACGAACAGTTCAAGCTGCCACCAAAAATATCCGACACTTCGTTGTCATCACCATCAGCAGCGACCTTGTGTTTGCCTTTCTTGCCCTTCGCGCCATCATGATCACCACCACGACCGTCCGATCCAGCCTTCCCACTCAACAGCTCCTGTCTTCTCCTCGCCTTCTCGCTCTCCGTCAGCGACACGTCAGCCTCGATTGCCATGATCTCCGCCACGATTCCGCCTGCTCCCCCGGCCGCCTGTCCAGCCTCGCCGGTGCAGTCGGGGCACTCCCACTGGAGAGTGGAGGCGAGGGACTCCGGAGGACGGACCAGACACGCCGCGTGCCAGGGCGTGGCGCACGTTTTACAGCACAGCTGCTCTTCTTCGGCTGGAGTTTCCTTGCACCGCATGCACATTCCGTCGCCGTTGCACGGCAGCTGGCTAACATGCGCCATTCCGCTGACGAGTGTGTAGGATAAGGACTGAAGGGCACTTTGTGTAGAAGAAGAAAACAAAAGAGCGAAAATAGCGGTTATATTGTTATTTGGTGTTTGTTTGTTTTGTTGGCAAAATGGTGTCTGTGAAGACTGAAGACAGCATTTTATAGTGAGAGAGACGGCGGGTTTTGAAATTTGCTGGAATTTAAGTTCAGATCTAATGGAACGCGGTGCACGAGTTTCGTACGTGGCGTTTAATAAGTGGACAGATATTAGGAAGTCAAATGAGAGGATTTGGTTGACTGGTTTCTGGATTTTTGGTTTGGTGGGGCGTCATGTGTCTGATAATGTCTAAGTCAAATTTCCTTCAATAAGTGGCTGCATGCAAAAGCCAATTGTAGATAAAACGAGGATAGAAAACGAAAAGACAAATTTATCCCAAAGAAGACAAGGGCCCGAAAGACGAATTTATCCAACTGCCCATTTGGTCAACTTTTTCTTGTTTTGGAATTTGGGTGGACATACGAATTAAATTGTTTGATTCTCATTGTGTAAACTGTAATATAAAATGTTGATATAATCATAACACAAATGAGAATAATAATGGTTCTGTTAACAAATTTTCATTTCCCTCTGGGGCATTAGTAAGACTTTGTTGAAGAATGATGATGAAACTAGTTGATTTTAATGTGTTTGAATGATCAAATCTAACATTTAAATTGCAAAAATGTTGTTTTGCTAGCGTAGAATTGCTTGATTTTTGCTTGGGAAGGTAAAGTAGAAAAATGGTGTGTTTTATTTAAGCTGTTGTTTTATCTACAGTTATATATGAATTATGTTTACATTTTTTATAATTAAGACAATAACTTGTTAATCTTGTTAAATAATTACTAATAATAACATGGAGAAACATTCTCTTTATGATGATCATAACTTATATAATTATGTGATCACGAGTTTTACGCTGAAAATTGGTGATTTTTTTTCTAATTATTGTTAACTTTAAACTAACATAACGACATGATCTTGAATTTTATGCTGAGAGTTGTGGAAGATATTTTTTCATTGTTATAAGTTATAACTAACACAATAGTATAAACATAAATTTTATGCTTGGAATTGTAAGAGAATATTATCTTTATTATTATAAGTCATAACTAACATCACGGTATAATCTAGAGTTTTATACTTAAAGTTATAAACGAATATTCTCTTTATTATTATAAGTCATAACTAACATAATATTATAATCTCGAATTTTACATTGAGAGTTGTTGGAATGTGAATTTACATAGTAATTTATGAAAGAATATTAGTCTCTTCTATATATAAATAAAAAATAAAAATTATATTAATGTATTATCTCTTAATGTTCTTTATCCACCAATATTTATTATATATTTATCATTTTCAGCATAGTAATTTTCTTATCTAAAAAATGGAACTATTGGCATGGGTAGGACGGGAAAATAATTTTTGTAACATTTTTTTAATATAATTTTTATTAATGGAGCAATCTCTTTTGGTCTTTTCAAATTAAAAATTTAAGTATAGTACCTAAAAATCCTGGACTTTGTCTATAAAAAATAATTTAATTTTCTAAGAAAGAAAAATCCGAAGGAATCCATTGGAGTTTAAGGCAGTTAATGGTGGTCAGCTCAGCTGTATTATTACCTTATTATAATTGTTGTAGTTGTTTTTATAGTAAAATTATTTGAATGTGAGTTGTGACAAAAAGCTGGTAATTAATTATCATTACTTTTTTAAAGTCCTTCAGAAATTCTCGACACCCAATGCAACGACCTCTGCCAATGCATATCCACTGTTTTTAAAATTCTTACCAATTTCACCCTCAGGGGAATGACACGTTTCGCGTTTTTATTGGTTTTCGTCAATATTAGTTGTTTTATGCTTTCTAAGAAAATTGAATTGAAAATGAAATCCAATGTGCCATATCAGCTTTAACCACGTATTATTGAGATGGTCCATTCTCCATGCTCTAAATGAACAAATAATTAGGGTGACAATCTAACTCAGAGTTTGTTTATTCAATTTAATGTAAATTAAATAAATTTGAGTTTAAAAAATTAATCCATTAAAAATATTTAAATTGTATACGATTTATTAATTAAACGAATGAAATTTTATTTTAAAGGTATTGATTCGTTTATTTATTTATTTTTATTTAATAAATGAATTATAAATTAATCAAGTATGATCTATTTGTTTAAAATTAAATTATTAATCATTTGATTAAATTATTTATTTATCTTTAAATATGTATGAAAGAAATTTTAAGTTTAAAGACTTATATGATAATTGTCAATGATAATAATTTTTAAATTTGTGTGGTTTTTTATAGTTTATTTTACTTAATTTTTATTTTATTAATTATATTAATAAATTTTAAATGGAATGCTTTATATCGTCGACGATATAAAAACACTATGAGTACGTGTAAGCATTTTCACACAAACTGATTTATTGTAAACAAGTCGTCGAAAGTTTGGTTTGGTTGGGATTTATTGAATGGTTTCACACAAATTGATTCGTTGTAAACATGTCGACGAAAGTTTGGTTTGGTTGGGATTTATCGAACGGGTTAAGTTAGGTTAGACTTTTCATTAACATAGATGGTTTTGGGTTTGGGATACCTGAAAGTCCAAACCAAATGAAAAAAAATTATCTATAACCGTGAGTTTTAAATCTCCTTTAATAGAGACTCACTATTTGGTTAAATAGATCTCACCCCCTTAATTCAATTTTGAGGGAAAAAGTTCAGTTTTCTTCCATGGCAAAATGTTAGTAGATTTTTCTTTTATTTATTTTCGTAGATTTTTATAATTTTCAAAGTTGTTTGGTGTCGTGATCAAGGTTAGAACAAACAAATATTTAATTGTAATGTAATATTAAAAATAATTCTCCAAAATAAGAGAAAGCCTTTCTAAAATGTATTGCGGTCCTATTATGATCCTATCATGAATTGCCCTACTCCTCAGCAAAATTCATTCACGCGATTAATAATTAATAAATTAAAAAATAAAAATAATTAAATTCTAATCATACACTAACATTAAATGATATGTGGTATAAGATCTTTAAAAATAAAAAACAAAAAAGTGGTATAAAATCTTTTAAAAAAAAAAAACACAGATGATGATATGACAACTAATAATATTTATTCAAAGTGTAGATTCTTTAATTTTACTATCATCGATTGAAGTTATTTTAACTTAAATTTTTTACTTAAAATTTTGACACAAATTACAATCTATCGATCTCTTACAATCCAATGTAAAATAATGAAAGCAAAACAAATATCATTTAATGTTGTCAACTCTATCACCTTCTCTACCATTGAAATTAATACAATTAAAACAGAATTTTATGTCAAAATTTTTAAGTAGATCGTCTAAATAAAAATAAATGACCCAGTCCTATTTGTCATAAGCTCGTGCAATTAACTAATTAACCACATCAAGAAATCAAAATAACTAGTTAACCTTCAAAGAGTCAAAGTTGTCTCAATGCTAGGATACATATAAATTCCATCGAGTGTACAGGATATGATTGATTTTTGTTAACAAATTAGCTAGCGTAACAAGTAGCAATTATTGTTTTGCAATCATCTACCGCTCTCAGTTTCCAAAGACAACAGCATGTCGATTTCAGCAGCAGTAGAAGAAGAAGAAGAAGTATAAGTTCCGAAAACTCAATAGAGAACTAATGAAATTACAACTTACCAAGTCATTTCTTTGGGACTGCGAGGAGCAAAGCCTATAGCACAACAAAAGCACTAATTCAGCGGTTGATGCGCCTGCGCGAAGCAGCTTGCTGAATTGTCGCAGAAGGTGATGAGCCCAAGGGAATACCGACGGCTTTGCATGGAGTTTGTGGACCAAGCAACCCATCATCACGCGGGCATCTCTGAGCAACTCGGCTGTAAACAAGAAACGGCCTTGTCTCTCTAATAATGGGCTTATGGCGCTTGCTTTTGGGCTCAATGTTGAGAAGCTCTCCGGGCCCCACGGGGCTATCTGGTGTTTGATACTCTCTCTTCTTCTGCAATAGTTCCCACAGTAGCTTGTCATCTTTGTCAGGATCGACCACCAGTTCTAGGAGCTTCAGATGTAGAACAATGAAAGAAAAGAGAGAAAAAGTTTAAATTATTTTGAGAAAGCATTATCGAGGTCTCTACAGCAGCTTCAAGCAGCTAGCTTAAATTTCAGTTTTGAGTACCAAGATTAGACTGTTTATACCTTTTTCATCAAAACCAAATCGTTTAAATAAGAAAATTTTATGCGATCATTCAAATGAGTCTGAAAACACCATAACATTATGTTACGTATTCTTGAAAATACGTACATTTTGATAGTTCTGATCAAAACTGCCTCTGGAAACTGTTAACGAAAAATTGCTAAAATAGAAACAACCGAAAACTGTTACAAGTAGAAAATAGTAAATCAAATGTAGAAGTTTTTCGTCCTAAACAGAGTGCAACACTTGCTGGTACAGACCAACAGTTATTGATGAAATCAAGTGTTAAATAAATATAATTCATGGTGCAAACTGTGCCATATTTCTAAAGAATTCTAAAATTGTTTTATACTAGAAGCAAATATTCATATATACAGGACACACACACACCCCAATATACTCAACTGACATATTAAATTCACAAAAGAATACTGTATAAAAGCTATTGAATGGCTTCTCGGTTCATTCAAAGTCCCCACTTTCTGTCCTCATCAGAAAAGTATTGGGACTAGTCCTCTCTTGTAAATTGGTTTCTGTCCTCATCAGAACAGTATTGGGACTAGTCCTCTCTTGTAAATTGTCTGAAAAAATTAAGGAAACCACCATATGTTGATTAAGAACCAAAAGGATGATTGAACTCAATCCCTCTCACATCTATTTTATTTTTAAAAAGGACAACTCCTCATTGTTTACTCAAGTGAACATGTAAGAGCTAGCTCTATCTTGATTACTCAGTTGAGATACTCGTAATTTGCAGATTTGACCATGCATTCATACATGTGTTTATATGCCTTCTGGGAAGATAGATTGAATAATGTATACATAGTAAAAAATGTAAAAATTTAGGATAGGACGTACCTTGTGGCGAAGACAAACTTCTCTTTGCCCTGTTTTAGCTCCAGGGAGTAATCGAAGGCGTTCATTCATTCTCCAGATTCTCTCTTCCAGTTCCTTTAACTTGCACAATGCTTCAATCTTTCTAGCTTCTGCAACTCTGATCCTCTCCTTTGCTTCCTCCAGTTCAAGTCTTCCATTCCTCATCGCTCTATCCATCTTGTCTACAATGGCCAACAACCGTGCACACATTCCAAGTTTCATATCAGCCTTAAGGCCCTTGACATACTCCACCATTGGATTACACATATGCTCAGTTAGGTCCTGCATTAGTACATCCACACCTGTCTCAACTGAGCCATATACAAAGCTCATGTGTTCAAACAGGGCTTTTAGGATCTTTACTGAAACAAAAAATGTGTCACGGTTTTGGCAGTGCAGGTTGGTTAAATCATCAATGGCTTGCTGGAAGAGTTTTTGGAGGGATATTTGATGTCTGGAAAGGTTACGGAGCATATTATTCTGGCAAGAATTAACTTGGGTTTCGATCTGTCTAAGGAGGTTAATAAGTTGTATGAATTGTGATTGTTGCTTCTCTATGAGTTCTCTGCCTGCCATTGTGGCTTTCCTAGCGTAGTTTTCTACCTGCAGAGCTAGAAAACTAAAAATTACCAGACAGAAATCCAAAAGAAGATACATAAACAATTCAATAAACACCTTAGATGCCAGCATTTCTTTTGACCATTTTGCAAGTTAACCACAAAGCAAAAACTCTTCGTTTCTGATGCGCAGCATTACAGAAGCTATTCTTGCAGTACCGATTGAAGTATTCATAATGTTAATTCAAATCTTCTAACATTTATTTTGCATTTCTACATTAAATAATGAACATTTAAGTTAACGAAGTATACCTCATCATACATTAATTAAACTAACTAAATTGATCAGGATTAAGCATTACGATATTCAAATTAACAAAAAAAAAAAGTCTCTATTTTCAACGTTAATATTTTTTATACCTCAAATTTATTGCTTTCTGCTTCTCCACCACCAACAGAAACCGGTGATCCCGAAACTACGTCGTTTCTGGAGCTTCCCTGCCGCAAGATTAAACCAAATTGAAAATAAAAGTTGGCTATCAGTCCATGATCATCAAATTGTCTCTATCAAAGTAAGAAATTATATAAATTAACAAAAACAGAGGAATTTGATAACCTGAGGCGAATCAGTATCGATGATAATGGTGGAGAATCGTCCTTCTTTGGCCATTTCAACATTTTTAAGTCCAACTAATTTCATCATCGGAATCGCCAGAGAAGCAAACACTTCCTCCGCCTTCAAAATTTTACTCGTAAATTAAAAACAATACTGAATTGAGGATAGAATAAAAGTTAACCAAAGGCCAGAGAGAGGTGTGAAGAAATTCATAGTATATATAATAAAATACTTGATTCAAGCCGATTCTGATCTGAGATCTGAGGCGTTGATATGCGATCTTCATCTCATCGTGGCGAGAGACAAGTCTCGTGAACTTGACTCGAAGCTGATCGGCCGTTGATTGAGACGGAGAGATCTGCAATCTCTGCTGTTGATTCAACATTTTTGGCGGGAAGTTCGTGGAACATGGAATTTTAACTCATGCTTTGCACTTACTCTTTCTGAGGGAGTAAGAAGGAAACGGAGGGAAAAAAAATTTAAAAGGTCGCCGAGTATTTCAAGGGAAATAAATTTTGCATTCTATATTCGATTTATTTTTTTATTTTTTAAAGTTGTGTTCGAAATTGAACGTCAGAATAACTCCACGTAAATAAAACAAAATAAAGGTTGTGTTTGAATGTGTTTAAATATGAACATATAAATAATATTTTTTTAAAAAATTTGAATATAAGTAATATCTTACTTATTTTTATAAATTAAAAAAATTTAAAAATTATCTTTTGATATTTAACCAATTCAGTCTAACCTTATATGTATAATCTTATATTGAAAACCCACTTTATTTCAATTATTTTACAATTTTTAAATATGTATTTAGCTATTTGAATTATAAGAATAGACTTGAAGAAGAGATAAAAGTTTTTGTTACGTCGTATTAGCTTTATAAGCGTTACATTTATAGTGCTTATAGGAAAACATATAAGTCAAGAAAGAATGAGATCAAGCCTAGCACAATAGTTATCTTTATCTTGATATAAATAAATACTAAAACTAAAGAATTCGAATAAGTGATAAGCTAAGTGGATAAAGCTGTCCACTTCAGACTTTTAGAATAGGAACGAATGCCAAGTATGCTGTCAGGTCATCTAACATTTGTGAATTCGCAATGCTCAAGTTTTGTAGCTCTGCTACAATATTTTCATCACGCCCCCTGAAGAACCATTGAAACCTATCAGCAGGAAGAGCCTTTGTGAATATGTTTGCAGGCTGATATTCAGTAGGGACATATCTGACTTCCATCTACCTTTGGAAATTATATCTCTGACAAAGTGAATATCGATTTATATATGTTTTGTTCTTGAATGACTATCAGGATTGGCAGCAAGTGAAGCAGCTCCGGTGTTATCGCACTAAATAATTGGAATATCAACTAGCGGAACTTGCAACTCTTTAAGCATAGATTGAAGCCATAAAATTTCTGCTGTAGTATTTGCAAGTGCTCGATACTCAGACTCAATTGAAGAACTTGCTGCTGCATTTTGATTCTTCAAACACCATGAGATTAAGTTGTTGCCAAGTTAAACACAGTAACTTCCCGTTGGCCTTCTATAATCAATATTTAAGTTGTTCCTTGTAAATATCTTTTACATCCAAGCTAATGCGTTTGCAAAGGATTTTGAATGTATTGATTTAAATTATGAACAACATAAGAAATTTCAGGCCAAGTAATAGTTACACACAACTCCAACTATTCGGCGATATAGTGTAGGATCTGAAAATTGCTTACCACCTGTAGTCGAAAGTTTCGGTACCATACTCATGGGAGTAGATGTTTGCTTGCAGCCATCTTTGCAAGAGTGCATCAAAAGATCACAAATATATTTGTGTTGACATAAATGTAGGCCGTTCTCTGTGCAATGAGTTGCAAGGCCAAGAAAATAACTTAGTCGACTGAGCAATTTTAAAGCAAATTTACAATTAAGTCTTTCAATGACTTGTTTCACCAGACATTCTTTACTTCTCGTTATTAAAATACAATCCACATAAATAAGGACAAATCTTATATCTCCCCTTGATGCAAGATAAACAGTGATGTGTTTGATTTAGGATTTGTGAAACCCCAATCAATCAATGCTTTCTTGAGTTTTTCAATCCAAACACTACAAGCTTATTTGAGCCCATACTATGCTTTTTTCAATTTACACACATAATTTGGTTTTGTTCTGACTACAAAACCTTTCAGGCTGCATCATGTAAATATCTTAAACTAAGATAGTGTTTATTTTTTTATCTGAAATCTGAATAGTTCTGAATGGATTTGAATGCATATGTCTGAAAAGTATATTTATTTTTTATTCTTTAACATCTGAATATAAGTTGTAATTTGTTTGTTTTGTAAGTTCAAAAATCTTAATTTTAATATTTTTACACTTATGACCTTGAAAATATTATATATATTTGAAGTTTAAATAAGTATATATTTACAATATTTTCTAGTGCAATAGTTTTAATATGTTATAAATGTTTATAAGGTAAGCATTTGATATATAATTTATGAAAAATAATTTTGATAACATTATTTTTTTACAATTTAACTTAACATTTATGCATAAAAAATTGTTATTTAATAATAAAAAAATTTATTTAAAATTAAAATTAAATGTGTGTTAAGTATTTTATACTAAGTACAATTTAAGATCAAATGGAATTTTAATATAGCATTTAATAGGTATGAAGGAAATAAATATATTTAATAAGGTTATTTGTGATAAAAAATAATAATTTTCTGTTTAGACATTTTATCATTCAGATAAAAGTCAGAAAATTTTACTTTTTTCATTCAGATAAAAATGTCTTATAATTAGATTTAAGATACAAAAAAAAAGTTACAATATCTTAAATTAAGCTAAATTAAGAATTCAGACATAAAAATAAGCAACTTCTAACTCTCCATTTAAAAAGGCCTTGTTTACATTCAATTATATTACACCACAATTTTCATCACAACAATGCTCAACACCAATTGAATTGTTGTAGCTTTAACAACAGGACTGAAATTCTCGTTGAAATCTATTCCTGGAGTCTGATGGAATCCTTTTACAACCAATATAGCCTTATATGGCCATTTGCTTTCTATTTTATTTGGAAACCCCATTAATTTCTTACAATCTTCATGTCAGAAGTAGGCTGTACCAAACACACTGTGTTATTTCTAGCCAAAGCATCTATTTCTTCTGTTATAGCACTGAGCCAATTGTGATCTTGCAAAGATTCACTGACACTGGCAGGTACACGTATTTTAGTGTTTGAGGTTGTTAGGTAAAGCCTAGGTTTGGGTTTAAAGATTCTACCTTGGCACGAGTGATCATTGGATGAATGGATTGTGTATATGGTAGTTGTTGTAATTGAGGAGAAAAAACTAGGTTTTTGAGAGATTGTGTTGTTGGCTAGTGGATTCAGGGTTAGCTAAAGATTATGTGGTGTTCTCAGTCTCTTGGATTTCGGTGTTTGATTCAAGGTTAGATTCTCTAGTTGGGCTCTGAGTGTTGGGCTCAAAATTGGTTTCCTCATCTTGACTTGATAATTGATCTACAACTATTCTGTCGGGAATAAACTCTGGTGGAAAGTCTCTGTTTGATTAACTGAGAGAGTCTCATTAGCTATAGGACTTTCAAAACCTGCAACCATAGGAAAATGAGCCAGTGTAATGGAATCACAGTTTAAATAACTCTTTGGGACTTTGAAGGTTGGATCATTTTAAAAGGGAAATCAAATTCGTTGAAGATATATCATTTATAAGCTGTATTATAGTTTAAAAATATACACTTGTCTGATCGAAAATCTAGTTTATGTTTGTTATAAGCTTGAAGATAAGGAAATAAAACACATCAAATACTTTTAGAAAAGAATAATTAGGTATTTTGTTGTGAAGTATTTAAATGGGTGATTTATTTTCTAAGATGGAAGTAGGCGTTTTGTTAATTAAATAAACAGATGTTTGAAAAGCATCCCACCCAAAAGTGAGTGGCACACCAGCTTTTGCTAAAAGTGTTAAACTGGTCTCCATGATGTGTCGTTGTTTTCGTTCTACCCTACCACTTTGATGGCGTGTATGCGGGCAAGAGAGTCGGTGGATAATACCTTGTTCTTTCAAAAAAATTGTAAATGCTCGAAATTCTCCTCCACTATCAATTTGCAAACTTTTGATTTTCTTTCACATTTGTTTTTTCTTGGCTTGAATCTTAAAATATTTAAAATTTTCAAAGGTTTGTTATTTAAATTTAAGTGGAAATATCCATATGAAACATATATTATCATTTACGATACTTAGGTAATATTTGTAGTCATTTCCCGACATTAAAAGTGTAGGTTAAGGATGGAAAAATTTAGAAAATTATCAATTTTAACCATATAATTTTAAAGATTTTCGTTTTTAATTTTTTTAACTTTTCGTTATCATAATTAGCCAATTATTAGCTGAATGGACATAAAACTCTTATCGTGTTTGTTTTATTTTCAAAAATACCATCAATTTTATCTTTTCTTTTTATGATAAATTTCTTTTATAGCCCTTAGAGTTTTTATAATTTTATGCATTATTTATTCTTCTATCATTTCTACATCTTCGTCTTATTCTTTCTAATATTTTTAATATTTCTTTATAAAAATATATTTTTTGTTCTAGATCATAAAAGTCTATAAATTCTAATTCTTCATAATTTTTTTGTTCAATATTTATTAAAGTTCTTTTTTCTTGTTCTAAACTTATAATTTATTGATTTAAATTTTCTATATAAAGGTTAATTTTATTTTCCCAACTAAAAATCATTCTTTTTATAGTGTGACATATTATTCTAATCCTATTCCAGGCTTCAAATTCTGAATCTTGATTATTATTCATAATTTTTCTGTTTTATACCAATATATTAATAATTTGATTAGTTCATCCATAAATTTCATTATTTTATTTAATATTATCTCATCATCTTTTGTATTTATATTAAATCTTTCTCTTTGATCTTGCATTAAATCTAGTTCAATATTTGTTATATTATTCTTACTTTCTTTTATTTCTTTAACTAATTTTCTTATTTCATTTTTATATTCTATTTTTAAAGTATACATCGCATCCACTATATTGGTTATTGGATCCATTTCTTATGGATAAATTTATTTTATTTTTCTAATTAGACTTCTTATGTTCCCAAATTCTGATTTTTCTTATATTTTTTATCGGTACTATTGGCTCTGATACCATTTGCTTGGAGGGTCCGAAGACTAATCTAGTTAATCGAAAAAATCAAGTCAATAAAAGTAATAAAATGCAATTTATTAATGAAGGATATGTTATTATTCAAAGACTGAGTACATTATTTGTGTAAGTATAAAAGAGATTATTCATAGGTATTTACAAAGGAAAGGAATTCTATTTATATAGAAAAAAACTTTTTATTCAGGATACAAGAGGAATTATTAAAATCTTTATTAGTGGTAAAAGTTATTTATGTTTAGATATCATCATCGCTACTTGCTTTTTCTCATATTTCTACTTGTTCTTCTAGTTGTATATTGGTTTCTAATATAGAGATTTTTTGATTTATTTGAAACATATATATTTCTTTTCGCAAATTATCTGTTTCAACTTGATTTATTATTTTTCTTTCTAATTCTTTAGGTAATCCTATATTTTTTACTGTTAATAAAACTTCTCTTGATACCAATTCTCTTTTAGAAAACATGTATGCTTCATATTTCCATGTTTCATAATTAAATCCTATTATTAAGGTTCTATGATTATATAACATTTTTGTTCTATCATTTATCCAAATTATTTTAGTTATTCCAGCATCTCTACATAAATTTTCATGAAATTTCTCCATATTATTGCTATATATCCAAGATCTCCTTCTCTTTCCATCAAACATTAACATCTTTATAAACCTTTACCACCAAAAGATAAGAATTTGGAATTATTACCTCTATCCTTTATTGTATAAAAGGATTTTCCTATACACCGGCGGAGTAACCTTCTGCCTGAATGACCTCGTCCTTAACTCCCTCAACACGCCTTCACCTTTGGCTAACACGGGAAAACCGGACAGTCTTACGGCTTCACTGTATCCTATGATGTCTTGGAATTTCCTTATATCCAATAACAGATATAGGTTTCTCTTTCTTTCTTATGGGGCTATTTGATTTATTAGGATGATATGTTTTTCTGAGTTGAGATTGGAGAAAAGATTTTTATTTTTGCATTGAGACTACTCTTGAGAAATTGGATGAAGATTGTAAGGAGGATTGTTTTGATAATTGTTCTATCCCTCTATTTGATTTCTTTTTGTTTATATAGAGATTACATGATTGATTGCCATCTTTTCATCTTTACAGATGTATGGATGAGGAAAAAGATATTGACTCCTTATCTTCCTCCTTTACAGGTGTGTGGTAGAAGAAAGGATAAACACAACTAAAGTCCGACATATACACATGGGCTGATTTGATGGTCGATAACTTTATGTGGTGGCCTTACAAAGTCAAAAAGTTTTATGCTACATTATTATAAATGACAAATGTATAAAGTAAATATTACATTATTTATTTCTGCCGACATAAGCGACGAGACTTTTTTTTCTTACTTTATTTCCATCAATCGGCATGCTTGTTGCAACGTAGCTATACTTGATGGAAATCTCATGGTTGTTATCTCGTATATGAAATCCAGCAGTATTTCTGAGGGTGACTCTCCACCTTCTGCTATCAATAGAATGTAATTATTAAATTTTATTATTGTTTTGTATTTTCTATTGTACAGGTCTTTAGCTATGCTCCAGATGGCTTTTATTCCTCGAGCTCTTCTGGTCTTTATCCATGCTTTATTGAATTGTGGGGCTGTTGTATATTCTGTTCCCACTTCGAGCTGAAAATTTCGGTAACATGGCCTATTGTAATCATGTAAAAGGCCTGGTATTCTATGTTATTGGTATATTCAGGACTTATGGTGTAAAATTTGAGATATATTTGTCTCCTTTTAGCAAACTTAAAGACTTCTTTTACAAGGAGTTCATCAAAACTGACTAGCTCCTTTAAGTTTATATCAGGGTATATCATGTCAAGGAATGCATACCTTGCTATTTTCTCAACAAGGATTAGATCTGCATCTTTCATTGCTATCATTCTGGGATAGACATTCTTCCCTGGTGATTTATGGATAGTATTTTTATAGGAATAAATAGAATATATCCAGGTGGTTACCTGTTATCTTCTTGTTTTGAATTTAAAAGGAGGTTATCATCTTCTGAGACAAAAGGGTTTATGCTGGCAGTTCTTTTATTTTCTTCACTTGTTGCACAAATGGTTATGGTCTTATTTTTTTGGACTATTGGATCGCTGATAGGATCCGAATTTATTGGATCGTTGATTGGATCCTGTTTTATTGGGCCTTTGGTAGAGTTCCTGGTTTATTGGACCCTTGGGAGAATCCTGATTTATCGGATCACTGATAGGATCCTGTGAAACGGGTTCACTGCTACT
This sequence comes from Murraya koenigii, assembly GCA_025617385.1. Taxonomy (NCBI): domain Eukaryota; kingdom Viridiplantae; phylum Streptophyta; class Magnoliopsida; order Sapindales; family Rutaceae; genus Murraya; species Murraya koenigii. The sequence goes on from CM046814.1 coordinate 18,169,399, forward strand.
TCCAACATTTATAGGATTTATTTGGAGTCTACTGATCAGAATATTCCAAAAAGAGATTAGCCTGTCTACTCCATTATTATGTGTTTCAAATATTTCCCTTAGACAATCTATGGCGTCCATGGCTTCAGTAGTATAAGCTTTCAGCTGATTTATTTCATCATTTATTTTGGAGATTTCTTCCTCCATTGTTTATGATTCTTCAGCAAATTCTATATTCCTAGATAAAAAATATGCAAGATAATTATCAGATCCTTTAATATAATTAACTTTAAAAGTGTATAAAGACAAAAATACTTGCCATCTATGGATCCTTCGATATTGAGGTTCATTTGGTAATTTATTAAATATTAATGATTTAACTTGAGTATTATCAGTTTCTATAGTAAATTCCTTAGTAATAAAAAATATTGAGAATTTTTTAATTTCTTTTAATATTGCTAATAATTCTTTTTCATGTGTTTTATAATTTTGTTCTGCTGAATTTAATGTTCCACTTGTATATTTACATATTTCATTTAAGTCAGTTTTTAATATTGCTGCCCAATATAAGTCACTGGCATTTGTTTGTAAAATTAAATTATCTGTTGGTTCTGGTAATCTTAATTTAGATATATTTTTACATTCTTTTTTTAGTTGTTTAATTATTTTTGTATGTTCTTCTTTCCATCCTTGAAGATTATTTTTCTTTAATAATTTTTGTAAATGATTTCTTTTCTTAGCTAAATTGTCTATAAATCCTTCTGCATAGTTTAAACATCCTAAAAAATTTTGTATTTGTTTTTTATTTTCTAATTTATCAGGAAACTGTTTTATTTTTTCACTTTTATGAGATTGTAACTTTATGCCTGTATTATTCAATATCATTCCTAAAATTTCTATTTCATTTTGACATATTTTAGCTTTTTTCTCACTTAATACTATTCCATTTTCTTTACATGTTTGTGCAAAGTCTTTTAAATGTTCAATATATTCTTTGTATGTTTTTGAACTTATTAAAATATCGTCTACATAAACTATTAAGTATGTTTTATTTTTTAATAAATCATCAATTCTTCTTTGATATATTTGTGGTGCATTTTTTAATCCAAATGGTATGACTAACAATTCGTAATGCTCTTGAGGTATACTAAAGGCTGTATATTTTATACTATCTTTTTCTATTTTTATTTGCCAAAATCCTGATTTACAATCAAATTTAGAGTAATATGTATTTCCTTTTACTAAATTAATTAATACTTCTTTCTTTGGTAAGAAATACCCATCAAATTTAGTATATTTATTTAATTCTTTATAATTTATGACCATTCTGGCTTTTCCTCTAATTTGTTCACTATGTTTCATGACCATAAAGGCTGGACTTGAATGAGGACTAAAGCTTTGTCTTATTAAATTTAATCCTAATAATTCTTTTAATTGTATTGTAAATTCTGTTATATCTTTTTGGGTATATACCATTGGTCTTACTCTAATGGTTACTGGTTCTATCAATTCTATTTTAGCTTTTAAATTTTTAGGGTTCTATAAAGCTAAAGGGTTTTCATGGTATACTTCTTGTAATTGTTTCTTAATTTCATCTATAGATATCAAATTATTTTGTAATTGTTGTTTATCAAAAAAGATCTTATACGTGTAATCACCACGTTCAGCTGCAACTCTGTAAGGTTTAAAGATACGAGGCAATTTGAGAATATAACCACAAGAAGTTTTAAGATTGATATTGTATAAAGTTTGTTGATAACTTTGAAATTGACTAAGAAAATCATTTTCTAAGAGTAAATCTTGTTTTAAGGTATTATATTGAATAATATGTTTTAGTAGAATTATTTTATTTCCAAGAATAATTGGAACTTGTGATTTATAATATAATAAAGGTGCTTGAGTATTTGTTATTCCTATAAATTTTATTTCCGAACCTGATAATTTATTCCATTCTTTTAGTAAAAAGGATTTACTTAATGTAATTTCACTTCCTGTATCTATTATTGCACATGTAGTAATATTAGTTTAGGAAAAGTTAATTCTATATAAGTACCTAAAGAGAATTTTATAGTATTCATTTATTTATCCCTCCACATAGCTATTTTAGGGCAAAACTCTGTTGTTTCATTATCCATTTTTATATATATTCCTTCAGAAGTGATATTATAATTTATATGTTTTAAGAAACTCATTCCTAATATGATATCATATATTTCATTTTGAGCGAATCCTGAATCTATGAAACATGGTATTCTAAATAGTAATATTTCTATATATGTTGGCACAGTTATTTATTTTGTATAGATTCTTATATTTCCATTGATATCTTTATATTTATATTCATTAGTTGTAATGTGCTCTGTTAATCCTTTATTTTTTAGTATATTTAAATGATTATGGCTTGAACCTGTATCTATTAATATTTTTGGACATTCTATGAATTCTGTTCCATTAAAATATTTTCCCATTATTACTAAGCTTTCATTAGATGTATTATCAAGTATTAGTATTTCTTTATATATACTGTAATCTGGTTGTTTTCCTTTATTTTTGATTCCTTTAATAAGTTGTTTATTACCAAATTGAATTGGTATCATCTGGTTCTTAATATCTTCCTCTAATTCAGGTTTATCATCCTTTATATCTAAATTATATGTTATAGGTAAATTAGGATTTGTAATATTAGTTCTATACTTTGTCCTAAATCTTAAAATTCTTTTCCTATCTCTATGTATGGTTTATTACTATATATTTCTCCGTAATTATTATTACAGAAAGAATATAAAGCAGAATAATAAAATGTCATAATTTTATTTCAAAGTTTCATTATATCTTTTCTTTTTAATTCAAAATGTAAACTTAAAGTATCATTTATATTTTTATCTTTTATATGAACACAACATTTAGGTAACAAAAATTTTTTTTTATAACATAAATTTCCTTCTATGGTTCATAAATGTTCTAATTCAGGGTCTATAAATCTTTGATCATGTAAACTAAGTATTATAGATGAATTTATTCATTCCCTAAATAATGATTTGACTAATATTTGTATTCCAGCTAAGTATACATATTGTATTTTATCTCTAATCCTATCACTTTTAATTTTATTTAAAGTAGCTTCTATACCTCTAGAGTTTAACAAGCTTAATTTAATATTTCTTCTACTTTGGGTTATATCTGTAGCTTTTTCTTGTTCTTGATATTCATGAATGACTATATTTTTTTCTTTTAAAGAATTGTTGTATATTTCTTAAAGTAGTATTATCTGGATTTCTTAAATTTAAAGATATTCTTGAAATTTCTTTTAATTTTTTCTGATTTAATTGTACGATTAGTTGATATCCATCTCTATTTTCTTGTTGTTCTATTTCTTTATCTATTTCTATGTCTTCTATGTTTTCTATTTCAGAATTTTGATTCTGATTCATCTGATTCTGAGCTTTTTAGAGAGATTGTACTTACAGATTCTATATCACTATACCTTTCATATATTTCAATATTGAAACAATTTATGGTTTCATTATCAGATAATAATTCTAAATATGGTTTTATTTCTTGATATTCTATTTCCGCTATTCTGACATTTTTCTACTTACATTCAGGGTTTATATGTCCTTTTTATCCACAATTCTAACATCTACATTCTTTATGATCTTTTTTAATTTCTTTATCATGTTTTCTTTTATAATATCTTCTATAAGGTTTTCTTTTAAATGTTTTATTTTTTCAATATTTTCTATAATGTTTTTTATATATTCTTTTGTTTTTATATTTACCTTTATATTCTTGTCTACGTTTTTTATGTTTTTTATAATATGGTTTACATCTCCATTGGTTAGGTGCATCTACTTGATCGCAACAAATTATCATTGCATTCTTTGCTTTTTTATATAATTGTCTTTCTATACATATATCTTTTAATTTTCTTATGACAAATTCTATTCTAGATCCTAAAGTATTTGGTATTAATTTTCCTAATTCTGTTAATTTATAAGAATTCTATTCTTTCATAAAATAAGTATTCCATAGTGATGGTAATTTATTTATATACATATCATAATAAATTGTTTGATTATCATTACTATAAAATTATTTATAATAATATTTCTGAAATTCACATGTATAATTTTTTATGTTGCATAAATTACATATTTGAAAGTTCATTAAATGTTGTCTTGCTAAAAGTTTTTCTTTTTCTATTTCTCTTTGTTTGAGATCTTCCCAATTTTCTCCTAAAAATTCATCTTTTATGTAATTTGTAAATTTATCTAATCCTTCATTAATCCCTTTTTCTAAATTCTTGTTTAGTTGCTAATCTTATTAAGGTTTTTGTTTATTCAGTTATTCTATCCCATCAATTTTATACATTACCAATAAAACTCATTACTAGTAATTCTATCCACATATCAAATTTTTCTTCTGTATTATTTGTATCCCAATCACTATTTGTTTTATTAAATAAGAACATCACTTTTATATTATTTGACCAACTTGTTAATGTTTTACTAGAGTATTTTCTACAGTCTATATCTAATTTACTTCCCATAGGCTTAATGGGTTCATTTTCAGTTCTAAATTATGATATATATTCTTCTGGATATATTTTATAATAAGATTTTTTAGATGTTAATATTTGGTGTTGTGGTGCTTCAACATTCATATTTACATCAAATCCTAGTGTTCTAAGTCTAAATCTTCTAAGGATAATCTATCAAATTTTTCTTCTAAATTATCCATTATTCACTATCACTTGAACTTGATTCTTTAGGTTCATCAATTTTTATTTCCTTTTGTTTTATATCAATTTTTTCTTTTGATTTATTTTTTGATGTTTTTTCTTTTGATCTTTTTATTGTTTCTTCTAATTGCTTCTGATATTCTTCTTCTTTCCTTAATATTTCTAGCATGACAGTTTTTTTTATCATTTCATCAAATGATCATTTGACCACGTCTCTAAATTGTATTTTTTCTTTATGTCTAATAGATTCTTTTAATTCTCTTTATACTTCTAAGATTGTTGATTTCTTTTCTAACTTAATTTTTATTTCAAATACTTTGATTTTAAGAAATTTTATTTCTTCTATGATAGTTTTAATATGTACTATTATTTATTTATTTATTTAATTTATTAATTTTTGTAATATTTTTATTCATCTAGTATAATCATAAGTTTTTTGGAGTTCATTGATATTTTTATGATAAGAGTATTTTAGTTATTTTAATATTTTTTAATTATTTTTAAAAGAAATAAATTTAAAAAATTATTTTTAAAAATCATAAAATTTTTATAGTTATTATTATAGTTATTATTGTAGATTTCCCGCAAAATTTGGACCCAAGACCGGATTCATCCACTTCGGTTCCAGACCTGGATGACAGATAGCTATATCGGATCTAGAAATAAACTGCAATATTTAAGTTCTGGGTGCGAGTCGACTTGAACCTGGAAAAATTCGGGTTCCCGAAATCTGAGTTTTGAACCCAAATGGGCACCATTTTTAAGTTTGTTTTTGAATAGAAAAACAGAGGTAGGGCACCGTCAATGTTTAACTTTGCATAATCTTTTTTCCATCACCATTTCTTCAATATCAAAATTGAAATAACATTTAAATCAAAGGGAAAATTTGATTAAAGAAAATAGCAAAACAGTGAAGTAATAGTGCAAAACAAAGCCAGAATTTGTGATTGTCAGCTTGTCATCCTCAAACAAAAGCTAAAATTATAGCAAAACAGAACACAAATGGCGATGGGGAGTGAAAATCCAGTGAACTTGTGCCGTTGGTCACTGCTGCGTCTACGTTCATGAATCCCAATTCATCACTCCGTGTGCGTGATTGTCTGCTGCTAGCCGTGATCGTGAATTCGTTTCGGAGTTACTGAGAAATTCAAGCCTTCGATGATGATTGATGATGGTTTGATGACGATGATACTTGATGATGGTTTGATGAATTTGGGTGAAGAAAAGGAGAGGAAATGGTGGCGGTTGTGAATTGATGAATTTGGGAGATAAAAAGTCGAGGAAATGGTGGTGTCTGTGTTTAATAAAAAGGCTAAAATGCAAATAAGGGTTTGTTTCTTTGTTCCCTGACTTTTAGTTTTTTATATTTATATTAAAAATAAATATATTTGGGTCTGGATTCCGGGCATGTGGGTCAAATGAACCAAGAACCGGACCCGCATATGCTTGAGTTTAGAAAAAAATTAGTATCGAATGCGCTTATTATTTAAATACGGTACAAGCTAAACCCAGCTCGGATCATCTAGGTTCGTCTAGCCAATCCGGGTCAGCTTCGAGTTACATTACCATCCCCATGCAAGTCCCCACAAATCAATATGCAATCTTTTAAAGATTCTAAAGCTCTACTATTTGATGTTTTGAAACTTTGCCTATGACTTTTTTCTTTTTAACCTGCATAACAGAATTGAGGAATGGAATTTTTATTCAATTCAGCTGTGTTGTTATACATACAATGACAGAATTTCTTTTAGTATAGTGAGATGAGGATGTCTCATTCTTCTATGTAAAAGATTATTGAGTTGTTAGACTTGGAATCTGAAATAAACTATTGTTCGTTTTCACAACTTATTATTGAGCTAGAATTAAAGAAGATAAATGGATAGGAAGACTCATTGGAAACAACTTTTGAATTAGCTAGAATGGTTTGTCTTGGAAGCACTGGTAGCCGATATAAGCCTCTTTTAGTTTTTCGTTGCAGAAGCTTCTTCCCAGAGATTTGTCCTTAACAGGACAAATATTATCATAGAAATCAAGCATTGGTTTGTTATCAGAAAGCAATTTTGAGATGTTTATTAAGTTTTTGGTGATTTTAAGCACCGAGATATTGCTAGCGTTTTATCATAACTTACAACCGGCTTTCCACCTCCTTAAATTCTGACTTAATCTGCAAATTGTTTCGATCGTTTGTGATATGGTGTGTCACACCATTGTCCACATACCATCCATTGTCTATTTCTTCAGCAGGAAGTGCCATAGAGGCAGAGGCCGGACTTGCTTGTGTTGCTTCTTGTCTTGCAGAGAACCCCCGATCGAAGAAAAGAAACATTGATGTTTGGGTAATATCGGGCAGGTCTCCTCGAGGCCCCTCCAGTTCGAATAAAACACCCCGAGGACAGCCTGGCCCGAGCAGCTCTCCAGGTCAAAGCTGGTCAAGGTCGAGAGCTAAGCACACTATTGTCTGCTCGAGGTCGTCTCCTCAGGTCAAAGATGGTCAAGGTCGAGAGCTGAGCACACCATTGCCTGCTCGAGGTCGTCTCCTCAGGTCAAAGATGGTCAAGGTCGAGAGCCGAGCACACCTTTCCTACTCGCCGAGGTTAAGTCCACGAGCACAACTGGACAAGACCCGGCCAAGGGCAGCCTGACCCGTTTGCTCAGAATCCTGGCACACCTTTTAATGTCTGACCGGGGCCCCACATGGTATGGTGGTGACACTGTTGCCGATGGCCGGCACATGCCTCCAAGGTGTCATCATTCCTAGCGCACATGCCCGACATAGTGATCCGCCACGTGAATCGGGTTAAGGGACAGTACGCGCATCCCTGGGAATATTACACCTATCCCGACTGTCAGAGGGACCCAGATACCACTAACGTGGGAGTGGACAGCCTGGAAATGGAAAGAGCGGGAAAAATGGAGTATAAAAGGAAACGAAGGGGAACGTTACAAGGGTTGGATTTTTTGATTCAGAAAGGGTTGGCAATTCTGATTCAGAGAGGGTTGGAAAAATCCATTCACAGGTTCTTCCCATTCTGACTTCTCTCACTTTGATTTTCTGAAAAAAACCATATCCATTCAAAAAGGGGGGGCGAAAAAATACCCCTTTCATCTTTCCGGTCTCCCTCACTAAGGAGATACCAAAAGACAAACCCGATATCGACTTGAGCGTCGGAGGGTTTTCGCCGGAACACGTCCAGCGACCCACGACCCGGTTTACGTGAGTACAGGTCCGGAGATCTCCGCTTACGAAGAAGCAGTGGAACAGGACGAAGGAGGTAATCCTGCTCGAGATCGAGCTTATCGCGAGCAGAAGGATCGAGGCACTGTTCCCTATCACGAGCAGAAGGTTCAGACAGTCCTGCTCGAGCTGTTGGAAGGCACTGTTTGAAGGTTCGAAGCACTGTTGAAGGCTCGCGGGAAAAACTGCATCAACAATTGATATCCTGAATTTCCATATTTACCATATATCTGACAGGTTGGCCTATTTCTTATGCGGCCAAAGTTGTTTCTTCCTCTGCCTCTGCCATATCCATTGCCTCTAAAAATTCCTGCCATAAAGCCTGTTCATGCAACTTTCTTTTTATGAAAAGAAGCTCCTACAAAACTAGGATTGAAACTGCCTTCAAAATCAAGATTTGCAGCTGATAAGAGTTACTCCATTCGATTTTCATGATCGAGCAAAATAGAGAAAACTTAAGGCAGAGATAAATCATTGGTTCTGGTTGTAATTTTTACAACTACAAGGTCATATTTAGTTCATAAACCTGCAAGAACATAAGAAGTTAAATAAACTTCAATAACATGTTTTCTAGCCGTTGCAAGGCTGCAATTAAATTTTTCATTTTGTTGACATTATCATGTTGTAATGCCCTATTTTCAATTAAACATATATTTTAGGAAAAATTCTAGATTTACCTTAATTAGCCATGAATCGAAGCTTAGAAACTTGTTGTGAAGCTTATGTGGGTTGTCAAGAATCGGATCCAAGTACTGTAAGCTGATTCCTTCTCCTCATATCAAAAATTGCTTGAGTGCACTGTGCACATACACAGAAAAGGAGAGAGAGTTGACTGCGCTTATGCCGCATATTTGTTAGCAGTGAACTCCCAATAAGCTTACTGTGGTTGAGTGCAGAAACTCTTATGTGTTAGTACAAAATTGCCTCCATTATAAGCTATATAATTGTAAAAATTACCTATCCTATACTTGTCCATAATATACTATTATATATGGTAAAACAAAATTAGACTTATTAACACAATATTTGATCACTTAATAAATAAGTATATATGAAGATTACTCTTTAATATTTGATATTAGTCACGTATTAATTCGGTAAAACATAGAACAATTAAAATGATTTATACTAGTCCACAGTATGAGAAATAAATCTAAGGTATCACTCGTGAGAAATAAATCTAAGGTATCACTCGTGGTCATGGCATTCTTTTTCGTGGGTTGGAGTTGCATCTTAAGCTGTAAAATTCTAGCCTTTGACTGAGATACAAACAAAGTTTCCAAAGCATTTCAAACCTTAAAAGAGGTTGTATATTGAACTATTGTGCTTAAAACTGACTCAATCATTGTGGAGAGGAGCCACCTAAGCAAAAGCTGATCTTGTCTCAGCCACTGTATATACTCTGAATTTTCGACGGCGGTGACTATTTGATCATCTTCTACTTGGACCAAGAATTTAGTGGGTACAAGTTTTTTCTCCATTAATCAAGCTTTCCAGATGTTATCATCAGTGGAAGGTAGCACTTGAGACTTCTATATCATAAAATTTTGCCTATCCAATTTGGCGGGAGTCCAAAAATTGAAAGTTTTTGATGTTTGGTTTGCAGCATTCATGTTGACTAAATTTGCAGTACTGGAGCTCGCGATGCTATAAGACCAACTTGAATTAAAAGGATAAGCTTGAAGAAGAGATAAAGCTTTTGTTACGTTTTGTTAGCTTTATAAGAATTACATTTATAGTGCTTATAGGCAAACATGCTAAACCAAGAATGATATCAAGCCTGGCACAATAGTTATCTTTATATTGATCTAAATAAATATAAAAAACTAAAGAATTCGAATAAGTGATGAGCTAAGTGATAAAGCTGTCCACTTTAGACTTATAGAATTCCAACGAATGCCAAGTGTGCTGCCAGGTCATCTAACATTTGCGAATTTGTATTACTCAAGTATGATAGGTATCCTGAAATATTTTCATTAAAGCTAGTAAACGTGAGCACCAATAGTGATTAAATAATTTTATTGAACAAATCAGTCAGAATTATTAATATAGCATTTATTTATTTTATATAAAATTTGAATGAATTTGAATTTTTCTAAAATCTAAATGGATTTAAATATAAATATTTAAATAATATGTTTATTTTTCTGTTTGGGTAATATCGGGCAGGTCTTCTCGAGGCCCTTTAAGCTCGAATAAAAATACTCCGAGGACAGCCTAGCTCGAGCAGAAGTCCCGACCACTGGCACGAAGACGACCTCACTAGACGTCAAAGCTGGTCAAGGTCGAGGAATTCAGGGTCGCCCGAGCTCCGAGCTCTTTTGCCTGCTCGAGGTTGTCCATTCCAGTCAGAGCTGGTCAAGGTCGGGAACAGAGCACTCCTTTCCTGCTCGCAGAGATTAAGTACCCGAGCACAACTGGACAGGACCCGGCCCAGGGTGGCCCGACCCGTTTTCTCAGAGTCCGGGCACGCCTTTAGATGTCTGATCAGGGCCCCACATGGTATGGTGGCGGTACTATTGCCGATGGCCGACACATGCCCCCACAGTGTCATCATTCCTAGCCACATGTCCGACATGGTGATTTGGCCACGTGAACCGGGTTAAGGAGACAGCCGCGCATCCCTAGGGAATATTACGCCAATCCCGGTTGTCAGAGAAACCTAGATACCACCAACGTGGGAATGGACAGTGTGGAAATGGAAATGGCGGGAAAAACAGAGAATAAAAGGAAGAGGATGGGCAAATTGCAGGGGTTCCGATTTTTCAGACAGGTTCTTCTAACTTTTATTGTCTCTGGACTTGATTCTGGGATAGGGGAGGGAGAATTCCCTTGATCCAGAAAGAAAAACAGAAAATACGTTTTTTCCATTCTTCCGGTCCCTCCAACTGAGAGGGATATCAAAAAGAACAACCCGATTACTGACTTGGGCGTCAGAGGGTTTTTGCCGGAACAACATCCGGTGACCCCGACACTCGTTCTCCGTGAGTGCTGGTCCAGAGACTTCGTTCCGAATGCAGGTGAAACAAGAAGAAGAAGGCAGTCCTGCTCGAGCTCGAGCTAATCACGAGCAGAGGATTCTGGACACTGTAGATAGTCGCGAGCAGAAAGTTCGGAATACAGTTTGAAGGTACGCGGGAAAAACTGCATCAACATTCTTTTGGCGCCGTCTGTAGGGATCGGCACAAAAAGCCTGATCTCCTAATACGTTCAAGATACACAACACAACGATGAGAGGAAACAGCCGAAGAGGAGTAAGTCTAGAAGAATCAGTAACTTTGAGAAGTGGCCAATGAGGCCCAGAATAGGGAGATCCAGGAAAGAATGGATCGGATGGAGAAACAGATGGAGACTCTGACCTCCCTATTGCAAGAACTCAAGGAGGGACAGAGAAAAGCATGTAACGATGTCCCGGAATCCAGCCGTGGGAACGCTCCCGCTCGGGAAAATGCGGGAGATAAAGCCCAAAGACCTAGGGCACCAAATGCTGCAGCGAGGAGGAAACAAACATGGAGGAAAGGGGGTCCCGTCAGCATTTGCAGGATACAGCCCCAACCTCTCATGCGGAGGAGCTGGAGGGAGGTGCATGATTAGCACGAGTTGTGGAGTATCTCCGGGGTGGCGGAAAGAGCCCAGTCGGCGAATAATCTCTGGACAACGAATCCCCACTCTCAACGGAGATCATGGGTGTCACGATCCCACGTGACTTCCGTTTCCCAGATCTGAAATTTTCGGGAAAAAGCGATCCGCTGGTACATATAGAGCGGTTCAACGACATGACAGGGGTGCAGGGTCTATCAGCAGCACAGAGGTGCAGGGCCTTCCAGCTCACTCTTGAATGAAGGGCAAGAGAATGGTACCGAAGGCTCCCATGGGGAAGCATCTTGAGCTTTGAACATATGTGTAGGGAGTTTGCAGAGTAATTTCGGGGCGCGGTGACCCCTGAGGATGACATGATGGAGCTGTCAGAAGTAAGGCAGAGGGAGGGAGAGTCCCTCCGGGAGTTTGTCAAAAGATACCATAGATCGGTCCTAGACCTTGGCGCGTTTAACCATCCCCAAGCTCTGAGAGGATTGAAGAATGGGATTCGAATGGGGAGACCATGGTATAATCTGCGGAGTCCTTCGATCCATTCATATTCGGATGCGTATGAGCAGGTGAAACTGGATATGGTAATTGAAGAGGAAAAAACTGCAAAACTGAGGAATGAGTAGGGCAATGGTGCAAAGAGGAAGGAGAAAGGAGGCCCTGCCCGAGGAACACAAGCTTCAAAAGCAGCAAGGGACCGGGTACCCAATCAAAAGGAGAAAATGGCCATGGCGAGCTCATTACCGTAAGGTTCTCCGGAGGCTGAGTTAGGTAGTTGGCAAAGCTCTGGCAACTCTTGCAGCTTCTGGTCTTCTCCTGAGCATCTTGGTGCATGCGGGGCCAAAAGTATCCTTGTCTCAAGGCCTTGAAAGCCAAGGACCTCGCGCCAGAATGATTTCCACAGATTCCCCGCGTATCTCCTGGAGGATATAATCAGCCTCCTCCTGGTCTAAACATCGCAGTAAGGGGAGAGTGTACCCCCGTCTATATAAGATCCCATCGATGAGAGTGTACCTGGTTGCTTTGCACCTCAACTTCCTTGCCTGCTTCTTATCGGCCGGCGTTGTCCCTTCCTTGAGGTAAGAAACGATCGGCTCCATCCAGGTGTTGCTCGTCGATAAGCTCAGCACCTCGTCCTCCTGCTCGATGCTCGAGCAGGTTTTCATTTCTAAAGGTATAGACTTTGGTAACTTAGGATCCGATGCAGCTGCCATGTGAGCTATCATATCAGCTCGATAATTCTTCCCCCTTGGGATTTGTTCCACCTCGATAGCTCGAAAACTCCCCATTAGCTGCTTCACCTTCCGAAGGTAGGCCTCCATCTTCTCCCCCTTTGCCTGAAAGCTCTCGTCGAGGTGATTTGTTACCAGCTGCGAGTCTGTTCGAAGCTTTACCTCCTCTACTTTTACTACCGAGGCGAGCTTCAATCCCGCTATTACAGCTTCGTACTCAGCCTGATTGTTGGTAACTTTGAACTCTAATTTCACAGCGTACTGCATCTCTGCCCTTTCAGGACTTAGGAGCACAACTCCCGCTCCTGCTCCCTGATTTCCACAGGATCCATCTACTGTGATTATCCATGTGTTGGTCGAGGCTTGGGAACCTAGTGGAGGCTCGCTATCCGTCTCCTCATCCCTTGCCGTGCACTCGACCACGAAGTCCGCTAGAGACTGTGCTTTTATAGCTGTTCGTGGCTGGTAATTAATGTCGAACTCACTTAACTCCACTGACCATTTTACCAGCTTTCCAGAAGTCTCAGGCTTGTACAAAGTTTGTCTGAGGGGTTGGTTTGTTAGAACCACCACTGAATGTGCTTGAAAATAAGGCCTCAACTTTCGGGCTGCTGTGACCAGGGTCAGTGCCCATTTCTCCATTAGTGGATACTGGGTCTCGACTTCCAGAGAAAGCTCGCTTGTGTAATAAGCAGGTCATTGTACCCGACTCCTCCCTTACCGAGCCGAGCTCGTTGCTCATTGGGACACTGACTAAGTATGAAACGAGTACCTCTCCTACTCGAGGTGTCGACGATGAACGGAGCTTTCAACGGATATTCTTTCAGTTCTTGGGCACGCCTCGCGTTCTAGCGTCCACTTTGTCTTCCGCCTTTCTTCATTTCCGAAAGAAGACTCGGCATTTATCCGTAGCTCGAGATACTGAACTCTGTTGAGGGATGCCGGTTCTACGGTCGGACTTTGTATCTCGCTTGAGGCTACTGAGGGACCTCATTTCCACCATTGCTCTTATTTTTTCGGATTGGCCTCGATCCCCTTGTGACTCACCATGAAGCCTAAGAATTTTTCCGAACCCACTCCAAAAGCACATTTCTCTGGGTTTAGCTTCATCCGGTACTTTCTTAAGAGTGCGAAGGTCTCCTCTAGATGCCTTACATGCTCCTCCGCATCTTTAGACTTGGTGATCATGTCATCAACATATACCTCCATCGTCCGACCGATCAATGGTTTGAAGACCTTGTTCACTGACCTACGATCGTTGCCTCTGCATTCTTCAGACCGAAGGGCATGACCTTATGCGATACGATCCCCGATTAGTGATGAAGGCTGTGCACTCCTCATCCGATTGGTGCATGGGAATTTGGTTATATCCTGAGAATGCATCCATAAAACTAAGCAGCCCGTGCCCCGCCGTAGAATCCACCAGTTGGTCTATCTTTGGTAGCGGAAAGCTATCTTTCGGGCAAGCCTTGTTCACATCTGTGAAGTCCACGCACATTCTCCATTTCCCACTTGCCTTCTTCACCAGCACCACATTCGAGATCCATTCGGGGTAGGAGACCTCCCTTATGAATCCCGCTTTCAGCAGCTTTTCCACTTCGCAGTTGATGGCTTCATATCTTTCTTGGTTGACGCATCTCCTTTTCTGCCTCACTGGTTTAGCATCCTTCCGTATCGCCAGCCTGTGACACGCCACCTCTGAGTCAATCCCAGGCATATCTTCGTGCGTCCATGCGAACACATCTGCGTGTGCTTGCAGACACTCCACCAACCTTTCCTTCAACGGCTCGCTAATGCCCGAGCCAATTCAGATTTTCTTCTCGGGGTCGCCTGCTTTCACCCCGACCTTCTCCAACTTCTCAGCCGGCTCTTGCCTTCCATTCCTTGATTCCCCTCTTGAGTCCAGCGAGGTTATCTGCATGGTTTCCTTGGCCGCTACAGCGTAGCAGCTCTTCGCCACCCTCTGGCTGCCTTTAACGACCCCTACAGCCCCATTTACTCGATACTTTAGGGCTAAGTAATGGGTGGATAGCACGCACTGGCTGATCTTCATAAATGGCCTCCCTAGAATTGCTTGGTATGGGCTGGCTTCATCTACTACCACGAAATCCAGCATCATATTCTTCTCAAAAGGCCTCGAGCCCATGGTTACTGCCAGCTTGATGATTCCCAGATGTATTAGCTTTCCTCCCCCGAATCATTTTAAGGAAGTGATCATCTGCTCGAGGCTCGCACCGGTTATTCCCAAATCCTCGTCTTCATCCGTCCACATAATTGGCACCTACCGAACCTTGGCCTTTTTGGCAGCGGGGGCCGTGAACAGGACTTTTCGGCCGGCAGCGGCATATCTGCAGTAGTTTTTCCGAGCCCTATTTGAACTTCCTGCCATCGTGGGCCCTTCTTAGATTACTCTCATGGACGGTGGTTCCATGTCTATTTCGTGAGCCCGGTCATCTTCCTCAGACTGCTGCTCAACCACCGGATGCCCTCTTTCAACAAACTCATCCAAATACCGATTCCTAACCAGATCCTCCACCTGGTTTTTCAAATCACGGCACTGTGATGTGGAGTTGCCGTGGTCACCATGGAAATGGCAGAACCGCCCCATATTCCGCTTTGCCAGCTGACTTGGCCATCGGCGTTGGAGGGTTCAGCAGTCCTCGCTCCTCAGCCACTTGGAGTATCTCTTCGAGAGATACCTTCAACCTCGTTTACTGCTCGTAAGCGGGACTCTGTTCCACCACCTGTACCGCCCGATCCCTTGGGAAACTTCTCGGTGGGGGTGGCAATTGGCGATCTGCTCTATTGTGGTTCACCTCATGTTTGCTTGATGGCTGGTTGCGGGATGTGTGGTCGTTGTGACGCCTGTACTCTGTGTGATCCCGACCTGGAGATCTGCGAGATAGCAGGGGAACCATTCGCGGTGGGGGAGCTCTCTGGTAAGGGTTGTACGGGGCAACCCGGTCCCTTGCTGCTTTTGAAGCTTGTGTTCCTCGGGCAGGGCCTCCTTTCTCCTTCCTCTTTGCTCCATTGCCCTGCTCATTCCTCAGTTTTGCAGCTTTTTCCTCTTCAATTACCATATCCAGTTTCACCTGCTCATACGCATCCGAATATGAACGGATCGAAGGACTCCGCAGATTATACCATGGTCTCCCCATCCGAATCCCATCCTTCAATCCTCTCAGAGCTTGAGGATCGTTAAACGCGCCGAGGTCTAAGACTGATCTATGGTATCTCTTGACAAACTCCCGGAGGGACTCTCCCTCCCTCTGCCTTACTTCGACAACTCCATCATGTCATCCTCAGGGGTCACTGCGCCCCGAAATTGTTCTGCAAACTCCCTACACATCTGTTCAAAGCTCAAGATGCTTCCCCGTGGGAGCCTTCGGTACCATTCTCTTGCCCTTCCCTCAAGAGTGAGCGGAAGGCCCTGCACCTCTGTGCTGCTGACAGACCTTGCACCCCTGTCATGTCCTTGAACCGCTCTATATGTACCAGTGGATCGCTTTTTCCCGAAAATTTCAGATCTGGGAAACGGAAGTCACGTGGGATCGTGACACCCATGATCTCCGTTGAGAGTGGGGATTCGTTGTCCAGCATTATTCGCCAGCTTGGGCTCTTTCCGCCACCCCGCAGATCCTCCACAACCTGTGCCAATCTGCGCACCTCCCTCCAGCTCCTCCGCACGAGAGGTTGGAGCTGTATCCTGCAAATGCTGATGGGACCCCCTTTCCTCCCTCGCTGCAGCATTTGGTGCCCTAGGTCTTTGGGCTTCATCTCCCGCATTTTCCCGAGCGGGAGCGTTCTCACGGCTGGATTCCGGGACATCGTTACATGCTTTTCTCTGTCCCTCCCTGAGTTCTTGCAATAGGGAGGTCAGAGTCTCCATCTGTTTCTCCATCCGATCCATTCTTTCACGGATCTCCCTATTCCGGGCCTCATTGGCCACTTCTCTCAAAGTTCATCGATTCTTCCGGACTTACTCCTCTTGATTGTTTCCCTTATCGTTGCGTTGTGTATCTTGAGCGTATTAGGAGATCAGGCTTTTTGTGCCGATCCCACGAGCGGCGCCAAAAGAATGTTAATGCGATTTTCACGTACCTCAGATCGTATTCGAACCTTCGCTCGCGACTATCTACGAGTGTCAGAATCCTCCGCTCGCGATTAGCTCGAGCTCGGCGGGCTCGCCTTCTTCTTCGTTTCATGCGTTCGAAGCGGAAGTCTCTCGGACCGTACTCACGGAGAACGATGATCGGGGTCGCCGGATGTTGTTCCGCGAAAACCCTCCGACGCTCAAGTCGATGTCGGGTTGTTCTTTTGATATCCCTCTCGGTTGGAGGGACCGGAAGAATGGAAAAAATGTATTTTCTGTTTTTCTTTCTGGATCAAGGGAATTCTCCCTCCCCTATCCTAGAATCAAGTCCAAAGACAATAAAAGTTAGAAGAACCTGTCTGAAAAATCGGAACCCCTGCAATTTGCCCATCCACTTCCTTTTATTCTCTGTTTTTCCCTCCCTTTCCATTTCCAGGCTGTCCATTATCACGTTGGTGGTATCTGGGTCCCTCTGACAACAGGGATTGGCGTAATATTCCCAGGGGATGCGCGGTTGTCTCCTTAACCCGGTTCACGTGGCCAAATCACCATGTCGGACATGTGCGCTAGGAATGATGACACTTTTGGGGCATTTGCTGGCCATCGACAATAGTACTGCCACCATACCATGTGGGGCCCTGATCAGACATCTAAAGGCGTGCGGACTTCGAGAAAGCAGTC
The DNA here is from genome assembly GCA_025617385.1 of Murraya koenigii. Classification (NCBI taxonomy): domain Eukaryota; kingdom Viridiplantae; phylum Streptophyta; class Magnoliopsida; order Sapindales; family Rutaceae; genus Murraya; species Murraya koenigii. Next base: position 18,186,948 of record CM046814.1, read on the forward strand.
CGGCCGCCTGGGCCGAGTCCTGTCCAGTTGTGCTCGGGGACTTAATCTCTGCGTGCAGTAAAGGAGTGTTCTGTTCCCGACCTTGACCAGCTCTGACTGGAATGGACGACCTCGAGCAGGCAAAAGAGCTCGGAGCTCGGAGCTCCGGCGACCCTGAATTCCTCGACCTTGACCAGCTTTGACGTCTAGTGAGGTCGTCTTACGTGCCGATGGTCGGGACTTCGCTCGAGCTAGGTCAGTCCTCGAGTATTTTATTCGAGCTTAAAGGGCCTCGAGAAGACCCGCCTGATATTACCCAAACAGTACTATTGCCGATGGCTAGCACATGCCCCTGCAGTGTCATCATTCCTAGCGCACATGTCCAGACATGGTGATTTGGCCACGTGAACCGAGGTTAAGGAGACAGTACCAGCATCCCTGTGGAATATTACGCCAATCCCGGTTGTCAGAGGGACTCAGATACCACCAACGTGGGAATGGACAGCCTGGAAATGGAAAGGGCGGGAAAAACAGAGAATAAAATGAAGAGGATGGGCAAATTGCAGGGGTTCCGATTTTTCAGACAGGTTCTTCTAACTTTTATTGTCTCTGGACTTGATTCTGGGATAGGGGAGGGAGAATTCCCTTGATCCAGAAAGAAAAACAGAAAATACGTTTTTTCCATTCTTCCGGTCCCTCCAACTGAGAGGGATATCAAAAAGAACAATCTGATTACTGACTTGGGCGTCGGAGGGTTTTCGCCGGAACAACATCCGGCGACCCCTGACACTGTTCTCTGTGAGTACAGGTCCGAGAGACTTCCGTTCCGGAACAGACAGAAACAGGAAGAAGAAGGCAGTCCTGCTCGAGCTCGAGCTAATCGCGAGCAGAGGATTCTGGACACTGTAGATAGTCGCGAGCAGAAGGTTCGGAATACAGTTTGAAGGTACGCGGGAAAAACTGCATCAACATTTTCTTTTCAAAATATTTAAATGTAAGTGACACTTATGTGCTTGTAAATGAAAAAAAAAAGAATTATGTTTTATTGTTTAGGAAATAAACATACCTTATTGAAATATTTTTAAAATATAATATTTACTTCTCATTTAAAATTTTTTCCTACTTAAACAGAATGTTTAAAAATTAAACATAAATTAAAAAAATCTAAAATTTTTTAAAAAATTAAATTAATAAAATTTAGGAGTTATGATATTTAACGACTTATGATATTTAACGAATAAGTCCTTTCAAGTCTTTTAAAGTTGAGTAACACCTAGTAGTATTACTACAGATGGACTATCACTCACTACTCACCAGGCCCAATGCAGAAATGTGGAGCTTTCGGAAATGGTTGAAACTTCTCATTCCTTTTTGGCATTACGTTGAATGCGCTCGAAAGAAACTTCAACCCCATGGTCCACAAGGATAGTCATGCATTTGTTATTTGTTTTATTCATTTCACATTATAAAATAACTCACATTTGATAACACGTGGACTAACCAGCGTACAGGAAATAAGTCAAAAACATGGGCAAATCTAATTTCGATAACTTAATGCAAAATATGATATTCAATTCTAAATATGCTTCACTTTGTTAAATATAGAATTTATGAAAATAATAAACTAATTACCGAACCGAGTTACTCTCCTTGAGTTCGCCAACCAAAATAATAATAATAATAATTATTATTATTAATCAAACGTTTCATGGCCTAAGTTGACATAATTGGGTTCGTATATACAGGCTATAAAATATCATAGACTTCTTTTGAATATATGTCTTATCCATAGTCATAGAGCACTTAAAAATTTCATATTACCTACAATATTATTGTTTGTAGATATATTTTTGCTAAGCGTTAAAATTTATCTTTAATATCATTGTTACTCCTTTATTATTAGTTTAAGTTTTTATGTCAAAGGATTTCGTTAAAATAATATCTGAATTTAAGATTTCAAATATATTTCTCCCCACCAATTTGCTTTTTTATACTTCAATAGTTACTTTTATGCTGTGGTTTTCTTTCTTTCTTTCTTCGTTCGACTGATAGCTCTTAGCTTTGCAGGCAACAGTCTTAAAAACAGATTGATGGGGTAATGAAAAAAGCAATAATTTTTGTAGTATGGGGAACAAGTCCGTCGTTGTTCTTCTTTACCAGTTATTAATGTGAGGTGTAATAATATCATCTAAGATTTAAATAATGTTATATACAATAAATTCATCAACTGTCATTTATAATTGTTGATGTGGTTTTCTGCGTGCCTTCGAGTAGTGTCACAAACTTTTGCTCGCAGGATGCTCGAACAGGAATAATTACCAATCTCAATTCTCCTATATTCTCCGGAACAGCGATTTCCCTGGACCTGCGCTCACAAAAGCAAGGTCAGGGGTCACCGGATGTTTTTCCGGTGAAAACCCTCCGACGCTCAAGTTAGTAATCAGATTATTCTTTGTGTATCCCTTTTGTTTGAGAGACCGGAGAAATGATAAAAAGAAGTGATTTTTTGATCAAAGTGGCAGTAAAAAATAACAAAATCCTCAGGAAGAAGAAGAACCTGAAGTCCTGGAACCCCTCGCAACTTACACGTCGGTTTTCTTTTATTCTTCAGTTTTCCCGCCTTTTTTCTCCGGGGTCATCCGTTCCCGCATTAATGGTGTTTGGGTCCCTCTGACAGCTAGGATTACTGTGGCATTCCCTGGGAATGCCACAGTAATCTGGTGAGCATGGGTTCCCACGGCTTAATGATAGTGTCAGGCATGCGTGTCCAAAATGATGACACTATGGGAGTGTACTACGCCATCGATAGTGATGATGGCACCATACCGCTGGGATGCCTGGCGAGCATTGATCGTAGCGTTGAGTCGTCGAAGGGAGGGCTCCACTGTCTCGAATCGGCTATGCTTGACTCTTACATTTTCTCCATGCCGTGGCGTAGTCATGCCCAGAGGGCTGAAGACCTCGAGCAGAAGAAGGAGCTCGGGATTCGACCAGCCTTGGGACACTCGATCTTAACCAACTTTGACGCTAGTGAGGTCGTTTGCGTGCCAGCAGTCGAGTCTTTTGCTCGAGTTGGGTTGACCCAGAGGTCTTCTACTCGAGCTGGATTGGCCTCGAGGGGACCTGTTCGGAATTACTCAAACATCAGTCCCCTAGTTTCTAGTCTTTGGAGTGAAGCGAGATATGACTGGAAACTTCTTGTTTAGGCCGGCTTACCCAGCCTTTTTATCTTTCCACGCTGAGCTATCCCCCACTTTCTGTCATTTCATATTTAATGCGAGACACGCGGATGGATCATGGCCATTCGTTTGAATTTCAAAGAGGCGGTTACTTGAACAGTCGCGTCTCTTGAGATGTGTGCCGTCTGTTGAAGAGACGCGCTTTCCCTTTAAAACCCTCAATTTCTTTACTGTGTCTCCTATTGTCAATGTTTGCCCAAATCCGAACTAATTGCCTGCAAATGCTTCTCATCTTCTTCCTTGCCATCTCTGCCATTTTCGTTGTCAACTCTTTTTCAGGTATAAACTTCTTTCCTTCTTCTCATTCTCGTTCTGCTATTCGTTTATTTGGGTTTCCGATTCCCATTTGGTAGATTGTGTCCATAGGAAACACTTTAGACATACAACGACCCCCCAGAATGTTGTCTGAAGAACCATCCTCTTCGAGTGATTTTGAACCGATTAGGATGGTCCCGGTGAGAGACCAAAATCCCGAGGGGGTCGTGGTTGTGGGGGAGCCCCGGCCGCAACAAGGGGAAAGGGCTAGCTAAAGGTCAGAGGGTGGATGGTACCTCATTGATTTTATGAGGTGTGAAACTTCACATCCGGACCTGGATCGGCTTAGGGACACCTACCACATACCGGCTAGTGTGGACTTGCGGGTGCCCGGTAAGGGTGACATGCCCACCATCCTCCCCGAGGGTATGTCACTCTCTATTTGGAATGTTTCAAGTGGGGGCTAGGTTACCTCTCCAACCTTATTTTATTCGGGTATTATCCAGGCTCCGCTTGGCCCCGGGGTAGTTGAACCTTAATGGGTGGAGGGTCTTGTCTGGTCTGTATGTATTGTGGAGGTGGTGCAACCTGGGAGAGCCTTCGGTAGAGGAGATAAAGCATCTCTACCAACTGAAAGTAGCCCGAAGGATGCTGGCTGGTACTACTTCGCCTCCAGCTTGAAAGGCAAGAAGCCCATTGCTGATATCCCCACTTCTGGTGGCAACTGGATAGGCAAATTTTTCTTTCTCGGGGGAGATTGGGGGCAAGCTGCATCTGCCTCTGAAGGAGTCCCTCTTATTCCTTCTCGTTTTTGCACTCTAGGTCGTTTGCTGTTCAATGTGTTCTTACTTTAGTTTTACTTTCTTGCATTTTTTTTCTCATCCTTCTGTTCTGATTATTGTTGCAGTGTCTTGGAGTGCCTCTTATCGGATTGGGAAAGAGCTTCAATCGCATGTCAACATGCACTCGACAACGCAAGCTCGTGCAGGGAGCTACTCTCAATCCACAACCTTGTTGAGTTTGGCCTCATTCCTAGAGAGGAGATGAGTGGAGTTATTTCTCGCCTGAAGAGGCCTATGAGCACCTCGGACCGTCCGAGCAGTTCCTCAGCTCCAGCAAAGCGGCCTTGAACTGATGCTCCCACCTCGCCGATTAGGGCTGTACCCCCTACTTGGGAGACTGAGCGAGCAACAGAGGGTGCAACCCGCAGAGGTCCAAGGACTGCCACTTCAGCTCGACCTCTATCGATGACGCGTGCAGAGAGCGATGGCGGCCGACATCGCCGATCCTCGCACGAAGGACTTCGCCAAACAGATGGAGGAGAAGTTCTTGGAGGGGATAGAGGCTTCAGCATCGATGACTTAGTCGGCGATTCCATCGCCTCTCTTCCGTACTGCAGTGTTGCTACTGCCTTCAAAACCAAGATTTTGGACTCCGGAGGAAGATCAGGGCAGAAAACCAGAATTTGAGATAGAGTATTGTGCGGAAGGATGAGGAGGCAGCAAAACTCCGTACGAAAATCTCCACCTTTGAGGAGAAGACAGCTATGTCAGAGTCCAAAGCACTCCAGCTCGAGAAGGAGTTGTCTATGGGTTGGGACGAGCTGTTGAATGCTCGAAAGGATCTAGACGTGCAGAGGTTCTCCGTCGAGAAGACCCTGGAGGTGGAGACTTCTCGTCTTCAGAGGAAGGTGGATTCCTTGGAGGGTCGGCTCGCGACAGAGTACAATGATGGGGTGACTTTCAGCTATGAATGCCTCGTGTCCGTCCTGGGCAAGGAATACCTTGATGTGGATATATCCAAGCTCGAGGCGAGCATTGATGCGTACATGCTCGATCATGAGGCCGCAAACCAAGAGTCGAGAGTCCCTCCAACTGAGGCCCCTGCCGGGACTAAAGAGGCTGCTCCTCCTGCTGCCGAGGTCTCTCCTGCTGTCGCTGCTATCACGGAAGGTGCTTCGCTCCCCGAGGATCCAGCTCCATCTGCTAGCCCTAATGCTCCATCTGCTAGCCCTAATGCTCCAGCCAACTGAGGACTCTTTTTTTTTTTTTACTTGTATTTTCTGATAAATACATGAAGAACATTGATAATAATACGTCCTTGTGTTTACATATATATTTTTGCCTTGCACTATGAGATTAACTTCATGCACTTGCCAAGTAAATATTAATAAATGTTGGGCCCTTGTTTTTCTTCTCCGAGTCACTTCTGCTCGTGCCCTCTCTTGGCTTATGCGTAACAAAGTCTTGTCTTAAGTTAGGCTTATAGATCTCTGTTTCTTTTGCGAGCTTGATCTGCTCGAGTCGATATCTGGCTCATATTAGGCTCCGTTTCGTCTTAAATTTGGCTTAGAGACTTTTGGCCTTGACGTATCTTCACGAGCTTATTCTGCTCGAGCCTGCTATTGGCTCACGCTTGGCACCGTCTCGCCTTAAATCTGGCTTAGAGACTTTTGGCCTTGGCGTATCTTAGCGAGCTTATTCTGCTCGAGCCTGCTATTGGCTCACGCTTGGCACCGTCTCACCTTAAATTGGCTTAGAGACTTCAGCCTTGGCGTATCTTAGCGAGCTTATTCTGCTCGAGCCTGCTATTGGCTCACGCTTGGCACCGTTTCGCCTTAAATTTGGCTTAGAGACTTCTGGCCTTGGTGTATCTTAGCGAGCTTATTCTGCTCGAACCTGCTATTGGCTCACGCTTGGCACTGTCTCGCCTTAAATTTGGCTTGGAGACTTCTGGCCTTGGCGTTTCTTGGTGTTCATAAGCTTTAATTTGCTTATATTTAATTAACACTGGAAGCATTTTTCTTGCCTTTATTCACACTCAAGATTTTACATATCTTTATTTTGAAAAAACTGGATATCGACAATTGTAATACAAAAGAACTTACTGGAAATACTTCATCAAATTCTGCGCGTTCCATGGTCTCTTGACCTCTCGTCCATCCGGGTAGGTCAATTTGTATGCTCCCGATCCAGCTGTTTGAGAGACTCTATAGGGGCCTTCCCAGTTCGAGCCCAACACACCTTGCTTGGGGTCCCTAGTGTTCTGATTCACTCTTCTAAGTACCCAATCTCCTACCCAAAATCGGCGAATGTGTACGTTTTGGTTGTAATAGCGGGCCACCCTTTGTTGGTATTCCACTATCTTTGTCACAGAACTTTTCCTCTTTTCTTCTAGCAAGTCCAAGTTGGCACACATCTGTTCGTCGTTTTGCTCCTCGTTAAAGTACTCCGTCCGGTGTGTTCCCATCCCTATTTCGGCGGGGACAACTGCTTCATGGCCAAATGCCAAGGAGAATGGAGTTTCCCCTGTGGCAGTTTTGTGCGTGGTTTTGTAGGCCCACAAGACACCAGGTAGCTCGTCAACCCAAGCTCCTTTATGCTCGCCGAGTCTGGTTTTTAGGAGGCGCTTTATAGTCTTGTTTGCGGCCTCCACTTGCCCATTTGCTTGCGAATATGATAATGAGCAAAACTTTAGCTCTATTCCCATGTTCTTGCAGAAGTCCCTAAACTTATGATTGTCAAACTACCTTCCGTTGTCTGTAACTAATACGTGGGGAATCCCGTACCTGCAAATCACATTTTTCTAAATGAAGTCAGTGGTTTTGCTCTTTGTAATACTGCTTAAGGCCTTCACCTCAACCCATTTTGTGAAATAATCAACTGCCACCACGGCATGGGTTGCGGATGCTCTCCCCTTTGGTAATGGCCCAATCAAGTCGATTCCCCATTGAGCAAACGACTAAGGAGAATTCATTACTGTGAGGTTCTCGGGAGGCTGGGCCATGTAATTAGCAAAGCTTTGGCAACTTTTGGTCTTCTCTTGCGTGTCCTGATGCATACAGGGCCAAAAGTATCCCTGCCTTAAGGCCTTGAAAGCCAAAGATCTCACGCTAGAGTGGTTCCCACAGATTCCTTCATGTATTTCTAGGAGAATATAATCGGCTTCCTCTTGATCTAAACAGCGTAGCAGTGGGAGAGTATACCCTCGCCTGTATAATACCCCATCAATCAGCGTGTATCTGGCCGCTTTACACTTTAGCTTCCTCGCCTGCTTCTTATCAGTAGGCAACGTTCCTTCCTTAAGATAAGAGATGATCGGATCTATCCAAGTGTCACTCAGTGTTAAGCTCATTACCTCGTCCTCATGCTCGATGCTCGAGCAGGTTTTGATTTCTAACGGGATAGACTTCGGCATTTTGGGGTCGGATGTGGCGGCCATCTGTGTAATCATATCGGCTCGAAAGTTCTTTCCTCTCGCGATCTGCTCCACCTCAACTGCTTGGAAATTCTTTATCAGTTGCCTCACTTTTCTAAGGTAGGCATCCGTCTTCTCGCCTTTCGCTTGGAAGCTTTCGTTGAGGTGATTTGCTACCAGTTGAGAATCTGTCCGAAGCTTTACCTCTTCCGCTTTTACTACCAATGCGAGTTTCAGTCCCGCGATTACAGCCTCGTACTCGGCTTGGTTGTTGGTGGCCTCAAATTTCAGTCTTACGGCGTATTGCATCTCCACCCCTTCGGGGCTGAGGAGCACAACTCCTGCTCCTGCTCCTGCTCCCTGATCTCCACATGACCCATCCACCGTGACTGTCCATGCGTTGCTTGGGGCAGAGAGGCTTGGTGGGTGCTCGCTATCCATCTCTTCATTCATTTCTGAGCACTCAACCACGAAGTCAGCTAAAGACTGTGCTTTTATTGTTGTTCCGGGTTGGTAGCTGATATCGAATTCACTGAGCTCTACCGACCATTTCACCAACCTTCAGGAGGTCTCAGGCTTGTGCAGAATCTACCTGAGCGGTTGGTTCACCAAAACTGTCACCGAATGTGCCTAGAAGTAAGGTCTTAGTTTTCGGGCCACCGTCACTAGGGCCAGTTCCCATCTTTCCATTGACGGATATTGAGTTTCTACCCCCAACAAGGCTCTGCTCGTGTAATAGACGGGGTATTGTACCCCTAATTCTTCCCTAACCAAGACTGAGCTCGTTGACAGTAGTGGGGCTTTCAGTAAGTATTCCTTCAACTGTTGGAATGCCGCTTCGCATTCTGGTGTCCACTTTGTCTTTTGCCTTTTCTCATCTCCTGGAAGAAGACGCCAATTTACCCGTCAGGCTTTGTATCTCCTTGAGAGTCACGGGGACTTCATCTCCACTCTTATTTTCTCCGGATTGGCTTCGATTCCTCTATGACTAACCATGAAGCCCAAGAATTTTCCCGAACTAACTCTAAAGGCACATTTCTCTGGATTAAGCTTCATCCGGTATTTCATTAGGAGCGCGAAGGTTTCTTCCAAATGCTTTACGTGTTCCTCCGCGTCCTTTGACTTGGTGATCATTTCGTCCACATAAACCTCTATTGTTCGGCCGATCAGTGGCTTGAAGACCTTGTTCACCAGTCTCTGGTAGGTTGCCCCCACATTCTTCAGGCCGAAGGGCATGACCTTGTAGCAAAACAGGCCTTGGTTGGTGATGAAAGCTGCGCATTCCTCGTCTGGCCGGTGCATGGGAATTTGGTTATAACCCGAGAATGAATCCATGAAACTAAGCAATCCGTGTCCCGTCGTAGAGTCCACCAGCTGGTCTATCTTCGGTAATGGGAAGCTATCTTTCGGACAAGCTTTATTCACATCCGTGAAGTCCACGCACATTCTCCATTTCCCACTTGCCTTTTTACCAACACCACGTTCGAGATCCATTCAGGGTAGGAGACTTCCCTTATGAATCCCGCCATCAGCAACTTCCCAATCTCACAGTTCATGGCCTTATACCTTTCTTGGTTGACGCATCTCCTCTTTTTCCTTACTGGTTTGGCGTCCTTCCGTACTGCCAGCCTGCGACACGCCACCTCCGGATCAATCCCGGGCATATCTTCGTGTGTCCAAGCGAATACATCAGAGTGTGCTCGCAAACACTCGACCAGATTTTCCCGCAACTGCCCACTAATGCCCGAGCCTATCCGGACCTTCTTCTCGTGGTCGTCTGCTCTTACTCTAATTTCTTCTAGTTCCTCAGCGGGCTCCTGTCTTCCACTCTTCGACTCCCCTCGAGTCTAATGTTGTTACCTGCATAGTCTCCTTTGCCACCACAGCGTAGCAGCTCCTCGCGACCCTCTGACTGCCCTTGACGACTCCTATGGTTCCATTTACTCGGTACTTCAAGGCTAAGTAGTGGGTGGATAATATTGATTAGTTGATCCTCATGAAGGGCCTCCCTAATATTGCTTGGTAGGGGTTGACTTCATCCACCACCACAAAGTCTAGCATCATGTTATTTTCAAAAGGCCTCGAGCCTATAGTCACAGTCAATTTGATGATTCCCAGAGGGATCAGTTTTCCTCCCCCGAACCCTTTCAGGAAAGTGTTCGTCTGCTCGAGGCTCACGTCCGCTATTCCCAAATCGTCGAGTGTGGACTTGAAGAGAATATCCACCGAGCTTCTCGAATCCACTAATACTCGATAGACATCCTTATTAGCAACATTCGCCTTAAAGACTAAGGCATCCTCATGGGGGTACAGTACCTCCTCCTCATCCTCCTCCGTCCACATGATGGGCACTTGCTGTAGCTTAGCCTTTTTTGTAGCGGAGCCTTTTTTGGCGAATAGGACCTCTCGGCCAGCAGCAGCGTATCTGCAATAATTTTTCTGAGCCTTGTTTGAATTTCCTGCCATCGTGGGTCCTCCTGAGATCACTCTCGTAGCCAGTAGCTCCAGGTCCATGCCGTAGGTTCAGTCATCCTCCTCTGGCTGCTGCTCGACCACCGGATGGCCCCCCTCAATAAACTCATCTAAATATCAGTTTCTAACCAGGTCCTCCACTTGGTTCTTCAAATCCCGGCACTGTGATGTTGAGTGGCCGTGGCCATCGTGGAAGCGGCAAAACCGTCCCTTATCTCTTCTACCAGCTGGTTTGGCCATTGGTGTTGGAGGACTCAGTAGTCCTCGTTCCTCCGCCACTTGGAATATTTCCTCGAGCGATACCTTCAATGTTGTATATTGTCTGTAGGCGGGGCTCTGCTCAACTACCTGTATCGCCCGATCCTGAGGGAAGTTTCCTGGGGGAGGAGGTAATGAGCGGTCAGCTCTATTGTTGTTTAGCATAGGCCGGCTTGGTGGTTGATTACGGGACAGGTGGCTATCTTGTTGTCGGTATTCCCTACGGTCACGACCGGGGGACCTGCGAAGTGGAGCGCGAGCCATTCGCGGTTGGGGAGCTCTCTGATAGGGGTTATAGGGAGTAACCCGATCCCTGATTACCCTGGAAGTCGATATTCCTCGAGCAGGACCTCCTTTTTCCTTCTTCTTCGCTCCACTGCCCTGCTCATTTCTTAATTTTGCAGCCTTTTCCTCCTCGATAATCATGTCCATCTTCACCTGTTCATACACATCAGAATATGAACGGATTGAGGGGCTCCGTAAGTTGTACCATGGTCTTCCCATCCTGATCCCATCCTTTAACCCCCTCAACGCCTGGGGATGATTGAATGCTCCAAGATCCAGAACCAACCGGTGATACCTCTTGACAAACTCCTGAGGGACTTCCCCTCCCTCTGTTTTATCTCTGACAGCTCCATCATGTCATCCTTGGGGGTCACCGCGCCCCAAAATTGCTCTGCAAACTCTCTGCACATCTGTTCAAAGCTCAGAATACTTCCATGCGGTAGCCTGTGGTACCACTCTCTCGCTCTTCCCTCTAAAATAAGTAGGAAGGCCCTGCACCTCTGGGCTGCCATTAGGCCTTGTACTCCTGTCATGTCGTTGAACCGTTCTATGTGCACTAACGGGTCACTCTTCCCTGAGAACCTCAGATCCGGAATTGGAAATCCCGGGGGATTGTGACGCCCATGATCTCCACTGAGAGTGGAGACTCGTTGTCCAACATTATCCTCCAACTTGGGCCTTTCCCGTTTCCCCGGAGATCCTCCACAACCTGCGCCAACCTGCGTACTTCCCCTCTAACTCCTCCGCACGGGAGGTCGGTGCCGTGTCCTGCAAATGCTGACGGGATCCCCTTTCTTCCAGGTTCGTCTCCTCCCTCCCGGCAACATTTGGTGTTTTTGGTCTCTGGGCTTCATCTCCTGCCTGCTCTCGGACGGGGGTGTTCCCGCGGCTGGACTCAGAGATGTCATTACATGATTTCCTCTGTCCCTCCCTGAGTTCTTGCAGGATGGATGTCAATGCTTTCATTTGTTTCTCCATCCGATCTATTCTCTCCTGGATCTCTCTATTTTGGGCCTCATTGGCCACTTCCCTCAAAGTCACCGACTCCTCTGGACTTATTCCCCTCCTACTGTTTCCTCTCATTATTGTGTTGTGTTTTCTGAATGTGTTGGGAAGTCAGGCTTTTTGAACTGATCCCCACAGACGGCGCCAAGATGTTGATGTGGTTTTCTGAGTGCCCTCGAGTAGTGTCACGAACTTCTGTTCGCAGGATGCTCGAGCAGGAATAATTGCCAATCTCAATTCTCCTCTATTCTCCGGAACAGCGATTTCCCCGGGCCTGCGCTCACAGAAGTAAGGTCAGGGGTCGCCGGATGTTTTTCCGGCGAAAACTCTCCGACGCTCAAGTCAGTAATCGGGTTATTCTTTGTGTATCCCTCTTTGTTTGAGAGACCGGAGAAATGATAAAAAGAAGTGATTTTTGATCAAAGTGGCAATAAAAAATGACAAAACCCTCAGGAAGAAGAAGAACTTGAAGTCCTGGTACCCCCACAACTTACACGTCAGTTTTCTTTTATTCTTCGATTTTCCCGCCTTTTTCCTCGGGGTTATCCGTTCCTGTGTTAATGGTGTCTGGGTCCCTCTGACAGCTAGGATTATTGTGGCATTCCCTGGGAATACGAGGTCGTCTGGTGGGCATGGGTTCCCACGGCTTAATGATAGTGTCGGGCATGCATGTCCAAAATGATGACATTGAGGGGGGAATGTGCCGACCATCAGTAATAGTGATGGCACCATACCGCTTGGGATGCCGGCCAGGCATTGATCGTAGCGTTGAGCTGTTAGAAGGGAGGGCCCCACTGTCTCGAATCGGCTATGCTTGACTCTTGCATTTTCTCCGTGCCGTGGCGTGATCATGCCCGGGGGGCTGAAGACCTCGAGCAGAAGAAGGAGCTCGGGATTCGACCAGCCTTGGGACACTCGACCTTGACCAACTTTGACGCAAGTGAGGTCGTTTGCGTGCCAGCAGTCGAGTCTTCTGCTTGAGTTGGGTTGACCCCGAGGTCTTCTACTCGAATTGGATTGGCCTCGAGGGGACCTGCTCGGAATTACCCAAACAGTAATAATTCAATTATTTTATACGCCGTAATTTTTTGATTTTAGATAACAGTAAAATATCATTGTATGTCACATATGATATAATATAGCATGGTTGTATCATCCATTAAAGAAATGATTTGTTAGAAACAATAAATTTGAAATTAATCGCAATTTGTACGGCGGATTGGGGGAGGGGGAGGGCGGGGAGGAGTGTTAACAATACTGTTATCGATAGCAATAGGAAAATAAATTTTATATGATGCTAGAAGCTAAGCAATGAGAATTTCAGAATTTCATTAATCGCAAAATTGTTTGAAAATAACATCCCCAATGCTTTATATTGGAGGATGGTACAGGTCTTTGCCTAGTTTTTCGATCTTGCAAATTCCTTGTGCTAGGCGTTTCTCCTCAAATCAACACCGATGGCTTGGCTAATCTTTGCAAAATCTAAGCCCTGGCAATCGTAGAAAGCCAAAACAATCTTGATCACTTGCAACGAGTCAACAGCAAGCACCATAGATATCAACCACAACCCAAGAAACGAGCTGCCCATGCTCCACCTATAGGCGCATATCTAGCTAGCATCATGAATCTTATTTTCAACATTTTGTTGTATTTTTTTATTTTGGAGGTTATACAAAAAAATTCACTTCGTTTCTTTTTTATTTCATGGTAATTGGATATGTTTCCAACAGCAAGAACATTTCAACTAGATGAAACTAAACTAACATAGTAAATAGAAGAAAAGAAATAACATTAATTAGTCTAGCCGGTAAAGATTATTTTAGAAAATAAAACTGTACAGATATACGCATGGAAATAATAGTGATAGTAATTCTACGGAAATACTAGTGATAGTAATTCTTAGTCAGGCAAGAGAAGAATTAGACACTAAAACACATATATATTTATATGATAATAAATTTTATGATCATGAACAAGTACAAATAGTCAGTGCAGAAATAGATTTAAAAAATAAAGTAGCAGTAGTAGGATGTATACCTAATATAGATATAGACATAAATGAATTCTGTAAACATATTAAACTAAGTGTACAAACCAAAGGATATAAAATGAATTCAGAATATAAAAATCTTAGAATTAAAACATTTTTTCTAAGAAAATTATATAATAAATATCATAAAAAATTTAGATTTGAAAGTAAAAATATAGTAGATTGTTTTAAAAGTTAATACGTAGAAATGGTAGCACCTAAAAAAATTAAATACAAGTGAATTAAATTGACTAGAATGGATACTGCCAAAATTAGAACAAGGCAATATACTAAAAGTGTCAGATACTAGTTACACATATAAACAAACGAAGTCAAGTTACACAAAGATTTAGTAATTATAGACAAATAAGTAAGGGAAATTTACAAAAATAGCCTTTCTCATTTTCTATTTTTCGTTAATAACCTTTCTATATTTTTCTTATCATAAATAGCCAATAAAAACTTACATTTCCTTAATTACCCTCCATATTTAAATTTTATTACATAATTATAAATTTAAAACTTCAAACTTCGTTCCTGCAACAGCCTTGCAGCCAACCTGTTCCCTCACCGTTCTTGCAAACTAAACACCGTTCTTGCAAACTAAACAATCGCTCAAGATCGTAGCTTCTTCCGTGTAAGGTAATATAATTGTATTAAATATTTATATAAGTGTTATGAATTTATGTGCATCGTTTGCGAGCTAGGGTTTATATTTTGGGATTGTCTGACAGTTGATGACAGAGACAGAGTGCTCGTCTCACTCAAACCCAGTGAGACGGCAGCTTATCTCACTAGGTCGGTGAGACAGTGCACCTGTCTCACTCGGGTTGAGTGAGACGGCCTGTCTCACTGGATTGGTGAGACGGCAGCACTGTCTCACTGGCTTCGGTGAGACAGGCACTGTCTCACTGGATTGGTGAGACAGTGCCTGTCTCACCTAGCTCGTGCGACAGCTTCTCGTCGCACTAAGTCCGATGCGATGTCGCTGTCTCACTTTTAATATATTTTATTTTTTATTTTTAGTAATTATATTTTTAACGAAGATAATAAAATTATTTTCTTCAATCATGTCGGGATTAATGGACTTAGTTGTACTTGAACTCGTTATAATGGTCAGTGGGAGACATTGGCGTATGGTCGGATGGATTATGTGAATGCTAAGAATACAACGATTTTTGGTTGGAAAAGATTGTTTGTTTGTTCGGCTTTTATCAAGAATATACGAGATTTTACAGATAAATCCTAGTGAATATAATATCACATTGAAGACAACATTGAAGTCTAATAACACAACCTATCATGCATGTTCACTACCCATGGACATATGTAATGATGAAATGGTGAAGGTTGTATTACATTTAGCCTCCGATGTGGCCAACATTGGATGTATTCCTATATTTGTTACCACATCTCCTAGAGTTCCAAACCCAAGATGTTGAAGATGTCGAGGCACTTGTAGAATCGGCCTCGTCCCGGATGTCAAGAAGAGGTATTACCAAGGACAACATCGTCATAGCGAATATTACTCTCCAGTCCACGCACAATAATGACACTATTGATGATGTTCGTGTTAATGATAGGGTGTTGATCTTATTGATATTCCTTCTAACAATGAGAACGAGCGTGAGGATGATATTGTCGCTAATAGTGGGAACAATCGATCCATCGCTCCAATGGACCGCTCGATGATGACAGCTTGTTGACCCTCTTATAAGTCTTGCTCCGCTTATGCCATCAAACTTGATTGCTCCGGATTTTATTAGAAGTTGTAATTGGGATGATATTAGTGTGGGTAAGTTGTTCTCCAAGAAGAATGAGTTAATATTGAGTCATGCGTAAATTTGCCTCTTCTGATAAGTTTGATTTTAAGATTGCAAGGTCCACAACTACACGCTTTGAGGCCCACCGCTCTTCGAATCATGTAAATGGCGTATTCGAGCAACGAGACCTTCGAACGAGGAAAATGTTTATTGGGTAGTTCGAGAATTGATAATGTACATACATGTCATAATGAAGTATTATTGACTGCCGTCACCAAGTAAAGAGCAGGGTTGTTGGTCATATTATTGCTGAAAAATATATTCAAGAAAAAAGGATATACACACCAAATGATATCAGAGTAGACATGCAGCAGGAATATGGTGTCCATTTAACATATCGCTAAGCATATCGGGCCGCAGAAGTTGGTCTAGAAATTATTAGAGGGAATCCTGCAGAGTCATATAACTTACTACCCAAATATTCTCATGTTTTGAAGGCCGCAAATGAAGGTACAGTTACTCACCTTGAACAAGATGCAGATGGTAATTTCTTATACTACTTTGTAGCTCTTGGATCTTCCATCAAGGGTTTTAAACAGCTTTATTAGACCGGTGATTGCGGTAGATGGTACTCATCTAAAGGGTCTATATCGGGAAGTATGTTTGTTGCAACTCGCTTAGATGGAAACAATCAATTGTATCCGTTAGCCATTGGAGTTTTGGATTCGTAGAATAATGATGCTTGGGAATGGTTTATGATGAAGTTACATGGAGTGATTGGTGATATGCCGGACTTAGTATTTATCTCCGATCGATGCACTTCCATCAAGAGAGCCGCTTTTAAAGTATTCCGCTATGCTGCTCATGGCATTTGTTTTACCATGTGAAAGGTAATATCAAAGCAAAATTCAAGATGTCCCGAGTTGTTTGGGATGATTTCGAGCCGATCTTTATAAAAGCCGCAAAAGCATATGGGCACGAAGAATTTAGAAAACAACTCGAGGCTCGTGGATGCTCCATTCTAGTGCAACTGATTACTTGGAGAATAATGCGGGATATGTAATCGGGCAAGGTCCGAGTTCAAGGCGGAGATATAGTATTCTTACCACGAACATCGCGGAAAGCGTGAACTCTTTTATGAGGGAACCGCGAAAATTTCCGATTACACATCTTATTGATCATTTTAGGAAAACAATGCAGCAATGGTTTTATGATAGAAAACTTGTGGCTGAATCGATGAGTACTCGGCTAACAACTTGGGCGTATGAAATAGTCACGAGAGGAGATCTCGGCCGAAATGATGATGGTCCGTCCCGTGTCTCCACATCGATTTCATGTTTTGGGTGGTGGTGTGAATGAGGGATTAGTTGACATAGAAAAAAACTTGCACATATAGTAGTATTTGATTTAGATCACCGTCTGCATGCGCATGCAATCGTCGCTTGTTTAATCTGTTCGAGTGGATTACATAAGCCTTTGTTCTGAATTTTACACCAAGGAATCATTGGTAAAGGCTTATGCACAACCAGTGGAGCCAGTTAGTGACGTAATCGATTGGGAAGTGCCAGATGAAATTCAAGAGATGCAAGTTTATCCACCAGTAGAAGCACCACCACCGGGTCGTCGTAAAGAGCTGAGAACACCGGGTACGTGTGAGCGTTCAAGATATCTGAACTAATAAATCCCATCACCGCTTCTCTAAATTCTTTGTGTTCTTTACGCTCTGCCTCAAAGGCTGACTTCAATTGACATATAGAACGATCAATCTTGTCCATCCGTCGAATGATATAATCGTTATTAAACTTTGTCCTTGACTATTATGAATTTAAAAAATTATAAGTTTAAATAAATATATATAACCTCTTAATGACATATATATATATATATATATATAGAAATAAATGATTTATAACCTCCGAATCATATGTGTCATTGGATTCGTGTGTTTGCTCATGATGGTCTTCTGCTGAAGCTCCTCCTTCACAAGACCTTGCGGCTCCAAGTGTTGGACTAGCAGCACTTGCGATGTTTTGATTCTCTCTGCTTTCAGCCATAATGGGAGGTGCGTTGATTGATGGTTGATGCTGCACAAAGTAACATTACTTATAAATACATAAATAATCATTTACAAAGTAACATTACTTATAAGATACTCACATTACCAACCCAACTTGGGATATATGGAACATAATCCTTTACAGTTTGCCAATATTTTTGTGCTTTCTCTGTAGAGTTCGACTCGATGGTTTGTAGTACATTTTCCTGCAATAATTCAACCCAAATTTTAGGTTAGTAGAATCATAGTATTATTTATCGATATGAAAACAATAATATACAACCGCACAAAGTAATATTACTTACAAGACGAGAGTTATCATTAAACAATGAATTCACAACAGTGAAGTTGATTTTGGAGGAAGCGATGGGCTTCCATTGTACAATGCGTGGAATCTTTTTTTTGGTTTTCACGACCCACTGTGATGGCAGCCCTCCAATAACTTCGAACATCCATGCCTACAATAAGTAAAATGACAATATTAAAAAAGTATTAAATATTTACTATTAACAACCAATTATCGAAGAATATAATTTTAATGTAAGTACGATTTTAACGCACTCGAACTCCGGATGTAAAGTCGTAAACATTGTACTTTTCAATATTATGATTTGGCTTTTCCAAGCGAGTCTTCTTAAATTTCTCCATTTTACCATACAATGCATTGTCAAGACCGTCAGATATCGTTTCCCATGACAAACGACCCCATGGACTGGTTTCGAAAGTGATCAATGTCATCCACCTCGTTAAGCAATGAAAAGTTTATCCGACTATGAACTTTTCTTCCATTTAGAACTCGTCTCGCAAAATAAAAGAGTGCAATTTTATCGCATCAATGTCGTCCATAGCGTCGAAGTCTAAGTTACCAAACCTTTCGTCGAACTCGCCGAGATTTAAATTGCGAAACAGACCATCAAAATACGTATTAAGCAGCCTATGATTCTTTTTTATCATTTTTGGTACACTGTCTTCACCCCAACAAAGTCCCGTAACTAAACACCACTCTCCAATTGATAAGCGTATCAAATGCTCACCAATTTCAAACCACAACCGATCTCGTCTCATTACAGAGCCACTTGTCTTAAGCAACAAATTATGCATAATCACACCACTGAATGGAAAGCTTCGACACTCTAAGAAATGGCCAAATATATCCTTTTTGAATAATTGCAACTGTCGTTTTGTTAACTTACCCTCAATAGCTTTTACGACTGTATCTAACTTACACATACTTGTAATACGCCCAGGAAAATGAGCAGCATAAGGTATCTCGCGATCATGCCGGTACATACGTAGAATCGCCATATTTCATTATAAATATAACATTATTAAATTAAAATTATATAATTTACAAATTAAAAAAATTCTTTCAGTAAAATTTCGGAAAATATTACAGTGCGACAGGCAACGTGTCGCATAAAAATAAGCGGCATGTACACCGTCGCACCAAATTCCAGAAATTACAACCCAATAATTTGGTGCGACATGCAGACCGTCGCACAACACTTATGCGACGGTGTGCATGTCGCACCAAATTACAGAATCTGAAACTAGGACCGTCGCACTAAACCTGCGGCGATGGCATCCTGTCGCACTAAATTCCAGAATTTGATCTCGCTACCGTCGCACCAGGTTTGGTGCGACGGAAATGCGACGGATGCTCGTCGCACCAAATTCCAGAATCTAGAATTCTGGAATCTGGTGCCGTCGCACCAGATTTGGTGCGACGGGCATCAGCCGTCGCACAGATTACGGTGCGACGGCATCGACCGTCGCACCGAATCGGTGCGACGGCACCTTCTGCGCGACGAGTCGGTGCCGTCGCACCGAAGCGTGCAATGGCAGCAGCCATCGCACCAATCCGGTGCGATGGTCGGCCATCGCACTGAACGGCATGCGATGGCTGCCGCCATCGCACCGCAAACCGTGCGATGGCCGGCCATCGCACCGTTTCTGGTGCCATGGCTGCTGCCATGGCAGCCATCCGCAGCGGTCGCTGCCAGATCGCTGCGTCGATGATCGCCGTGACTGTCCGAGTTTGTTTAAAAAGAAAAAAAATTACAGAAAAGTTACCTCAGTGTCTCCGGTGTCTGTTTCTGATCGTCTTTCTGATCGTCTTCTCAGAAGTGTAACTGTTGCGGAAATTTTGACGAAGGGTATGTTGGTCTGAAAGATTGGAGATTGGCTAATTGTGATATGAAAAATATAGAAAGGTTATTAATGAAAAATAGAAAACGAGAAAGGTTATTTGTGTAAATTTCCCAATAAGTAATTTAGAATTAAAGGAAAATGAAGAAAAAATAGAAATACATATTGCATTAATAGAAAATTTAAATATTGATAAACATAAAACTTTACTTAATAATAGACACAAAATTATAAATTTAATATTTAATGATGCTAAAAAATATTTAGAAGAAAAATTATTCGAAGAATTATGCAAAAATGATAAATTAATAAACGAAGATGTAGACAAAGAACTCATTAATAATTTAGATTTTAAAAATTTAGAAATTGATGGAATTTATTATTTAGAAAAAGAAAATGAAGTTTTAGTAGGAGAAGAAAATAGAAAACCAGAAATAAGAGAAAGTAGTAATAGACATTTATGAGATTCAATAGTAGAACCATCTAATTTAGAAATTATTTAAATAAACGAGGAATTCCAGAAACTAATGAAAAATGCACAGAAGATAAAAGAGTATTTAAGGCTCAAACAAAATTAGAAAGTTGGAAAACAATACCATAAGCTAGAGCTATATTAGTATTAGAATTAGAAAGACATAGACCTAGTGAATGGAGACAAGTATTTAATCAATGGAAAGGTACTTTACTTAGACACTTAATAGAAGCATTAGCAGTAATTGTAGATCCAAATCATAAGTTGATATATTTAGAAAGTACTTTAGGAATAAAAGAAAAACAAATATATTTAGGATGAAGAGATTGAATATAGATGCAAATAATAAAACTTGTAAGTGTTTTTTATGTGGAAAAAAAGGATATATTAAACCACAGTGTCTAGAAAATAGAAAAGTTAATCAATTAGAAATAATTAATTATCATATAGAAGAACAAACCTTAGAAACAAACCTTAGACATATGAGGAATATTTAATATAGATGAATTATCAGATAATGACAACATATGTATTTGATTAGTGGTAAAAATTATAGATTTTTTTGCGTAATATAAATGTTATTTTGTGCTTTTATTATAGTTTATATTTGTAATTATGTAATATATTATGAATTTCTAACTATATTTTTAAATATTTGATTTTGTGTATTTTTGTGTATTTATTAAGTAAAAATAATAATTTCAAGCAATTTGAGGCTCTTAAAAAATTAACTGATGGATACCGGTGATTCGAAAAATTAAGCCATTCTTGAAGAGGATCTCGACTTTTCTTGTAAAATTATAAGTTTTTACTGTGTTAAGTGTGATAATTGTAAAATTATAAGCTTTTACCATATTAGGTGAGGTAATTATTAGTAGATATTTTTGAGTGGATTGAGTTAGGTTTATGTTTGATTAGTGGGACAAATGTAATACTATAATTTAATTGGCTTTGTTTATGTGTGTAGTATAGATTAATCATAAATTAATATAAATAGAAAGGAAGGGGAAAAAATTTCTCTACACCTATTACTTCACTTCTTTATCCTCAATTTCTTCTTCTCATCTTTCTTTGTACTTTTTAGTAAATTAATAAATAAATTAGTTTTATTTTCAATTTTAGTTATTTCTATTTTTATGTATAATTTAATATTAATAATCATTTTTATTTCAATTATGCTAGGCTAATTAATAATAAGTTAGGGTAAAGTGAAACTCTTAGTAGAAAAATATGATTTAAGTAAATTCTATTTTTAATTATATAAATTAAGTTATTTTTAATTAATATTATCCATATTTTATATTTAGAAATTTTGATTTATTGTAGACAAACAAGGGAGTTTGGCATAATAAATTCTTAATATCTTAGTATAAAGTATGGTAAATTGATATTAAAGTATGGTAAATTGGTATTTTGACTTATTGTAGACAAATTAAATTTTAGCAAAATAGGAAAATAATAATAATTTGTACAATTAATCTTTTGGGCAATAATGAAATTTGATGAAAAAATTTATTAAATTATGTTTTACTATTAAGAGTGGATCTAAGCCTTAACTAATTTAAATTCATATTTTTACTCAAATTAAGTTTCATAATTTTTATTTTATTTTATTTTCTTAGATAAATTAAATCTTTCCTCTGTGGATCGACCTCGGATTTACCGAGCTATATTATACTAAGGCATACTTATACTTTGGAATTATAAAACACTTTTAAGTCGTATTAAAGTTTTTGGTGCAGTTGCCGATAAAAGTATTTATTTTGTTTTGTTTTTTATTTTTATTTTTTCTTCCTTGCACTTTCCATAAATTTTCATTTTCCTTTTCTTATTTTTCCTTAAATACTACTCTACCCACAAAACTTTTCAAAATCATCACTTTCATCTCATATGACTTTATTCTAAACTTCTAAAATTATTGTATAGCTATAAAATTATAAAAGATCATTGAACAAATTTTTCATAATAATTAAATTCAGACCTATAGATTTTAATTGCCTATATATTTGAACTCAATTTGGACAATTAGACTGAATGGACATGAGCTTTTAATTTTCTGCAATTTAATTTTAGTGTTTATTTTATTTTCTTTGTATGGTAGAACACCTTCTAAATTGTTATTTAATTTTTGTTTATTTTTATTTATTTAATTTTCAATTTGCTTATTTTTTTTGTACATTTATTTTTATTGCAAATTTAATTTCTAGTTTACTTATTTTTATTTTTGTTGTACATTTATATTACTTGTCATTTAATTTTCAGTTTTTTTGTAGTTTTCATTTTAATACATTACTCATTTGTTTTTATATCATGATTGTAACATAATTATCACCATTATATGAGACATTGGTCTTGAACTTTAAGTAGCATATTAATTCATAGACTTCAATCACTATCACGAATCATGGAAGAGATCCAAGAAAAAAATATTTTGGATCAAATTAATCCTCAACTTGAACCCAAAGACAACCATTCTCAGCAATATGCCCATGATCAGAATCAACCAAGAATGGTGAGGGATTATATGAATCCAATCAGAATTGAAGCACCGTATTGTATTTCCTCTAGAAGCATCTCAATTCAACTTTAAACTATGTATTATTTAACTTTTACCAACATTTCATGGTTTAGAATCTAAGAATTCATATTTACATTTAAGAGATTTTGAGGAAGTTTGTAATACATATACAGACCAAATTATAGCATAACACAATTAGGTTAAAGCTTTTTCTTTTTTCATTAAAAGATAAAGCTAAAAATTGGCTATAAAACCTTAGATCTGGATCAATAAGAACTTGGAATAACATGTAAGAAAAATTTTTGAAAAAATTCTTTCCACCTTATAGAACTAATTCATTTAAAAGACAAATCACTTCTTTCACTCAAAAAAATGGAGCAATATTATACCAATGTTAGGATAAGTTTAAAGAGTTACTTAATATATGTCCACACCATAGTTTTGAAACTGGCAATCGATCACTTATTTCTATGAGGGCTTAATACTCCAAAGTAGATAAGTTGTTAAAATGATGTGTAATGGTGAAGTTAGCTATAAAAATCCTGAAGATACACTAGATTACCTAGACCAATTAGCTGAAAATGCATAAGATTGGGATACTGTTGAAAATTTTGAATTATTAAACAAACCATAACCATCTCTATCTATTGGAGGAATTCATAACCTTAGGGAAGATCATGATTTACAAGCAAACTTTGCATCTTTAGTGAAAAAAGTTAAAGCCTTAGAACATAAAAAGATTGACAAGTAAAATCTATTTAAGAAATTGCTTGTAATGCTTGTAGCTCTAATGAACATTTCACTCAAGATTGTCCCACTTTGCCTGCACTTAAAGAATGTCTCTATGATCAAGCAAATGCCATTAATACTTTTAATAAGTCAAACCCATATTCACAGACTTATAATCCTGATTGAAAAAATCATCCAAATTTCGGTTAGAGGAATAATAATAATGCACAATCCTCACAAGTATCACCTCCACAAAATTTTCAAAACGCTCAGCCTTATGTACCATATGTTCCACTACCATGGAAAAATCTGGAAGATATAATGCATTCATTCATTAAAAAACAAGATATTATTAACAATCAAAATGCATAAATTTATTTTTGATTTGAAAGATACTCTTGCTAAAATTACTTCTACACTCACTATTAAAAAAAAAAAAAGGCAAATTTCCAGCCCAACCACGACCAAATCCTAAGATTTAACAAAATTTACCCACAGATCAAGTCAAGTCAGTTATAACTCTTCGTAGTGGTAAGGTTGCTGACAGACCTATTCCTGAACCTTGTGAAAACAAAGATGATGAAAATTCAAAGGGTAAAGAAGGACTAAATAAACTTACATCTAGTGAAAAAATAACTAGTGTTCTACCTGAACCACCATTTCCACAACCATTGAATAAACCAAAGAAATCAAACCATTCTTCTGAGATTTATGAACTTTTTAAGCAAATGAAAATTAATATTCCTCTGTTAAATGCAATTAAGCAGGTACCTCCATATGTTAAGTTTTTGAAAGATTTATGCACTATCAAGAGAAAATTGAAGGTAAGAAAAAGAGCATTCATATAAAGATCCTGACTGTCCTACTATTTCTTGTATTATCGGTGGTCACAAAATTGAGCATACTTTACTAGATCTTAATGCTAGTGTCAATTTACTTTTATATTCAGTTTTATCTTTAACTTAATCTTGGTGACTTAGAATAAATATCAACTATACTTCTGCTGCCGATAGATAAATTAAAGTACCAAAATGAATAGTAAAAGATATTTTAGTACAAGTTAATATATTTATATATCTTGTGGATTTTATTATCTTAGAAACTGAACCTGTTGTGAATAATTACAAACCAATTTCTGTAATTCTAGGCTGACCATGTTTAGCAACTACTAATGCTTTGATTAATTGTAGAAATGATTTAATGAATTTATCATTTGGAAATATGACTCTAGAATTGAATGTTTTTAACATTTGTAGGCAACCTAATGAAGAAAATGAGAATAAAGATGATATATATGAACAAAAAGATTGCTTGAGTCTTGCATAGAATAAAATATTCAGAAAGGGGATTTTTCTTAACATACTGATATTTGTTTGGTTAATTCAATTGAACCAATTAATCAACTTGAACTTTATACTTCTAATATAAATTCATTACTTGACTCTATGCAGACTTTACAAAATTATGATGAAGATAAAAAATTTGAAAAGATTAGAATCATTAGAAAGGCAGAACTAAAAGAAGCATCTAAACTAGAATTGAAACCATTGCCTGAAGGATTGAAGTATGCTTTTCTTGCAGAAGAACAAACTTACTATGTTGTGATTTCTTCCATTTTAATAAGCAAGCAAGAAGATAAATTACCATCTATTCTTAAAAAGCATAAAAATGCGACTGGATGGACTTTAAATGATATAAAAGGTATTAATCCCTTAATTTGCGCACATAGAATCAATTTGAAAGAAAATGCTAAAACATGTCAACAACCTCAAAGAAGATTAAGCCTAGACATGAAAGAGGTAGTTAAAACTAAAGTTCTTAAATTACTTGATGTTGGAATTATTTATCCTATCCCTGATAGTAAATTGCAAGTTCTACCCAAGTAGTGCCTACAAAATCTGGAATTAGTGTTGTTAAAAATGAAAAGTTGAGTTAATTCCAACACGAATTGCATCTAATTGGCGTATGTGCATTGATTATAAAAAAATTAAATAAAGCCACTAGAAAAGATCACTTTCCTTTGCCATTTCTTTACCAAATCTTGGAAAGAATAGCTGGACATCCTTACTACTACTTTTTAGATGGCTATTCAGGTTATTATCAAATTCCTATAGTACTTAAGGATTAAGAAAAGACTACATTTACATGTCTCTTTGGAACATTTGCATTTAAAAGAATTCCATTTGGACTTTGTAATGCCCTTACAACATTTCAAAGATGTATGCTAAGCATTTTTTATAACATGGTAGAACATTGTTTAGAAGTCTTTATGGATGATTTAACAGTGTTTAGGAATTCTTTTGATGATTGCCTTGATAATTTAGAAAAAAAATTTTAAAAAATATGTTGAAAAAGAAATTGTGTTGAATTGGAAAAAATGTCATTATATGGTCACTTCTAGAATTATATTATGTCATGTTCTATCTATTAAAGGAATTGAAGTTAACAAAGCAAAAATTAAAGTTATATCTAAATTGCCACAACAAAAAATAGTTAGAAATGTGTGATCCTTTTTAGTACATGCATGATTTTATAGGAGGTTTATAATAAATTTTAGTGATATATGTAAACCACTTTGTAACCTCTTATTAAAAGATGCACCATTTGAATGGACTAATGATTGCCAAAAATCCTTTGAAAAAATAATTTATCTTTTAACATCTGCACCTATCATTAATCTCCTGATTGGTCTTTACCTTTTGAACAAATGCGTGATACAAGTGATTTTGCTGTTGGTGCTGTTTTAGGACAAAGAAGGAATGGTAAGCCTTTTGTGATTTATTACGCAAGTAAAACTTTGGATAGTGCTCGAATGAATTATTCTACAACTGAAAAAGAATTGCTTACTGTGGTGTTTGTATTAAATAAATTTCGTTCATATTTGCTTGATTTTAAATCTATTGTTTTTACTGACCACACTACTGTGAGATATCTGATGACTAAACAGGAAGCCAAACCACGGCTAATTCGTTGGATTCTGTTACTCTAAGAATTTGCCCTCACCATCAAAGACAAAAGGGGTACCGAAAATGTCGTTGCTGATCATTTATCAAGACTCATATATGAAATCTGCACTGACATAGTATTTATTAATGATTCTTTTTCAAATGATTTTTTATTTTCTGTTAATTCAATGCCATAATATGCTAACATTGTTAATTTTCTTGTTACATGTGGAATGCCTTCGCAATTGAGCACTCAAGATAAGAAGAAATTTTTGGTTGAAGTAAGAAAATTTTATTCGGATGATCCTTATTCAAATACTGCCATGATCAAATTTTTGGACTATGTATTTCTAACAATGAGGTAAGTAGTATCATTAAATTTTGTCATTCTGAAGCATGTGGTGGACATTTTTCTTCAAAAAAAACAACTGCCAAAATTTTGTAATGTGGATTTTATTGGCTCACCATATTTAAAGACACATGAATTTTGCAAAATTTTTGAAAATTGCCAAAAATTAGGATCAATTACTAAAGGAGACGTAATGCCTTTAAATCTCATACTTGAGATAGAAATATTTGATTGTTAGGGAATTAATTTTATGGTCCTTTTTTATTATGATTTGGATTTGTATATATTTTGGTTGCCGTTGATTATGTCTTAAAATAGATTGAAGCAATTCCTTTTCGACACAATGATCACAAAACTTTGATCACATTTTTAAACGAAAATTTTTTAAGTCGATTTGGAATTCCTCGAGCCATTATAAGTGATGGGGGTAAACATTTTTGTAATAAGCCTTTGAGTTTTTAGTGAAAAAATATGGAATTACACATAAAGTTGCTACTTCTTATTATCCTCAAACATGTGGTTAAGTTGAGATAGCAAATAGGGAGATAAAAACAAATTTTAGAAAAGATAGTTAACCCAAACAAAAAGGATTAGTCTTTTCGACTTATTGATGCACTTTGAGCTTATCGTACTGTATTTAAGATGTTTTTAGGAATGTCTCCTTATTGTCTATTTTATGGAAAACATTGTCATTTACCAGTTGAACTTGAACATAAAACGTTTTAGGATATTAAAACTTGTAATGCAAACCTTGATAATGCTTATAAATTACGTAAGTTGCAATGGAAAACTCTAGAATTATAAAAGTAAGAACCAAAGCTTTTCATGATAAAATAATTTTTTGAAAAACATTTGAGATTGCTAAAAAAGTTTTGCTTTATAACTCTTGTCTTCATTTATTCCCCGAAAAGTCAAAGTCAAGGTGGAGTGGGCCATTTGTTATAAAATGTGTATATCCATATAAGGCCATAGAAATTTAGAATCTAAAGAATGGTGTCATGTTTAAAGTTAATGGCCAGAGAATAAAACCATATCTAGAATACCAACCACTTGAAGAAGACATTGAAATCAATTTGAGTGATCTACCAAATCTGGATTAAATATTTAATGTGTGACTAATATGTTTTAATTATTTCGCTTGAGTGTTTGATTATTATTATTATTATTTGATTAATTTACACAGCACATCTGCTAAGCATTATAATATTTCTTAATTAATTTAATTTGACAATTGTGTTTTCTCTCATCATTTTCATTTTATGTCATGAGTATTTCAATTAGAAAGATCTTCTTGAACCATCTCCAACCTCTTTTACGCGTGAAGTTTCACTTACAAAGTTTGATACAAAATTGTAAATCATATCCAAATTGGGAACGACGACTACCAGAGTTTGTGTCATATGTTGGAGATCTTGAAAGACAACTTTGGGAAATAGAGGGTGGTATTTACCGCACCCAATTGGAACTTGAGGTCAATGCAATAAGAGAACGGATGTAAGTTTTATTTTATTTATTTTTAGTGTGTTTTCTTTTTGTTGGCTTTCACGTTTGTTTTTATTTTAAAATTTAATTCTTTTTATTTTTCTTACTTTGATGTACTTTCCCGTGTAAATGGCGGATAACGGTACTCCGTGACTTTTTAAGTTGGTATTTTCAGTTTCCCATAATTACTGAAACCCAAAAACAAGCATGAAAGAAATACAACAAAAACTGAATAAGTATTTTCCTTTTCTCCTTAAGAATGTCATAAGGAAAATTTACAAAACTCATTGCGAACGATTACTGTTGTTAATGATCCATGACATTCCTTTTGACATTTGTTAGTTAATTGAAGCAAAGGTTTGATTAGCAAGTGAGTTTTCTAATCTCTTTATACTTACATGCCTAGTTTTGGTAAAAGTACATACGCTAAAAAGAGAAGAGCTAAACGACTTGGCTCTAAATGTCATAATTGTGTAAGACTTCAATGTAAGAGCCCGCGTTATAAATATTTAAGAATGGTTTCTGATGCTCGTGAAGATAAAATTAAATTCGTTAAAGATGGTATGAGTAAAGAATCATTAGATGATATCTTACGATATATTGAAACGCATTGAACCAAATATGTGCAACGTGCAATTTACTAGTATTGGACATTATTCCAAAAAGAAAGTGCACAGTTTAGTTTTAGAATCTAACTCAAAAAGATCTTGTTTGCCAATTTATAAGAAAACTGGATGGGAAGGCTATCCTCAACCCATAGAGGGTGTTCAAGTTATTACTGGAAGTAAAACTAGAGGAAGATGATAGCCACAATCACAACTACCAGTAAATATCATTTTCCTAGTAATAATATTTTATTTTATGCATTATTACTTTTAATAGTATGATTTTATGTTTAGTTGCTGTTTTTTTTTCTTTTTACTGTTTGTTTTTCAATAAAGAGCTAAAACTTCATGCGTCATTTGATAATAACACTACTTCTTTTACAGTTGAATATCATTATATTTGTCTTTAAATACATGCTTCTTTTTGAAACCTTCACAAATTATTTTTAAATTATTTCAATGGCAGGATTCTCGAATAGTCAATGTAAAAAAAGTTGTGCTTTTGGGTTTCGTTATAGAAAGTACAAGGAGTTTGTTGAGGCAGTTATTGATGTTGGTCATTTTATAGCACAGAGAAAACTGCACCTAGTTTATGAAGGAGGTGATTGAGGGTTATCAAATTTTATCTCAGAAGCTGTTTTCATTAAAGGAAGCCAAGTACTAGACATCATCCTAAAAGCCTTAAAACCTTTAGGATGTCTACCTGACCTACCAAATGGAGAGGAACTAATCGTCTCAGGTATGCAAGAAAGATTATCAGACATGCTAAATCGTGATAATGCTTTCATCTTTTTGCTAGGAGATCTTGCAGCTCTGGAAGCACTAATTAGATTTTGATCTTGGACCCATCTGAATATTCATAAAAAACTCATTGGTTTGTTAAATGTTAATAAATTTTATGATGGTTTGCTAATATTTCTTAACCATGCAATTAATAATCATTTTGTTTCACCCACTATTAAAAAACTCTTTATTTGTGTTCATATTACTAATGAGTTACTTGATCTTTTACAAGCTTACATACTAGAGCCAGATTCAATGACCTTGGCATTAGATTGGTCGATCGATGATGATAATAGTAACAGTAGTAAAAAGTACAAATTAGATTTAACTCTTTGTTTGTAAATATTTCTTATTACAGTGGTCATGTAATGTCTTCTAAACTATACTTCTTTATTTTAAAATATTGAAGACAATTGTTCATTCAAGTTGCGGGAGGAAATAATTGACAATTGTGGAATAAATCAATCATAGTGATGTTTTTACTAATTTAGATTGTAAAAACTAACTTTGGATAAATTTTGAGTTGAAAATGGCTGAATATGGAACTAATTCAGGTATGATATTCTCTATTTCTTCTTTTATATTTGTATTTCCTTATATTTTAATATTTTTGCATCATATCTTTAAATTATGGGATGTTAAGAATAATGTCTAAATTAGATTGGAGGGTGGGGATAGTTGATGTAAATTATAAATAAGTGTGTTTGTTTTCTTAAAAAAAAAAGGCCAAAAATTGTTTTCTTAAAAAAAAAATAAAAACCAGCAAATTTATTTTATTGTCTAGGATAGTTGTGTAAAGAGTTATTACTTTTGAGACGTATCCTAATGGTCTAGTTTATATCATATTCTAATTTTGAAATTCATAGTAAGTTGTTTTTGTTCCATTTTCTTTAAATTACTCAAATTTGTGAATTCTCCTTTAATAATCACTCATGAATTTTTTTGTCATTTATTTATTTATACAGATATTATTAAATCATTCTTCTTACACACACACACATACTATAGCACATGTTAGTGGGTTGTAAGTTAAATTTTTTTTTTCAATATTTAGTTCTCTTTATTTATCGAAAAAATATCCAAGGTGGTGGAAAGTATATATATATTCTCAAAAAAAAAAATCAAAAAGAAAAAAATGTGTTTAATTCTACAATATCTGAAGCTTGAGTAATTAAGTCTGTAAGAGTGTTTTAATACTTAATGCCCTAAGGCTAACTGGTCTGGGAGTCGTTAGCTTAAAGCTCGCTATATAGGTTGCAAATATAATGTTTGATTATTTATCTGAAAATCCGAATAATTAAGTCCGTTGGGGTATTTCAAAACGTAGTATCCTAAGGACAACTAGTTTAGGAGTCATTGACCCAAAGCTCACTATATGGATTATAGATATAATATTCTAAATTTTTTTGAATAATCTACTGCATAATAAAATATTTTCTTTGATAAATCATTAAAACAAAATTATTGTTCTCTTTTAATGAAGCCCCATAACATTGTGTCAATTTCTTGAGGACAAAAGAAGGTTTGGTGATATCTTGGATAATGAGTGAATGACAAAAAGACTAAAATAAATTAATTTTGGGAGAATTTATTTATTTGGTAGTTTAGAGACTAGATGAACAACTATTTAGTTATATGTGAATTTTATAAATCTTAATTTAATATCGCTCTGTAATTGCTATGGGCTAGCAATAAGGTAGTTCGGGGGTGTGATTAGTTTAAAAAATTGTAGGTTTTCTACGTAATATAAAAGTTATTTTGTGCTTTTATTATAATTTATATATGTAATTATGTAATATATTATGAATTTCTAACTATATGTTTAAATATTTGATTTTGTGTATTTTTGTGTGTTTATTAGGTAAAAATATTAATTTCAAGCAATTTGAGGCTCCTAACAAATTAAAGGATGAATGCCGGTGGTTCGAAAAATTAAGCTATTATTGAAGAGGATCCTAACTTTTGTTATAAAATTATAAGTTTTTATCATGTTAAGTGTGGTAATTGTAAAATTATAAGTTTTTACTATATTAGGTGAGGTAATTATAAGTGAATATGCTTGAATGGATTGACTTAGGTTTATATTTGTTTAGTGGGACAAATGTAAGGCCATGATTTAATCGGCATTGTTTATGTCTGTGGTTTGGATTAATAATAAATTAGCATAAATACAGAAGAAGGGGAACAAATTTCTTTACACTTCTTTCTTCACTTTTTATCCCCAATTTCTTCTTCTCATCTCTCTTTGTAATTTTTAGTAAATTAATAAATAAATTAGTTTTATTTTCAATTTTAATTATTTCTATTTTATGTATAATTTAATGTTAATAATCATTTTGATTTCAATTATGCTAGGCTAATTAATAATAAGTTAGGGTAAAGTGAAACTTTTAGTAGAAAAATATGATTTAAGTAAATTCTATTTTTTATTATATAAATTAAGTTATTTTCTAATTAATATTATCCATATTTTATATTTAGAAATTTTGATTTATTGTAGACAAACAAGGGACTTTAGCACAATAAATTCTTAATATCTTATTATAAAGTATAGTAAATTGGTATTTTGACTTATTGTATACAAATTAAATTTTGGCACATTAAGTACTTAATTCATAATAAATTAATAGAAAAATAATAATAATTTATACAATTATTCTTTTGGGTAATAATGAAAATTGATAAAAAGAATTTATTAAATTATATTTTACTACCAAGAGTGGATCTAAAACTTAATTAATTTAATTTCATATTTTTACTCAAATAATTTCATATTTTTACTCAAATTAAGTTTCATAATTTTAATTTTATTTTATTTTCTTAGATAAATTAAATATTTCCTCCGTGGATCGACCTCAAACTTACCGAGCTATATTATAATAAGACACTTTATACTTGAAAATTATAAAATAAGAAGTGAATTAATAAATATAGATGTAGAACTATTATTTTAAAAAGAAACAGTTTACACTATAGCAATGACAGATACTGGAGCAAACGAGTGCATGCTACATGATAGTTTAGTTCCTAAAGAAAATAGGAATAAGTTAAGAAATACAGTAAATATTAGACAATTTAATGGTGAATTAATGCAAATAACTTAATGTATAAATAACATACCTATTGTAATAAATGGAGAAATACATATATTACCACAAGCATTCATCTTTAGAAAAGCAGGAAATAAATTTATTTTAGGTTTAAATTTTATATTAGGAAATAATAAAACCATACTTATAACTCCAAATGGAATTAATTTCTTTAAAAAATCAACATTTATACAACCAAAATATGAGATATACATTTTGCCATATGAAAAGAAAACATTAATGCTAGAAAAGCTGGTAGATATGGAATTTTTTGACTCGTTACTATAAGAAGAAAAAGATAGAAAAAGTAATGAAGAATTAGAAGACTATGCTAAGTTAGAATTATTAAAGTGACTTACACGCGAACAATAAGTTAGACTTAAATGAAAGAGATAGTTGAGTATTTACAAGATGTCATAAATGTAGAAAAAGAAGTAGAATATTTAGAATGTGAAAAATGGCCTGAGGATATTATTAAAAAAAAAGTGGAAAAGTTAGAAATATTTAGCAATAACCTAACTAAGAAAAATAATAAGGAAGTATATAAATTAGAAATAATTAATCAGACATAATAATAAAGCCACAATATTTAGCATATAGTTTAGAAGAAATGAATTTAAAATGTATATAAGTGAATTATTAGAATTAAAAATAATAAGACATAGCACTACTAGACATAGAAGTTCAGTATTTATTGTAAATAATCATAGTGGACAAAAAAGAGGAAAAATTACAATGATAATTAATTATAAAAGATCAAATGATAATACTTTAGACAATAGTTACAAAATACCTAATAAAAATGAGTTAGCAAACTGTATATAAAATGCTAGGTACTTTTCTAAATTTGATTGTAAAAGTGAATTTTGGCAAATACGACTCTACGAAGAATCTATTCCATGGATAGGTTTTAGTTATTTAGAAGGACATTTCAAATAATTAGTAATATCATTTGGATTAAAAAAATGTACCTCAAGTTTTTCAAGTAGAATGGATAAAATTTTAAAGCCATTTTCAAAATTATGTATAGTTTATATAGATGATATTCTTGTTTTTAGTGAAAATAAATTTATGTATATAACTTACTTACATAAAATTTTAGATTGCTTTAAGAATATAACATAGTAGTTTCTAAAAAGAAAATAGAATTATTAAAATAAAAAGTATATTTTTTAGGTCTAACAATAAATAGATGAGCAATAGAATTGCAGCTACACACTTCTACAAAAATGACATTTACTGACACCTAGTTTACTGATACTTTGTAAAAAGTGTCAGTAATATTGTACATATGCACTATTTCACGCTTTTAACAAGTAAGTATTAAATGTTATTGATACTAGTGTGTCAGTAAATTAAACATCAACGTTCACTAACACTAAAGTACAAAAATAAAAAAAAAAGATTTATTAAAATTTATTTTAGTTTCAACTCGAATCTGAAACTTCTAAAGTTTAAAATATTAACGTTTGAAGTACAGACCATCAAACCCTGTAGAATTAAATTTCAAATAATATTTTAAACATTTAAAAAACAAAAAGATAATAACAAACTCTTAACATTCAACAGAGTTAAGAGTTTGGGCGTGATAGCCGGATGGCTGCGACAGAGAGTTAGATTCTACAGGGTTTAATCACCTTTGCTCTAATTCAATTGAAGGCTTCATTTCATTCAATTCCTCAGCTTCTGTTGACGAACTGAGTTGTTATATTTTATTCTTCAAAATGAGGAAAGTCTGAGGCAAGAAGTGTGAAGGAAGAACTTGAGTAGTTTTCCAAGGCCATTATTGGAATAAATTAGAAAAGAGAATACAGATCTGGTGGCGGAAATGAGCACATCGAGGTTCATAAAGTACGTTACTGTCGATGACAGTGCCATCGAAAGAACATGCATGCTTATTTCTTACACCAACAACACTTTCCCAACGGTTAGTTACTAGTTCTTCTCTTTTTTCTTCTTCTTTAAGCCTTCTATTTGATCTTTCTTAATTTCTTATTCTTTGTTGTGTTATTATGCCGTTTCAGTTATATGATCGAAGTTTGTAATTTGCTTAATTACTATTAAGTAGTTTAATAATGAGATTTTTTTACAAAATTTTCAAAATCAAAATCCCCAAATCAAATCTCTTCCCCCCATTTCATCATATTATCAATCAAAACTTTGCAAAACAAACTCTAAATAAAGCAAATCACCCAGCCTCTTAACATAACAGAAACTATCAGTCTCTCAACAAAATAAATCATCTTTCTCCTCACCAGCACTTTTCATTTCCTCTTTCTCTCCAGTTTTACTTTATGAAGCATATAAGTCTTAATTCTCAGGTCACCACTGAAGACAACCAAAAGATGAAGAAAATCAAACAAGAAGAGGAGGAGGAAGAGCAAGTCAAAGAAACTAGCTTCACAAATCTAGACGAGAACCTCATGTTGGAGGTGTTGAAACACGCCAGGACTTTGGTTTTTTCCCTTCCTCCTTATCCACCTATATATATATCTGTTTTTTTCCCTTTTTTTTACTTTTTGGCTGGTGAGATTAGGTTTTTTTTCTTTTATGAAGAAAAAGAAAAACTTTTTGTATTTTTGGAATTTTAATTTGTAATATGTATTCTTATTATGCTGGAGAGGGTTTTAATGTTTAGAAATTTGGATATCTTTTGGGCTCTGGCATGTTTAATGCTGTTAAATTTTTCGTGAGCATAAAAAATATATTATACTTTGATATCTATTAAATGTTACATATTGCTTCATTTGGCCATGTAATACTATCGGAAAAGCAGTCTCCTTTGGATTCTAAATGTTCTCGCTTCTTCCGTCTCTGGCTATGTTTCCTCTGAAGGTTGGCACTATAAACCCTTCAATCCTTTACTTAGTGAAACTTGTGATGCTGGCTATCTTGAGAAAAGAGCTTGGTTTTTCTCTTAAAAGGTCAGTATGTAGAATTTAATAGATTTGCAACCCAATATAGTGTAAAAAATATATGCAGCAGTTTTAATTTTTTTTTATAAGAATATATGCAGCAGTTGTAATAAACTTAAGTAGACCAATTAGCTAATAAATGGGCCCTTTCTTTTCCCAACTATTAGCAGCGAATAGCCATATACAATTTTGGTAGAGAGTTCACCTAATGACATTTTAAAAATTTTGAAAAGGATAGGACTTGTGTTGGGGGCCATATGGATGGTCCAAAGAAGAAAAAAAAAAAGAGAAAGAAAATGGCAAGACCTCCATTTTATTTTCATTTTCAGAGGGAATCGGATTTCCATAATTGCAATCCATAAATGTACTTAAATGCCTTTTGTCAATGCTTTATGTAATCTTGACAGGTGAAATTTTTTGAGAAGTCTGTCTAGGAGGATTTTCTCTGAAGTATTCCTTTGATGTTCTCCAATGTATGTAATAGATAAACAATTATTTATAAATATGATAACATTCTCTAAAACCATAGGAAGTAGATGGGTGGGGCCTAGTATACTTCAAATGCCATTTGAGCTCATTTTAATGTTTAGCTACTATGATCTGAATACGAACACCCCTGTTATAAAGCATACCTATAGGTTTTAACAAACTAATATTTCAGAATCAATGCATATTTCATTAATATTTTGAATTGGAACAGGTCAATCACCACCCAACTGTTATTGCTTGCCACTGTGAAGGGAAAGGGTGGAAATTATCACTTTGAATTTGTGTATATTAATCACCATCAATGGAAAATTATCATTAGGAAGCAAGTTAACTCTATTTATGATTTTCTTATTGCAGAAAGTCTCTAAGAGGATTATGAGGGTTGAGTTTGCACCTATATCTCTCAATTTGCACCTTATTTTTTTTATTTGTGTTGCCTTTCAAAGCATAATATCTTTATTAATCATTTTTTAAATTTAATGTCCAGTACATTTAATTAATTATGCCTCAGTTGCATGCCAAGAAGTTTAATTGTTTATTTTTAACACTAAAGTCATGGCTTAAAGTCAGTATCTTTTGTACTTCTTATTTTTTAATGCAATGGATTGTTTGAATCTGGGCACTATAAGTCCTATGGTGCTTGTTAACTTAATGTGTTTTATCATATATTATAGTATTGTTCACTTTTTATTTAGTCAATAAAATGGATTATAAAAATATACAAATTTATACTTATCAATTTGTAGACTCCATCATTCTTATCATACTCATATATTTATTAATTTTTTTCTTTAATACATGATAGAATACAATTGGTGAAGCAATTTTGGTATCATATAGGAAATGTGAATTATCCAAAAAAAAAAAGTTATAAGCCTCAATATGGAAGAGAAAGAAGAAGAAAAGCGAGTTAAGGAATCAAAGAAGGAAGCTGCAGAATCGATCTTGAGTCTCAGGCAAGCATTTTTTTATTTTATATATGATTTTATGAAGCAAAAAACTTATACTTTAAAGTGTAATTTTAAAAAGGGTTGTTAGCTGTTTAGGCATATGCCTCTTGATAAGGTGGAAGTTCAACAAGTCATTGCAAAATGATCTTGAAGTTAGTTTACAATAGAAGAAACTGTGTCTTGTGGAAAATATATTATATTTTTTAGTATTAATGAAAATGGAAAATGTATTATTATTGATATTAAGATGAAATTTTAATTTAATTCTATTAACGTGTATACAATATCATGTAATCATATAGTCCACTACTAGGTCAACATTTCCACATTTATTTGTTAATAGAAATTAATGGAAAAAAAGAGAGACAATGAGACAAATAATTATAGAGATTATTTTTATCAATTGATTTATAATGGAATTGGTCGTTATAAATGAATTTGAAAAATTACATATGAAATAAAGATAGAGCTAAAGGATCTCGTGACTGATGGATGACTAATGGATGCTAATGCTGTTTTAGCACCCTTATTTTAAAATTCTAAGTGTGAGAGGGCTGAAGTGGGTATTAAAAAAAATTATGCAATTAATAAAGTAAATTAATTCAAGTTAATATCTTAAGCAATGATAAATATAAATTCAAGTTAAAGTCTTTAAGTAATGATAAATGAATATTTTGAAAAATAGCCAGCTGACTGCTTGGCTAATGCAGTTAACCACTTTTAGAGAGATTGTCAAAAACTTGGGCCCAGTCGACTAGCTGTTAACTCTTTGAAATGGATTTTCAAAATCTCGTTATAGGCGGTTAGTCGTTTATAGCAGCCAGCTAGCCATTATGTTTATGAAATGCAAGTGATTTAACCGTTTGGTGGGAAGTGATTCTTGAAATCATTGATACCAAGGTATAGACTAGAGAAGTTAAAGAAGCATTTGAAGGAAAGTCATTGCATAATTTTTTCATGGCAAATCAAGATGCCCAAATTCTTGCCCTTCTCTCTTAAAGCATGTGTTGGATGGATTTGCAAGATCATATGAGCTTTATTTCAACACTTGTGTGATTCTGATTTCATATTTGTAATCTTCTTGAGAAACAATGTCCATAAAGAAGATTAATTGCTGACAAGAATGAAGGGTTCCATCAAACATGAACTTCTGAAAACTAGCTTTCGTTCTCTCTTCGGAGGTACTGAATGATCTTGACTTGACTGGGAATTTCATTGATACTGAAAAAGCTCCCTTTCCCATATCTTTAATTGTTTTGAGTTTTTTTTATTATGTCATTAAAGAAAATCTTGAGTGATGGCCAAAAGCTTCTCCATTTCACTAACAATGACATGGCTAGATGTTCTTTAGTGAAAGTTCAGGTTCAACCTCAACTGACTAGAGGATTCTTCTGTTATCAGCTAGACATATTTAGTTTACCAAATGCACGTAAGGTACACAAATCAGGTATTGATTTTGAGTCTCTTGATAGCAAATTGAAGCGGCTAGTGAGACGCCAAATTTGAGTTGTTTGGCCTTTTAGTTTGAGAATTATAGGTTTAAGATGCCTTAATTTGAAACAAATGGGGATTTTGAGTGTATAATCCGCAATGTGATGGTTTTAGAGCAATGGTAGTTCATTAAATGCACTTGTGTGTGATGTCACATGTTCTTCAAGGTTTTTAAACAATGTTACACTGTTTAGATCTTAAGAACTTTGGTTTTTTCTTAGAGTACATGTAAACCGATTGGATTTTAATTTTTAGTCCGTTCAGGTTTTATGATAAATTCATCCGAACTAAATCCAAAATAATTCGATTTAGTTCGAATTGATCTGATCCAAATACCCACCTTACTACTTGCAGGTGTCATCTTGAATTCAAACTTTATAACACTTGTTTTTCGAATTCAGGTAGTTGTCAAACGAAATGACAAATGTTTCAATCTGTATATATAATACCTAGGAATAACAGAGGAAGTTCTTTGTATGTTACAATATTTTAGTGAATCTAGAATGATTGCAAATCTTGGAATTATAAATGGAAGGTGTATGAAGCCCAATGTTTTGAATGCACAATTAATATTGATTTGAAGTAAAATAATTAATTTAAAGTATTAGCTTGTAAGACAGTTTTGGTAATTATTGTTTACTATATTGATACTCTTTATTTTCATTAGCTAGATTTTTTTATGTTAAGTAAAACGGATTTAAAAATATATCTATACATTTCGTTGCTTTATTTTTGAAGTTCAAGGACCATGTATGGATGATATTTCGCAACTTCGCGATGAGTGGGCCACGTATGTTGCAAAGTTAATTGTAGCATACAATAAGCAGGTAAAATTATAAGTATATTTTTTTCTTGTGAATATTTGAGAATTGATTTGTATAGCATGCTAGCTAATTAAATCTATATGATGCACTTGTAGGTAGGGAAGGTGAAGGGAAAGGTAAAGGTCGATGAGTAGATGTACTCAGGATAACTGAATGATTGCTACAAATTGTCATTATGTTGATTTCAAATTATATTTGAAATATTTGTTTTGATTTCTACAAACTATCATTATGTTGATTTTAAATTATATTTGACATATTTTTTTACTATTATATTTGTATTAATGTTTGATTCAGATTTATTTAAAACTTGTTAGGAATTTTATATGTAATTGT
Source organism: Murraya koenigii (assembly GCA_025617385.1). Classification (NCBI taxonomy): domain Eukaryota; kingdom Viridiplantae; phylum Streptophyta; class Magnoliopsida; order Sapindales; family Rutaceae; genus Murraya; species Murraya koenigii. The sequence continues at coordinate 18,226,611 of CM046814.1, forward strand.
TCATTTTAGCAGTTTAGCCTACTTTTAATTTTTTTTTTTTGAATAATATCATTAGATTGACAAAACTTAAAATGAATCATAAAGTATCAGTTCCATTGGAGTGATTGTACTAGTGATATTACTAACTAGTGATACTATAGTAAGAGTAATTATTGACACTAAAGTATTACTATTTGTATTCGATTGACATGTAATAATTGTTTGTAAATACTGTTACAAGAGTGTCACAATATTAGTAATACTATAGTGATACGAACTTTTGACACGTAATAATTATTAGTAACTTCTATCACTATAGTGTCATAAAATCTGTAATACTATAGTAATAATAACCCCTGACACCACTTTCAAGTGTCACTATTTTTCTGACTACCAGATCATTGACACTATTAATAAGTGTCACTAAAAGTAATTAGTGACACTATTTTAATATCACTAAAGGCCATTTTTCTAGTATTGACACATAGTTAGTAAGATTTTATAATTCACAGTTAAAATAGAAAATAAAAAAAGAACTACAAAAAATTTTAGGGCTATTAAATTATGGTAGAGAATTTATACCAAATTTTTATAAATAAATAAGACCGTTGTACAATCAATTAAGTAAAAATTGACAGAAATATATTAGTAGTGAAGATATAAATTTGATTCAAAAGCTTGAAGGAATACTTAGAAATCTTAAACCATTAGCATTACATATAGATAGTTATTATAAAATCATCAAACTAATGCGAGTAGTTGGGTTACATATAGATAGTTATTATAAAATCATCAAATTAATGCGAGTAGTTTGGGATGGGCATGAATATTAATACAAAAGCCTAATAAAGATAGTTAAAAAGAAACAGAAGAAATAACAACATATACTAGTGGAAAATTAACTGAAATAAAAAGCAGATGTAGTATAGAGTTAGAAATTTAAGGAATAATAAAATTTTTAAATTCATTTCATTTCTTTATATAAAACGGTATTTTTACCATAAGAACATATTGTAATAATACTATAGAATTTTATAAAAATGTAGAAAAGAAAAATTTAGAGAAGAAAATTTATTTTATTCGAAAAAGATGGATATATTTCTTAGAAGTAATAATAGGCAGAGAATTTAAGACAAAATTTGAGCATGTAGTAAGAAAAAACAATACTTTAGCTGATATTCTTTCAAGACTAATAATTTCATGTTTATTTTGCAGTAATGAAGCAATACATGATTTTCAGACTTATAAAGCTTAGGCAGTTCCCTTTAGGATCAAATTTGGATTTTAGAAACAAATTTTAATTATTTGATAGTCAGCAATACTTCTTAGACAATTTGTGGAATTGTTAAAACCAACAAGATAAATTAAAACTAATTAATGCACTAATGCATTATTTTAGACAGTTTAATGAGTGGGTAAAGTAATCATTATGCATCTTTTGTATTAGTTAGAGCATTTACAGCCAATGGAGAGAGGTAGTTGATCTAACAATTAATTATTCCGATCCATATCATAGAGAATTTTATATATTTTATAAAGCAATAGAATTCCCTAAGCAAAAGTAGAGATGGCCAGCGGGCTGAGCAGTATGTGACATGACATGTGTTCGTATAGCATGGTATGGTACGAGTGCATTTTAATGGGTCTTAAAAGCATAGTATGATTATAGATGAGTTAAAGCACGACACGTGAAAAAACCTGCAATAAGTACTTTTTACTTTTTAATGAAAGTAAATTTAAAATTTTATAATTTTACAAACAACTTGAAATTGAATATTTTCATATATCTTATTAGCATAAATTTTTTAATAAAACTGTAATTGTTTATGTTTATAATTTATTAAATGAATAGATGATATCATGATTTCAATAAATAAAAATATAAATCTCATAATTTTATAAAATAGATGATGTAGGATGTTGTGTATTGCGAGCATAGTACCTTCTAGATGGCATAACTTTGGCTAAATGTGTCCGTTTTCAGCGTATAATATATCGTTTTGAAGCTTGCGACGAGACAAACAAAAATCAGAACTGCTAAAGCTATTGTAATTTGTGCTCAGCCCAAAAATTCTCTTTCTTTCCTAGTCATTTTTAGATTTAAAGATTTTTTCCTATTTTTCTTGATTTTTCTAGGATTTTTATCTTTTTTTTCTACAACTCGGATTTGGTTTTCATTTTCTTTGTCTTTTTTATTTCGGATAGCAGAATTTTATTATAAGATTATATTTTAGATTTGTCTGTTTTGGTAAATTCGCGATATTTAGGCTTGTTATAAAAGGGCTTCAAAACCCTAGTTTTATTCATTCAATTTTTCTTTCAATAAAATTTATATTATTCAGAAACTTTGGTTTCCATTTCAATATTCATTAACCTTCCGTTTTGTCAATACATGTATTAATGTTATTACGTATGGACTATGATTTATGACTCTATGTAAGTTTAAGTTAGCAGTTAAGTTAATTGTTAAGAAAATTGTATTGTTGTTGTTAAGTATTAAAAAGAATTCTAATACCGTATGGTCTAATTTAATAGTTAATATTACATTTTCTTACTATTATTTTATTATTATTGAATATGGATTTGCGTTTGGAACTTTTGGTTCTATTAAATTTGACTAAAGGTAAACAAACTCAAAAATTGTATATAAGATTAAAAAATGTATGCCAACAACTTGGCATGCTCTCTTGAGCAAAGAAAAGAGCTTGTTGTGCTTTTTTTCTTAGGCTAGGCACGACATAACATAGGCCATAACATGACACGCTTGAGCATGGCATGCATGGGCACAACATGTATGTCAGGCCGGGCCTAGGTAAAAACAATTAGGCACAGCACAAAGTATATAGTGGACACAGCAAGACACGAGCACGAGTGCGTATAGGACCTCTTTTGATATGCAGGCCCAGCCCATTGGTCATCTCTAGGCAAAAGATATGACCAAAATTGACATGTTAGCTATTTAATTAATCCTTTAAATAGTACATCAACATAGTCATCAAAACAATTAAACAATCCTTTAGACAACTCATCATCATCATCAACTATACAGTTTTGTAACCATTGTGAAGTACTGAAGTCGTGACTTGAACAATTAGAAAGCTTAATGATATTAGATATCATTTAGACAATAAAATAAATGCATATAGACAAAAGATAGTTGCATTGGAAAGTGCTAATGTAGAATTATATAGATAGCATCATTATAGGATAAAACTTATGCACTAAACATTAAGCATTATAGTATCCAAAATAAACAAGCAATAATAAGAAAAGAATGGAGTGAGCTTGAGAAATGGAAATTTTCTCTTTTTCTAAATAGTCAATATTCAGTTCCAACACATCTAATTCTAAAAGTAGACAAGTGTTGAGTGCTGTAGAGTGTATATTCATAAATGATAAAATCATTATTTTACACTCTAAATCTCATGAACATCTTTAATTTTATGCATTTAAGTACTTAAATTATGATTATGTGTATAATTTGAGTATCTTAAGGGCATTATGGTCATTTTATGATCACCGAGAAGTCGGACATTAAAACATATAGCATTTCTAAACTCAAACAATGGTTAAAAATCTTAGGAATGGTATAAAGGATAAAATCATAATTTTAGTCATGTTTTGAGTCTCGGATGATGACACCGACGTCATAAATGGATTTAGAAACTTTGAAAATCTACGGAATGATAAAAACTAAGGTTAAAACACACTCCGGTTACATTTACTGAGGTCATAATCAATTGAGGTAGGATATATGCTAATTTAGAGGGGCCCAGCTAACGTGGCATTGGCCGTTGATGTGGCATTGATCGATAATATAGCAGTATCTTATTGGACAAAAAAAATACTGACGTGGCGTTAACCAATAATGTGGTGTTAATCAATGACGTAGCATTGACTGATGACATTGCAGCATCCTGTTGGACTGAAAATGTTGATGTGGCATTGATTGATGATGTGTTCCAGCCAATTGAGCTGGCCATGTAGCTTAATCCTGAGCTTCTAAATTCTTTTCATTTGATGACCATGATTTACTCGTTGTATCTATAAATAAGGACTCTCCCTTAATTTTACAGTTTTGAATCCAAATTTGAGTTCTATTTTATCTGATTCCCTCTCCATCTTTTTTTCCCATGCATTTTAATAAAATTATAGTTTTACACTAGTTAAATTATGAATAACTAATTTAACTTCAAGTTCGGGTTGAAAGTGAAGTCTTAATATGTTATGTGGGTTAATTTAGTAAATTTATTTTCTCTCCATCTCTAATTTATGTAGTTGTTTTAACTCGTTGTCAACAGACAATATACCGGCTCCTAATGAAAGATTATTACTGTATGATATAATGAGTACTTAACACCTTATTTATTAGAAAAGGACTCCCCTTTAGCATTTGAGATCATCTTGACTCAATGTCGACAGAGAGTGAATTTAAGTTATTTAGTAGACGGTCTTGTCATTTTGTCGACAGAAGGATTACCATTATTTAGCACAATATATTCTTGACACTACACTTAATGGAGGATCGTTACCCTCTGGCACAATGAGTACTTGACACTATATTTATTAAGTGAGACTCATGAGGGGTGGAAACAATCATGATTTAATTGACACTAAAAACGAATATTGAGCCCATGGTATAATGTTAAGTATGGATTTAGAGACTCAAACACTTTATTCATAGAGTTTTAACTTTAATTGATTCCAAAAATTTTAATTTTAATTTTAGAATAAAATATATCAAAACCTTCACCACAAGTCCAATTATCCAATGAAAAATGCATAATTAAAATCTCTTTGCTCTTGAGATCGGCACTCATCACCATTAATCTATACTATAATAAATTTTTGCACTTATAAGGTCAATATAATTTACACAACAACAAGAAGCAGTAAAAATAAGCTTAGACAAATGAATGTATATTATAAATTTTTTAATTGATTTCGCTATTTCAAAAGTAAATATTAAAGGTTTAAGTATTATATAAGACACCTAGTATCAAAATGAAAATATTAATTGTCTAAAAGAAGATCGACTATGTAAATCAGTTATCTTAGAAAGATTTGCTTGTAAATGTCATCTTATTTATAATATACCCTTAGCTAGATATAAACTTATTGAGATAGAATCCAAAGGAGAAAAAAATCATTTTGACACCTACCTACTTTTAGATTATGGTTTATTAGGCCAAATAATATTTTCTGACCTACATCAAATAGCTCCCTTAGTTAGAAAAATAGCTACAGTTGTCTTAAATACTTTTGTTACAGCCAATATCCTTTTGTAGAATTATCCATAGATAGTAAACCACCAGACTGGGATGAGTCGGGGATTATACCAGTTCAATATAAAATAGTAGTCAAATTTCATAAATTTAAACCTTTATTTTTTGGAAAAGAATTTCCTCGATCCTATAAACAGTTAAGTATAGAAGAATAACTTAAAACACTAGGCTAGTAAAGTAGTAGGTAGACAGTTCTATTGGGTGCATTGAGTTAATTACTAAGGATGCAGTCAAAAAAATTTACTCTAAACAACCCTTTTTAGAAGCACCATTCTTCACCAAAACTGATGTAGGGTATTGTGTATCATGAGAAATGTATCTTTTAGAAGGTATAACTTTAGCTATATGTGTCCATTTTAAGCATATAATATACCGTTTCAAAGCTTGTGACGAGACGAACAAAACAAAATAAGCAAAACTATTCTTGTCCGTGCTCAGCATAGAAATTCTCTTTCTTTACTCAATACTCGATAAGGAAAAAACTAGAAGGTATCTTTTTCGATTTTTCATTTTATGATCGACATTGAGTCAACCTAAAATACAGTAGCCAGTCACTATTTTCTGACACTGAGTCATCACAAGAGACAATAGTTAATTATACTTGTTATTTTTTCGTTCTTAGCTAGACTTTTGCAAAATTGCCAAGTGTAAATGTAAATTTGAAGCTTTTATCTTTTTGTACATCGAATCATTATTCGTCACAATAATTGTGACCATAACTCACTTGTATATGCTAGATTACGAGCTACTCAAGAACAAGACTTTCAAGAGCCGTGATCAACTCTTGTATCCAAACGAGCAAAGTAATAAAATTCTCTTTATTCACTCTATACATTACTCTTTATATTTAGAAAGTTTAAACATAATTTTGATAGAAATTAGCAAGTAAGTTATTTTATTTTATGTATTAATCTTTGTGGTTAAGAATTCTTGCCTAGTTAACAAAAAATATAAATTATATTTAAAGTGATAACAAAATGCTGATCGTTGTTATTATTCAAGGGAAAAGAGTTTAGAAGAAAGGTATTTTAAAGAAAGAAATTTTCGCTTTGACAAAAATAATCGAACTTAGTAAAAGTTTCTGCTAAATTTTTTAATACTTCTTTTTAAATACGATCTCCTTTTATTGTGTTGAAAAGGCGTTTTGGGTGTGAATCAAGAGTTTAAAAGTGTTTTCATAATACATGTTTTCATAATCACTTTAATAAACTATGAAAGGCCAGTTTTCCGAACAACTTTAGCGGCTTTCTTAGAATCACTTTGCCCCCTTTACTCCTTTCTCTTCTTTAATGATACCAACGGTTAGATTTTAGTGATGGAGACAATGGAGAGGATCCTCTCCATTATTATTGTTCATTTTTAAAACCATAGCCATTGGAATAAAGTGATTGAAATCTAACCGTTAGGGAATATGGACAAAAAGCGGGGTCCAGTGTCCAAGGGGCACCGTAGCTGGATTCCAAACTCTATTAATTGTATCGACATTATCATATAAATTATGATGACATTGATGATGAGTGTATCGACAAATAAGGTATGCGAGAGTCGTTTTATTTTTTTGTAATTAAAGACCGGTCGCTAACTTCATAATTGATTATGATAAGAGAGGGTAGTAGACTTATATAGTTTAGTTTTAGATTTGATTTACTTTTCAAGAATTAAAACTGATCCAATTTGGAATTGATCAATTTTTTCTTAGTTTCGTAGATCATGAAAATTATATAGACTTATAATTGTTTATACATACTTGTTTCTATTATATTTATTCTCGAAATAAAAATATAATAAGTTAAATATGTTTCATTGTTTTTATTTAGAATCACAGTGTATTCTAGTTTATGATTTATATAATTAAAATTCTGTCTAATTTCATTAAAGGATATTATTCAAGACAATATTTTTACATCGTCAAAATAAGACTTGACAATTGATATAAATTAAGAAAAAAATCCAATAGATAAATAAAATAAAAATATAACACTAAAATAGATAAAATTTTTATATACATGTTACAACTATTATCATAAAGAACAAGATATTAAAATGTATTAATACAAATGAATGTAACATGTTTTATGTAATGTTCATTTATGAAATCAGAAATCTTGATCAATCCCATCAAGGCCGCTACAGTTCTTTCCTCAATCTTTTTTCATATATAGAGCCCAATGTACTCTTTATTTTTACACATTTCTTTTAATTCTAATTAAGCTGTTTATAATTAAGTCAAGAAATTGAAAAATGTCAAAATATCTTAGTTTTAGCATCTTGACTTTACTTGCAGTGGTAAATATTGAAAGCATGCTAATTTCAGTCTACTAGGACTGACCAAGAATCTATAACTGATATGTTTTACATTCTATTAATCTTGAAGCATTACTCGACAGTTTCGATTGCTCTGGGCTTATAAGTGAAGAGCGTTTTCATCAAACGTGTGAGAAAACTCAAAAAGACTAAATGTCTAAATCTGCTATTGCCGTTGAGGGGATGCTATTGATTTAGTTAATTAATTATTTCTCTTATTGTATGTGAGTGCAGTAATGATCAATATTTTAATATAAAAAGAAATTAATTTATAATAAGTATGTCATGTCATGATGTGACATGCTGCGTGTGTGTTATCTGGTGTTAATTTTTATACGTATCATTGAATGAATTTACGAGAAAGCAGTCTATTAAATATTAATGACGATTAGGAAGTTAATTTACTTTATTAGTATCATTTGTCCTACTGTTTTAGACCTATTATATTTTGAAGTTGAAGCCAGCTATTTGCACCATAAACTATATTTTGAACTCTCGTACTTCAACAAAATCTTGTATTATGAAACTATATATAATGTAATTTAACTAATATAAAAATACTTTTTATATTAATTAATATACCACATTCACTAAATATATGCAAGTTTTTCTCGATAGCTAGACACCATTGAATAAAAATTTAAATGAAATGTGTGCAGACTTTTCGTGATGTATCATCACTTTCGCTCATGAGGATCACTGTTTTCAAAAGTCCCGTCCCTTCATTTTTTTATTTTTTCTCATTGATGATTTTCCACTATTTCTTTCCAGAACAAGCAAATTTTATCGCAAAACGTAACTAGAAGATGTGAAATATTTCTAGATTGGTATGTTATTATTTGTAAGCACAAAGAGTTAGGTTCAAATATAATAGCTTTCTTCAATTTTATTGAGACATAGGATATGATAGTTGAAAGTTAAAACCCATGTTTGTGGACCAGGCAGGCAACCACTTGAAATTTGTGCTTTACATTTTGGATCGATTGGATTCACAAAGATGAAGGCTATTTCAATACCTTTTTTTTTCAATAACATAAAATTCAGATAAATTAAGGTAATAAATATTAGATAGTATTGTTCAAATTTTTACATTCTCTAATATTATTATGAACTCATAATTAAGAAAGTATATTAAATCTCTATATTTATTTTTTGGAATCTCGAACCTTAGGACTTTCTCACTGGGCTAAAAACATATTTGATGTAGAATATTATTTTAGTTATTTTAAAATTTTAGAATTTTATTTTTTTATTTTAATTAGAGTTAATTAAAGAATATATCTTAATATTTTATTTATATTCTAATTGTGATTTAATTTTTGTTTTTAAGTTAACTTAGGAAAGTAGATTTACTTTATTATAAATAAAGAGATCTTGTTATTATTTTCATAATTTTAATTTTAATTATTCAAAAATCTCTTTGTCGTTTGGAATAGAGTGTCATCTAATCTCGATTTATTTATTATTAAAAATTTTATTAAGCTGTTTGGATTAGAACGAACATAAAACGATATCTAATTTTTCTTATTCATATTAATTCCGCTTTTAGTACGATTTAGAACAATATCTAATTTTTCTTATTCCTATTAATTCCGCCTCTGGTACGGGTACGGGCAGCATCACTATTGGTAAGCTATTTCTAACACTTGAATAGGCAAAAATATTGAATTATCTGTGCACAACCAGAGTAGAGTACTAGCAGTCGCATTTAGCAATATTGTTTCTTAACATTTTGGTCTCTCTCTTGATCATCATGGCACAAAAAGATAAGTTGAAACTACATTCAGTTAGCAAAATCAGCCCGCCGTTGTCCGACTCAGTCACCGCTTCCACTCTTCCACTCACCTATTTCGATACTTTGTGGTTAAAATTTCCACCTTCAGAACGCCTCTTATTCTATCAAATCACAGGCTTAACTTTCGATTTATTCAACTCCGTGATCCTTCCGAAGCTCACTTACTCTCTCTCCCACACTCTCCTTCATTACGTCCACCTCGCTGGTCACATACTGTGGCCTGCAGACGCTGCAAAGCCAGCCATTTACTACTTCCCTGACCAAAACGACGGCGTTTCGTTCACAGTCGCTGAAACCAACGCCGACTTCAGCCACCTCTCTGGCAATAATGGAAACCGCGAAGTCGTTGAGTTTCATCATCTGAAGCCCCAGTTGTCGATATCGGACGATAAAGCTGAGGTGGTTGCCATACAAATAACTTTGTTTCCGAAACAAGGGTTTTGCATTTCCATTTTGACTCACCACGCTGTCATCGACGGGAAAAGCAAAACAATGTTTGAAAGATCTTGGGCTTATTTCTGCAAACAACTAGTTCAGATGGAACACAAAAACCAAAACCCTAATAACTCTTCGTTATTATTGCCAGCCGAGCTAACCCCGTGCTTTGACAGGACTCTTATCAAAGATCCGAAAGGGCTGGACGTGATTTATGCGAACCACTGGCTGGCTTTTCAATCCGACACGCGAAGCTTGAAGCTCATCAGCATGCCCGTTCTGAAAGCACATTCCAACTTGGTTCGAAATAGTTTCGAATTGACCCGTGAAGACATAAAGAAACTGAGGGATAAGGTGCAGGGAAATGAGATACTTATAAGACAAGCAAAAGAACTTCATTTATCGTCTTATGTGCTTACATGTGCTTATGTCTATGTTTGCCTGGTTAAAGCAATAGGAGAAGAAGGTGATGCAACTGTTATGTTGCGGGTCGGAGCAGATTGTAGGAGCCGGTTGGATCCTCCTCTTTCTGTTAATTATTTTGGTAACTGTGTCAGTGGGCATGGTACCCTTGCAAAAGCAAGTGATGTTGTGGATCCGGAAAATGGGATTGCATTTGTTGCGGACAAGTTAAGTGATTTGGTCAAAGGGCTGAAGAGGGAAGTCATTGAAGGATCAGAGGAGAAGATTTTGAACTTATTGAAATTCATAAAAGAAAGTGGAGGACAGTCAGCTGGAGGAAGATTGCTTGGGGTGTCCGGGTCGAACCGTTTTGGTGTTTATGGGTCAGATTTTGGGTGGGGGAAGCCGAAAAAAGTGGAGATTATGTTAGATCTTATGGGAGCTATTTATTTGGTAGAGAGCAGAAATGGAGGCGGTGCTGTTGAGGTTGGTGTTGTTTTGGAGAAATCACAAATGGAAGTTTTTGCTTCTCTCTTTGTTAATGGCCTTAATTGAGTTTACGTATTTTTAGCTTTTTTTTTCTTCATTCTATTCTATTAAGATATGAGCTTGTGATGGTGTATTCATTATTTGTATACTAGAACAATTTTTTTTTAAAAAAAAAACTAATAGTATACTATAAATAGAGTTGTAATCTCAGCTGTTCCTTTGTTATATTTTTGCTTTGAATTAAAAAATAATAATAATCTTAGTTGTTCCCTATTTATATTTTCGCTTTGATTAAAAAAAAATAAAAACTTGTTTTTCTACCTATTTATTTAAACCTCATATTTTCACGTTTTAGTGATATCTAGATATCAAATTAAGATATTTTCCTAATTTGAGCTTCTTCTGAATAAAAATTCACATATTGGTTGATAGTTAATAAAAAAAATGAAGAAATTAAATCCTATGGTCATTCTATGATGCTGTGATTAAAATTACAACATCAATACCATAATTAAATATGAATTATATAAATAAAACATAAAATTTACAAATTTAACATACAATTTGTAAATCAACATTAACGATAAAATAAAATATAAATTTTAGAAATTAAACATAAGAATTATAAATGAAAGTGAAAACATGTAAATTAATATAAAATGGGTAAATTGATTTATTATTAGTAAATAAAATAAAAACTTACAAATATAACATAAAACTCGTAAATCAACATTAAGTGCAAAATAAAATATAAATTTTAGAAATTAAATATAAGATTTATAAATAGAAGATAAAACAGGTAAATTAATATAAAATTGGTAAATTGATGGATTGCTAGTAACTAAAACAAAACCTGTAAATATAATTTAAAACTAGTAAATCAACATTGACTGTAAAAAAAAACATAAATTTTGAAAATGAAACAAAAAACTTATAAATAGAGAAGGTAAAACAAGTAAATTACTATAAAATTAGTAAATTTATGTATTACTGATAAATAAAATAAAAATTTATAAATATAAAATAAAACCAATAAATCAATAATAAGCTTAAAATAAAACATAAATTTTGAAAATGAAACATAAGACTTGTAAATAAAAGATAAAATAAATAAATTAATATAAAACAAGTAAATTAATGTATTACTGGTAAACAAAGTATTAATGTTAAATAAAACATAAATTTTCAAATATAGCATAAAACTAGTAGATCAACACTAATTGTAAAATAAAACATTAATTTTGAAAATGGAACATAAGACGTGTAAAAGGAAAGTGAAACAAGTAAATTACTATAAAACTAGTAAATTTATGTATTACTGATAAATAAAATGAAACTTACAAATACAACATAAAACAAATAAATCAACATTAAGTGTAAAATAAGACATAAATTTTGTAAATTATGCTTAAAACTTATGAATAAAAGGTAAAATAAATAAATTAATATAAGAGTTACTGCAAAAAAAATTAAAATTGTAAAAATAAAAACTCATGATAATGCTTATTGCCTAATATATTTATTAATTTTTTATTTAAATTAGATAATGATAATTTTGTATTTATGTAATACATATGATATTTTATTAAGGATGTAATTTATTCTCAAAATCATATTTGTTAAAAAATATTATTTTAATATATTTCATAGTTGTTGTAAGATGATAGTATTTTTGCATCTTTTTATACTTCTTCAACAACAACTTAAATAATCTCTAAGTACAAGTAAAAGTTTAAAATTGCATGAAGTATGCATAAGACTTAAAATGAAATATAATTTTATTGATATATTATATATGTATTTAGTAATATAAGAATATTTTTTTTTTTTTACTTGATCCACATCAAGATAAATAATTGAGTTTAATTAAGTTGTGTAATAAATATATATTATTATAGAAAATGAGAAAAAATATTAAAATGTCTTAGAATAAGTATAGAATTTATGGTTAAACTAATTTAATAAAACTTATTAAACTTTTTTTTAGTATAATTTTTTTGTTTAATTAATGAGTAATTTTTTCTTTATTTAATTAAATAAAATATTTTTTGAAAATGAATAAAATATATTTTTTTAAAATTCTGTAGAAACAATGTTAATTTTTTAAATAATTAAAAATATTGTATGAATTTAATAATTTTATTTTATATTTAATGATTTTATATATAATTTATAATATTTACGTTTATCATGATATTAATATTATAATTTTTATTACGGTATTATAAAATTTTTTAAATAATATTTATATAGTATTATAACATGACACTTGGATTAAGGAAAAATCTTAATCATTCGATATCACTATTCAATGGGGCCAATTTGATAACGCTAGCTTTTCGAAATGGTTGGAACAACGTTCCTTTGGCCTTACGTTGATGCGCTCGAAAGAAACTTCAACGACGTGATCCGCATGGATGGTCATGCATTTGATGATTTATTTGCTATATTCATTTCATTATTAAATAACTCTCATGCTCTTGATCACATGAGTACGAACAAGTCATACCAGAAATAAGTCAAAATATAGACAAATCTCATTTTCGATAACTTCTTGAAGGAAAATATGATATTCAATTCCAAAGTGCGTGCTTTATTTCATTAATGTCCGAATTCTTCAAACTCATTTGATGAACATGAAATATGTAAAACATAATCTACGTATATGTATATTCTAGTTAATGTTCAAACTTAATTAATTTCGCCATACACTCATTGATTTATGATCGGCTCTTCTTCAACCCCACGCCCCCCGCCCCCCAAAAAAAAAACATAATTATATATAAAGAATATGCAATTTATAAAAATAATAACTAATTCTCGATTACAATCCATGAGTTGTGTTGATGTGATTTTCTACTTGCTCCCAAGTGATGCTGTGAATTTCTGCTCGCTGGTATCTCGAGTGGGATTCCTGGCTGGCTCCTGCCTTTCTCCGTTTAGTGGAATGGCAATGCCCTTCGGCCTGCGTCCACAGAAAATGTGTCAGGGGTCGCCGGAAGTTTTCTCGGCGAAAACCCTTCGACGCTCAAGTCAGTGATCGAATTGATTCTTTTGGTATCTCCCTTTCTGTTCGAGAGACCGAAAAAAGGAAATAGAAGGTTTTCTGAAGTAAAAAGAGAGAATCCCAATCTGAGTAGACCAGTTGGAATTGAGGCTAAGAGTTTCAGAAAAAGAACCAAAAAAGAAAAAAAAGAATCTGAATCCTTTTACTTTGTCACTTCGCATTTAATGCGAGACGCGTGGGTAGATTTGGGCCGCTCGTTTAAATTTTGAAGAGGCGGTTACTTGAATAGTCGTGTCTCCTTGATTAACGTGCCGTCTGTTGACATGACTTGCTTTCCTCTTTATAAATCCTTAATTTCTTTACTGTGCCTCCTCTTATTCCCCAATTTTGTTCAGACCGAAAGCAACCGTCTGCAAGTGAAAATCACCTTCTTCTTTACAGTCGTCGTTGTCTACTTTCGTCACATTCGTCTCAAGTATAAATTATTCTCCTTCTCCTCGTTCTTGTTTTTCCCATTTTCTAGGTCTCTAGTTTCCCACTTGGTAGATTTTGTCCCTAGGAAAAGAAAATGTCAGCCACTCAATAACCCTGCTAGATGTCCCCTGAAGAGTCATCTTCTTCGAGTGACTCCGAGACTACTAGGGGGTTCCGGTGAGAGACCTGAGCCTGGAAGAAGTTGAGGCTGTAGGGGAAACTCGCCCGTTATAGAGGCAGAGGGCCAGCCAAAGGTCAGAGGCCGAATCATTTGCCATAGATAACATGAGATGTGAGACCTCACACCAAGACTTAGAACGGCTTAGGGCCATGTACCATATTCCCGTCGGTGTTGATCTACGCCTTCCCGGTAAAAATAATAGCCCTAGTAGCCCTCCCCGGGGGTATGTCACCCTTTATTTAGAGTGTTTCAAGTGGGGCGTTAGGTTGCCCATTAAACCTTATTTTGCCCGGGTCCTTTCCCAGCTGCATCTGGCACCGGGGCAGCTGAACCCGAAAGGGTGGAGGGTTCTGTCGGGGCTATATGTTCTGTGGAGGTGGTGCAATTTGGGTGAGCCGACAGTAGATGAGATAAAACATCTCTACCGGACAACGGTCGCCGCTATTGCCTTCAAGACCAAGGCCATGACTTTTGAGAGAAAGATTAGGGCTGATAACCAAGGCTTGAGGCAGGCCCTCGAGCAGAAGGAAGAAGAAGCGGTCAAGCTACGTACTGACATCTCTTCTTTCGAGGAGATGGCTACCCTGTCGGAGTCCAAGGCTTCCGAGCTCGAGAAGAAGCTGTCCATAGTTCGGGATGAACTTGTAAACGCCCTCAAAGACCTCGATGTGCAAAGGTTTTCTTTTGAGAGGACCTTCGAGGCAGAGAGCTCCCGCCTCTAGCACAAGGTGGACTCCCTAGAGGGCCAGCTTACGGAGGAGTACAACAAAGGGGTGACCTTCAGCTATGAGTGCATCATGTCCGTTTTGGGCAAGGAATACCCCAAGCTGGATATGTCTAAGCTCGAGGCGGGTATAGATGCTTATATGAATGAGCAGGATGCCCGTACTCAGGAGCCAAGGGATCCTTCCGCTCAGAAAGAGGTAGATGCTGCAAGGTCCTCAGAGGCTGCTCCTCCACCCGTTGAAGCCCCAGTTGCTCCTGCTACAAAGGAGAACTCTCGAGCTGCTACCACTTCCAAGGCCCTGGCCCCTACTGCTAGCCCGACTGTTCAAGCCCCTTGAATGGCTTTACCCCCATTTTTTTGTACCTTGTAACTTTGGTAATGTAATAAAGAATATTTTTCTTACTTTACCTTTGTACTTTTAATTTATTCCAAAATTCTCCATGGGGTAAGCATCCCGCTGGCTTAGGACCATTCTTGTATAATTATGACTATGGTTTGTTTCTGCTGGTCTTGCCAAAAATGTGATCAATTGGACCAATCCCTCATAACTCTTGACTGTTTTTCCTTAACCCAAACAGACTTTAAGTCTTGAGGCCGCGGTATATTTCCGCGCGAGCTTATTTTGTTCGAACTTATCTTAGCCATGTCCGTCTTTTTGTCATTACTCAAACTTAGACTTTGCGGCTCCTATGTTTAGCTTCGTTCGCGAGCTCATCTAGCTTAAGCCTTTCTAGCCTAGGCTTGGCTTCGTCTCGCCTTTAAGCTTAGACTTTGAGACTTACGGCCTTTGCATTTCTTTGCGAGCTTGTTCTGCTTGAGCCTTCACTTGGCTTATGCTTGGCACCGTCTCGCCTTAAGTTAAGCTTTGAGACTTCCAGACTTTGTATTTCTTCGCGAGCTTTTTTTGCTCGAGCCTCCACTTGGCTTATGCTTAGCACCGTCTCGCTTTAAGTTAGGCTTTAAGACTTCCGGCCTTTGCATTTCTTTGCGAGCTTATTCTGCTCGAGCCTTCACTTGTCTTATGCTTGGCACTGTCTCGCCTTAAGTTAGGCTTTGAGACTTGCGGCCTTTGCATTTCTTTGCAAGCTTGTTCTGCTCGAGCCTTATGTCTGCTATTCCCATGTCATCGAGTGTGGACTTGAAGAGAATGTCCACTGAACTTCCCGAGTCCACCAGTATTCGGTTGATCTCCTTGTTGGCGACATTTGCCCTTACAACCAAGGCATCCTCATGGGGGTATAAGACCCCCTCCTCATCCTCCTCTGTCCACATGATGGGCACTTGCCACACCTTAGCTTTCTTTGCAGCGGCACGGCGAGCAGGACTTCTCGACTTGTAGAGGCATATCTGCTGTAGTTCTTCCGAGCCCTATTTGAATTTCCTGCCATCGTGGGCTCCCATACTATCACCCTCACAGCAGGTGGCTCTCGGTCCATGTCACAGGCTTGGTCATCCCCCGCTTGCTGCTGCTCGACTACCGAGTGTCCCCCTTCAATAAACTCTTCCAAGTACTAGTTTCTAACCAAGTCCTCTATCTGTTTTTTCAAGTCATGGCACTGTGACATGGTCACCGTGGAATCGGCAGAATCGACTTTTATCCCTCCTACTGGTTGGCTTAGGCATCGGTGTTGGGGAACACAGTAGCCCTTGTTCCTCCACAATTTGAAGCATCTCCTCGAGTGGCACCTTCAGAGGGGTATATTGTCTGTAGGCGGGGCTTTGATCAACCATCTGTACCGCCATATCCCAGGGAAAGTTTCTCGAGTGTGGGGGTAATGGGCGGTCGACCTTGTTGTTGCTCTGCATGGGCCGATTCGTGGGGATTGCGAGGCGGGTTGCCGCTGTACTGCCGATATTCCCTGTGGTCCTGACTTGGGGACCTGCGAAATGGAGCGGGAGCCATTTGCAGTTGGGGAGCCCTCGGGTAGGGGTTATAGGGAACAACCCGGTCCCTCATTACCCTGGAAGTAGACACGCTGTGAGCAGTTTGTCCCACTGCTTTGCTCGCTCTTCAGCTTCGCGGCTTTTTCTTCCTCAATCACTATGTCTATCTTTACCTGTTCATATGCATCGGAATATGAATAGATCGAGGGGCTCCGCAAGTTATGCCATGGTCTTCCCATTTTGACTCCCTCTTCAACCCCCTCAGCGCCTGGGGGTGATTGAATGCTCCGAGATCCAAAACTTCCCGATGATATCTTTTGACGAATTCTCGGAGGGACTCCCCCTCCTTCTGCTTTATCTCCGCCAATTCCATCATGTCATCTTCGGGGGCCACCGCCCCCCAGAACTGCTCTGCGAATTCCATGCACATTTGTTCGAAGCTCAGAATACTCTCCCGCAGTAATTTATGGTACCATTCTCTCGTCCTTCCTTCCAAAGTAAGCGGGAAGGCCCTATACCATTGGGCGGCTGTCAAGCCCTGAACTCCGGTCATATCATTGAAGCGTTCTATATGCACTAGTGGGTCACTCTTTCCCGAAAGCTTTAAGTCGGGAAAGTTAAAATCTCTGGGGATTGTTACGCTCATGATTTCCGCCGAGAGTGGGGACTCATTGTCCAACATTATCCTCCAACTCGGGGCTTTCTCCTTTCCTCGAAGGTCCTCAATAACCTGTGCCAACCTGCGCACTTCTCTCTTTAATTCCTCCGCACGGGAAGTAGGTGCCGTGTCTTGTAAGTGCTGACGGGACTCCCTTTCTTCCAAGTTCGTCTCCTCCCTTCTGGCAACATTTTGCACTTTCTGCCTCTAGGCTTCATCTCCTACATTCCTACCCGCAGGAATGTTCCCGCGGCTGGATTCAGGAACATCGTTGCTTACTTTCCTCTGCCCGTCCCTGAGCGCTTGTAGAATGGACGTCAATGTCTCCATCTGCCTCTCCATCCGGTCCATCCTTCCTTGTATTTCCCTGTCCCGGGCCTCATTGGTCACGTCTCTCAAGGTTACTGATTCTTTGGGGCTTACCCCTCTTCTATTGTTTCCTCTCATTGTTACGTTACCTTTTGAGTGTACTCGGAATTCAAGCTTTTTGGACTGATCCCCACAGACGGAGCCAAAATGTTGATGTGATTTTCTGCTCGCTCCCAAGTGATGCTGTGAACTTCTGCTCGCTAGTATCTCGAGCTGAATTCCTGGCTGGCTCCTGCCTTTCTCCGTTTAGTGGAATGGCAATGTCCTTCGGCCTGCGTCCATAGAAAATGTGTTAGGGGTCGCCGGATGTTTTCCCCACGAAAACCCTCCGACACTCAAGTCAGTGATCGGGTTGATTCTTTTGGTATCCTCCTTTCTATTCGGGAGACCGAAAAAAGGAAATAGAAGGTTTTCTGAAATGAAAAGAGAGAGAGAATCCCAATCTGGGTAGACTAGTTGGAATTGAGGCTAAGAGTTTCAGAAAAAGAACCAAAAAAGAAAAAAAAATCCGAATCCTTTTACCTTGTCCCTCGTCGGGTATTTATCCTCATGTTTTCCTGCCCCCTATTGCTTGGACGCCCACCTCCGCATTAATTGCGCCAGTGCCTTCCTGACAACTAGGGGTTATTGCGGCACAACCTGGGGGCGTGGGATGTCAGGTGGGTATGAGTTCCTGTGACACAATGATGATGCCGTGTAGGTCAGTGTTTAATGATGACACTGTGGAGGCATGCGCCGGTCATTGGTTACAGTGACGAAACCCTACGACGTGGGGTGCTTGTCAGGCATCGATTGTCGTGATAAGTTGTCGGGAGGAGGGGCCATCATGCTTAAATCTGTTCTGCTCGAGCTTTGGTTCCCCTCTGTTCATGGTGTACCTGGTAACATGACTGGATCCTATTCGGCGGTTCGAGGATCTCTTGTAGCCGAGCAGGATAGGAAGATCAGGGCTCGACCAGCCTTGGAGCACTTGACCTCGACCAGCTTTGACACCTAGCAAGAGTATCTTCATGCTAGTGATTAGATCTTCTGCTCTAACTGGATTGTCCTCGAGGGGCCTGCTCGTCATTGCCCAAACAAGTTCTTCAACCATAATAATAATAATAAAATTATTAATTAAACGTTGCATGGCCTAAGTTGACATAATTGGGTTCTCATATATAGGCTATGAAATATCACACTTTTTTTTGAAAACTACGATATATTCAACTACAAATACTTCAATTGAACTATTGTCTTATCCATAGTCATAGATCTAGCACTTAAAGATAAAATTTCATATTACCTAGAACATTAATGTTTATACATAGTTTGCTAAGCATTAAAATTTAACTTTAAAATTATCGTTGCTCGTTTATTTGTCACTTTAAATTTTAAAGTCAAATGTCTGAATAAACGTTTCAAATATATTTGAACCCATCAATTTATTTTTTTATACTTCAATTGATACTTCTTCGCTTTCCTTTTCTTCTTCTTCTGATAGCTGTTACTTTGTAGGCAAAAGTCTTAAAAACACATTTTGATCGATTTTTGATTTTTGTAACTTACTATTGGTTTCCAGCTACAATCAGGGCATATGCTTCAAGAAAATGACAGTTTCATCAGGCGTCCAAACTATATTAAAAATCATTTTTAATTGTACACATCATATAAATTAATGGGATAAGTTTAAAAGGCATAATTTTAAACAAATTTTAAACTCTGGGATTAAAAAATAATAAAGGGTCAAAAGATTTGATGATATGAATTAATATTTTGTTAAGTTGATATTTTATCTCTCACCTCTCTCTTCTCACTTCTCGGTATTTATGATTTATCTCTCATCTCTCCCATCTTTCTCTTTCTACTGTGAATGCATCCTCCAGGCCAAGAAAAGCCGAAGTAACAACAGGACATAACCACCAAAATTATGGTTTCATTTTACTTACAAATAAATCTAAAAGAATAGTTTCACTGGATTAAGTGTCAATGTTATTACATGTTGTTAGATTTTACGTAAAAATCTAAAGCTTGGACCAGGTCTTTTATTTTTAACAAGGGAGAAGCCAATAATTTGTAGCCTTCAAAGTTTATTTTGAATGAATATCTTCATGAATGGACACTAAAACCTAGATTTTTTATGCCATGATTTTATTGATTGGGCTTAATCAACCATTATTTAAATTCTCCCATCGCACCAAGCTTTGTTTTTACCTATTTTTTTTCTTTATTATTGTATAAGCAAGACGATTTTTATAGTTGAATTGCCATTTGATTCTTTTGGCTTGTGAATACTTGACGGCCATGAAATATTATTCACAGGCCAAGTACGTTGTTTACATTACCAGGACACCGTAGTTGCAAAATCGTTTTGGTGGTCATGGCTTACCTTGGTATGATAAGAAATTTTATAGCAAGGAGATAGATGTCAAAAATGAGAAAGAAGATAATCGGAAGAGATAATCACTTTAATAAAAAAGACATATAGTTTCAAAAAACAAATAAACATATCAACGTATTGTTGGAATATGTAAACTCATTTTAAAATCATAAATTTTAAATTCTTTTTAAACTTATTAATTATCTCAATTTAATATAAAAAGTTTTATGTCAGGAAGCTACAAAAATACTTGAGAAGCTAGAAATATATTGGCTTCAATAAGAAGATGCCTATGCTGACCAATTAATACATACTGCAAGTTGAAAGATGTGGTTGCAAAATTAAAGGATAAATCATTGTTGTAAGCAACTTTAGAAATACATTTTATTCTATCTTAATTATTTAATGTAACATGACACATATTTTTGAAATTTTATTTCTATGAGGCGGTAAGTTTATTAAGACAAAATTTACAAAAACATATAATTTATTATAATGTGTAGTTTATTCCTAATTATAACTGTCTCTAGTTGGGACCATAATTTTTTAATATTATGAAGAGGTTATTCCAATACAGAGTATATCTATTTGGATGTAATATTGTATTATTCTTTAATCTGAGGGCTTAAAATTTGTGTTTAAAAGTTGTATCTCTTGAACCAACCTCTAAATTAATTATGATGATAATCATGATGAGTGTATCGGCAAATGATGAACTATTTTATTTGTTATAATTGAAGAACAGTTGTTTATTAACACTAAAAAGTGTATATTTTATAAAAGTTAAAATTATTATTTTACCATTTATAACTTTGATCAAGGTGCTCATAACTTATATTTTATCTTTATACTTCCTTAATTTAATTTTATGTAAATTATATTTTATTATTTTAATTTTTATTATTTTAATTTTTATCTTAATTATTATATTTTGTTATTATAAATATTTTGAGAATAAAGAGAAAATTGAAGCTAAAAACGGGAGAAAAAAAATGCAGTTGAATTATAATAAATAATAATTAAAAAAGGAAGTCAATAAAGATGGCTGGTGGCCACATTCATTACCTTTCATAATAGTGCTCATAGGTTTTCTCATGTGTTTAGGTGATTCTAGTCAAAAAATTTTCGCCAAATTTTTAGTGTACTTACTTTACGAAATAAAGATGCCATTCTGAAGTTGTTTCATTTGTAAACCTAAGAAATAGGTTAACTCATTTCAAATTCATCCTTCATTTGATCAACAAATTCTTGAACATGCATTAGAGATGTAAGGCCAAAGACAATATCATCCACATAAATTTGAGCAACCATAATTTCAAGATTAAGATTTTAAATAAATAAAGTCTTGTCTACTCCCCTTCTTGTACCCTTTTTTAATCAAGAATTTGGTTAATCTTTCATACCATACCTTAAAAGCTTGTTTTAATCTATATAATTTTTTTTTAATTAGAAAACATATAATAAAATGCTCCTTCGGGTTGTTCAACATAAATTTCTTTATTCAAAATTTCATTCAATAATACACTTTTAACATCCATTTGAAATAATTTAAAGACACCTAAACAAGCTACAGTAAGTAATAGCCTAATAAACTCTAGTCTAGCCATAGGAACAAATGTTTCATCAAAATTAATACCTTCAATTTGTAAATAACCTTGTGCTACTAACTTAGTCTTATTTCTTACTATATTACCAAATTCATTGTTTTATTCTTGAAAATCTATTTGGTACCAATAACATTAGTGTGATTTAGCCTAGGAACTAGTGTCCAAACTTCATTATGCTCAAATTGTTCAAGTTCTTCTTGCATAGCTTTAATTTAAAATTCATCCAACAAAACTTCTTTAGGATTTTTTGGTCCATTTAATGAGATAAAACAATTAAAATGAGCAAGAGTTGCATATCTCATACTAGTTACCATGGAGCTTTCTGGACTTTCGATAATAAAATCCAATGGGTGATTCTTTACAACTCTTGAAGGTGGTCTATTCTTCTCTTAATCATGAACATATATTTTGATCCGTGATTTTATATTTTCTTCCTCAATATTTTTCCTGAGATGTCTGGGAAGAATTATCAGTTATCAAATCAATTACTTGACTCTAATCTTTGGAGTTATGAATTGGATTTCTTTTTAATGAGAGTTCAGCCATTTATTGAATTATTGTTCGAGTTTGACTTTTTTATTCCCAATAAACTCAGTGATTTTCTCTTCAATGGAAAAATCTGGAAAATCTTTAAAATCATCAATAATAACACTGGCATATTCCATAATAGTTTGAATCCTCATATTATATATATGATAAGCTTTACTATTATTAGAATAACCCAGGAAAACACCTTCATCACTTTTTGAGTGAAACTTACCCAAGTATTCGCGATCTTTCAAGATATAACATGTACTACCAAAGATGTGAAAATAACTTAGATTAGGTTTCTTACCTTTCGAAAATTCAAAAAAAAATTTCTTAGTGCCTGAAGGTAAGTACACATGGTTAATAATATATCATGTAGTATTAAATGCTTTAACCCAAAGATGTTTAGATAAGTTCTTGGAATTTAACATCACACGTGCCATCACCTGTAAAGTTTTATTTTTCCTTTCAACAATTCCATTTTGTTCAGGAGCAATAGCCATTGAAAATTCATGTATTATACCATGTTTATTATAGAATTCTGTAAAATTGGCATTTTCAAATTATTTTCCATGACCGCTTCTAATTTTGCCAACATTGAGATTCTTTTTTATTTTTTAATTTAACACATAATTTTTTAACACATCAAACGTATCTGATTTTTCTCTAGTAAAATCAACCCACGTGTATCTCGAGAAATCGTCTACGCAAACAAAAGTATACCCGTTTTCCAGCAACACTTTCCACTTGCATTAGGCCTATGGATCTATATGAAGTAAATCAAGTACCTTAGATGTGATGATATATTGCATGGTCTGATGTGATGTTCTTCATTCTTTGCCGAATTGACAAGAATCATAGACTCTAGGTTGTTTCTTATTGAGCTTAGTGACTCCTTATACAATTTTTGCACTTAAGAGTTTAGTCAATCATTTGTAATTCAAATGAGCAAGTTTATATGCAATATCTCAGTTTCATCAAACGCAACTTTATGACAAATAATAGATTGAATCAATTTATAATAATGATCAGACGATCTGAGTCTTTTAAAGTATACATTCGTCTTTATTATTAAAAACTTGACATTTACTGCTATCAAAATTTACTATTTAGTTTTGGTAAAAATTTGACTAATTGTCGAAATTTTCAAGTTTAGGAAAACCTTTAACATTTAAAGTTCATTATCCAAGTACACGACTTTTAACACCATCAGCAAAGGTTACATGTTCTCAACTACATTTTCTATAACTAATTAATGTATTACGATCACCGATCACGTGTCTAGAACAGCCACTGTCAAAGTACCAAAAACTATTAGTGCAAGTTCGCAAAGATGTAAATGACACATACGCTTTTATCTTAGATTTTCTAATCCAAATTGGTTCAATAAAGATACCAGTAGATTCAAGCTTATATATATATATATATATATATATATATATATATATCATATGAAGATAAATTAGATGAAACAACTTCCTGTTTGTACTTTATAAGCTTAAAGCATTTAGGACTTATATCCTTTAACGTGACAAAAATAACAAGTAGGAACAAACCTTTCATTCTTACCATGTGAGCTTGATGTATACTGTTATACAGATTTACCTTTCACTTATTTAGAGAGCTGTTTATAGGTAGTGGTAGTTTGGTCATTGATGGATAGTCTTTAACAAAAACCGTGTTTAAACTTAAAGCAATTCTATTTTGATGTCCAAGGCTATGATGATCTGAACTAGCTTTTCTCATAATCAAAATTTGATCAAGTTGCTCCATTCTAGAATTAATCTTTTGCATGTATTTATAATAGATAAAGATAAATGAAAAAATGCAGAAAATACAAACTCAAAGATCAAAACATTTTCGTGAAAAACTAAGATTTGAAAGTAAGACAATCGACCTTCAAGAACTTCAAGCCACTGTTTTTGAAAATTTAGATCTATTTTAACAAGTGTAGGCAAAATAGAACAATAGATAAATTAATTCCTCTAATTAACTAATCTCGAAATTACTGTTCATACGATAATGTTCAAGAATACTATTCATGATAACTATTCACCACACTGTTCACGTTATTGTTTATTCATCATGAATATACTATAAATAGTAAATTTACAGAAAGTAAAGCAGACAAAGGATTTCAACGTGGTTCGGATTACAATCCTAGATCTATAACTCTATGCTTAGACAATAAGCAATTCTCTAAGTAATAAATATATTACAACCTATTGGATTCTTACATAATTTCAGTCATCCTCTTATTTTTGTCGCCACCACATTGTATCTAATTTAGTTTTCCTAGCTTTGCAAAAACCCCTCGTCTTTAATTGTGTTTGCTCTTTTCTTTGAGATCCCCTCAATATAACAAACGACATCTTCATCCCGAAGAGACCAATGCAAATATAATAAATGTCTAATGATAGACTTGATATGATGAAGACTTTATGAAGAAGAATAAAACATCACAGAGATATGAAACATTATATGCGGCCAAGTAGGTTTTTTCTCATTCCCTGTGTTGGCTGCTTCTTTAATATAAAATATAATATGTATTCTTCCATGCTTTAATGCATGAAATACTTCTCTTAATATAGAGGTAGTATTTCACTAAATCCTAGTAGAAGAATATTAAGATATACTTTCTTAAGAGTCCAATATTCCATAAATACTTGATAACAAAATATATTTCCTTAAATGTTCAATATTCAATATATACTTGATATCCTTACCAATGTAGTAGTCATCTTTGATTAGAACTCTTTGATATGAAATCCTCTTACACGCCAATTTGTTTATTTTTTGCCTCCAAAAATATTCTTCAATGTTGCATATAATCTAATCTTAATTAATTTCCAAGACTAGAAAAATCTTTAATAAAAGGAAACAAATCTCTAATAAAAGAAATAAATAAATTACAATATTATTGACACAATGATGCTAATAGTAAAAACCAAACAAAATGGAATCTTGTTTATTTTTATGAATTAAAAAAATTGAAACGTGGACGTTTGACATTTATGACATTATAAGTTAAAAAGAATGAACGAATTAAGTTTTATAGTTTATAGGAAATAAGTATATTTAATAGACATTTTTGGGTTATGATATTTAATATTTTGTTTTCTAGCACAACATATTCATTGTTACCAACAAAAAAATGTTGTGTAAATTTCTTTTTAATTTTTTTCATTTTATTTTTAATTTTTATTCACACTAAAACATATATTTTTTGTTTTTAGTACTTAATTAAATTTCACTCATATGATTTATTTAGTTTATGATAATATGAATAAAAGTATATTTAAAAAGAAAAGTAATGTTGTAAAATTATATTGTCAGTAGAGTTATTTGCTATTATGAAAACAATAGAGAAATAAATAATATATATTAATTACAATAAGAGGAAATTGGCAATCTTTCCTGTATTATTTGCCTTATGCCGTCTCACCATTTGGTGTATTATCTGCCTTGAGTTAGTGTTTGCCACTTTACCTTTGCAACTAGTAGTGGCTTGTATGCATGCTGGGTTAGTCAACAAATTAATTGGCTTTCGTTGCAAGGTTTTGATGGATTCAATCATTTCAACCCGATTAAAAAATTACAAATTTGAATGAACCCATTTATTGGATGCTTGGAAGTTCGAACTGGATTCCCGTGATGTGTTCAATTCTTTCCACATCTATATTTAAGCAAATCTTTCCGCTTCCTCTTTTTTAATATTTCAAGGATTTAATAGAAAAATCGATTATTTGATTAGATGGCAATCGGTTCCGTGTGTGTAAAATAGTTAATTATATTTTAAAGGTGGAGTGTGAAAGAAGGTAAAACTAATGGTAATAAGGGTAAATTAGGAATTGTGTTATTTGAGGGATAAAAAAATTATTCTAAAACTTTGGTTGTGGTTAATTGAGAAATGAGAGCTGATGAAATAAATTGAGCACGCTCAAATATCACTATTCTGTTTATATTATTTGTCTTAGGTTATCTTTAAAATGATATCCAGTTCATCGAAGTGTTTTCATATCCGATAATTTAGCTTGCTCTATCATATTTTTTTGCTTTAACCACTCCACCGCATCAAATAGGCTAGAAATAGTACCTTTTACCATTTTGTTGTTGAACTGTCCACGATTACTATTCCTCTAATATTTTTCATTGAATTTTGGTCTAATACGTGGCATCTCGCATGTTATGATGGTCAACGTTGCAAGTACCAAGATATAAATGGACGCTTATGTGCTGTAGGTTCTACGGACACCCAGTTATATCTTGACACATGTAACATCACGTACTGTATCAACCTTCTTTCTTATATATATAAATATAGGAAGAGATATATGGCTTTCACATAAATATAGTAAGAGATACAGGACTTTCACGTAATTCTCAATATCATAGGCGATAACCATGGATTCTTAGATCAAAGACAATAACAACATGAAACCACTACACGTGGGCGATCAATTATATAACTTTCATTTGTTGTAATTCTTACGGAAGTCAGAATTGTAAGATGTGTATGACCTACCACATCCTTATACAAGTGAAGATATTGTACATTTAATAATGCAGAAATTAATAGTTTTCATTGACAGACTAGTAGGTTTGGCTAATATATAGAATCAATTAATTCTTGGTACCATATACAATGTGACTATTTTTAAGGTGCATTTGGGATTGAGATATTGTAACTTAAAAACTATAGTTGATGTGAAAAAAAAAACTATAGTTATAAAACAAAAGTTGATAATATGTAATAAATATAATTTTTAAATAATAATTTTGATTTGATAAAATTATTAAAGATATAATAAATTTTTTATCAGTGAAAAATCATATTAATATAGCTTTTAAGTTACAGCAATTAGTGTTTGCTAAACATTTTATTGTTGTATCTTAAAAGTTATAGCTGCCAAACTTCAATATTAAACATAAACTTAGATACTGGCTATTGGGGCTTTATTTGTGATTTTGCAAGAAAATGGAAAAGGATGGAGAAAAGCTGAAAAAGAAAAGTTAACAGCTACTTAATTTAATTTGTTAAGAGTGTTTTAATGTGGAGTTTGATTTGGGAACATTTTTGTAGTTAAAGATACAGCTCAAAGGGTAACAGTTATGGCATAATTCCTTCATCATATATATACATATATATATATATACTTTTATTAAGGACCAATAATGACCAATAATATAATGCCACACAAGCATAAATACAAAACCACATTAGGCTTAAGTACAATATATATATATATATATATATATGATAAGACCTAAGACTCAAAACTAGGTTAGAACAACTTGTAACAACAAACATAATTAAAAATTGAAAGCACAAACTTATTAAAACTACTTAAAATTCGGACGAATTTTACTGAACTGCTCAGCTAATACAAGTGAAACCCTTTTTCAATTAGAGAAAGAAAATAATAATACAAAAAAATAATACAATACACCACAACACTATACTAACTACAAAACACAACTAAAAGAATAAAAAAACCTTAACAACTATAACCACCCTATCTCGAGTATTCCCATCAAGCCTCTTGATGAGCCCTCAACCCTAAGTCATAAAAAAATAAACATATAAAAATAATATAAAACTTGTAGATCAATATTAAAATTTCATTAAACAAAAAATATTTTATTCATTTAATCTAATTAAATAAAGAAAAAGTCACTCATCAATTAAAAATAAAAAAATTATGTTGAAAATATTGAAACAAGTTTTATTAAACTGGTTTAACTATAAATTCTGTATTCATACTAGGACGTTTATAAATATATATATTTTTTCATATTTCATCATAGTATTGTTTACCACATATGTTGCAAAATTATTTTTCTTAATGTGGATCATGTCAAAACAAAATAAAAAGATATTATCTTATATTACTAGACATATATGATATATCAATAAAATTTGATCTAATTTTCTATTTTATACATACTTATGAAGAATATAATATCACTTTATCTTAGAAATAGATTTGAAAAACATAAAAAAGTATAGTTTTCAAAATTTGATTTCGAGAATAGTTTTTATCCTTAATAAAATTTCACATATATATCATGGTATATAATGCAAAAACCCAAAACTATCATTTATCCAATTTAGAAACAAAATCAGCAAACATATAAGTTAATCATTATTATAATGAATTCTTATTTTACATTTGTATGTTTTTATTTTTTCATTAATTCTTATATTAATTTACTTTTTTTTAACTTCTATTTATAAATATTATATTTTATTTACTTAATTTATGTTTTATTTAACACTTATTGTTGATTTACAAGTTTTATGTTATATTTAGAAGTTTTTATTTTGTTTACAATTGATACACGAATTTTCCACTCCTATATAATTTACTTAGTTTATCTTCTATTTATAACTCTTATGTTTCATTTATATAATTTATATTTTATTTTATAGTTAACATTCATATACAAGTTTAATGTTACGTTTGTAAGTTTTTATTTTGTTTACTAATAATATATTAATTCACTATTTTTTTTTAATTTGCTTGGTTTACCTTCCATTTATAAGTCTTATGTTTTGTTTACATAATTTATGTTTTATTTGACACTTATTGTTGATTTACACGTTTTATGTTATATTTGTAAGTTTTTATTTTGTTTACTATTGATACACCAATTTACCACTCCTATGTTAATTTACTTATTTTTCTTCTATTCAATCTTATGTTTCATTTATAATATTCATATTTTATTTTGTATATAATGTTAATTTATATGTTTTATGTTTTATTTACATAATTCATGTTTAAATACGGTATTGATATAGTGATTTTAATTACAACATTATAAAATGACCTTAAAAGTTCATTATTTTATTTTTTAATACAAAATATTCATCACTACTAACAAAAATTTTTGCATAATTTTTTTTTTATTTTTGTTCATTTTAAAAATGAAAAAACATTTTGATTTGATTTCATAACAATTTTCTAGATGAGATTCTTTTGGGTAGAATGTTTGTGCTGTAGCATGCAAATAATTGTTGTTAGCTGTACAGTAGAAATAATGCGAAGATAATCACTTAATGTTTGATGAAATTATTTCAAACGTGTTGTTGAGTTTTAAAAGTAATCGTATGTGTTTAGTAAATTTTACTATTAAATTATTGTAACAATAAAATAATTAATGTAACAATAAAAATAATTAAAGTAGACATAATGTTCAATAAAATTTAGGCAATAAGACAACTACACAAGCCCAAGGTTTGGGCAAAAGTTCAGACAAACATGCAAGATTTCAATAACGGACACTAAGACCATATTTTGATCATAAGAACCTTATGCTCTAATAACAAAAATAGTTTTTAATGTTTTGTAATAAATACAAATATGATATAAAAACAAATGTGATAATATTTACAATTTATAATCATTTTAATATTTAAAAATATTTTAATATTATAAAATATATTAGACATATTTTATTAAATTGAAGTAAATTTTCTAATAAATAGAACATAATATTGAGGTAAATTTATTAAAAAAATAAATTATTTTGAATGTAGAATAAAAAATTAAATATTATTAATACATGAGATATGTTTTATTAGTTAAAAAATTGATTTAAACCGAAGATTAATTTAAAATCTTTACAACAAATAAAATATATTATTTTCATTTTAAAAATTATAATAAATATTAAAAACTATTTTAGTGTTATTAGCATACAATTATTTATGTTATAATTGTACTTATTAAAA